>CACVBM020001640.1:0-473513 GCA_902728155.2 Microthlaspi erraticum
TTGAGTTCTGGGGTTCCTCCGGAGTTGCAGGATCCGGTTCAGCTGGTGGTGGAGAGGGCAAATGGCCGGAGGAGCCTAAGCGATGGAATATGAATGAGGAAGAGGATAAGGTTGTGTTCGATACCGGCGGAGAGGTGCCGGAAGGGATTGAAACTGGCCGCGAGAGGAGAGGCAATGGCTGGGAGGAGAGTAAGCGATGGGATATGAAGGAAGGAGATGAGAAACCCGTGTTCGGTGCCGGAGGTGAGGCTGCGAGTGGTTTCGGAACCAGTGGAGAGGTGAAATTCAATGAATGGGATGCGTCTAAGCCATGGAGTTTAAAGGATGAAGATGACAAGGTTGTGTTTGATACCGGCGGGGAGATTCCGCTGAGCTTTGAACCCAGCTTGGAAGATGCGGAGGAAGAGCGTGCGAAGAAGGAGGCGATGGAGAAGGAGGAGAAAGAGCTCACTGAGATCATCAAAGGTGAGAGATTCCTGAATTTGTTAGCTGATTCTTTAATTTTACTTTGCAATGCACGAGTGGTTAGGAAATGTTTATAGATTTGGAATCAGGAGACATATGTGTAGCTCATAATGACGATTAGATTAGATTCTGATTTGGATCATCATTGGAATAGCAATGTTGTGTAAATAGTGTATTGATAGGCATGTTTGCTGTGTGAATGAGTGCTTAATGTGTGGTTTCTGGCTAATGAGTTTGCTGTTAGTAATGTTCAGTTTTGCTGTTAGTAAAACAGGCACGAAACTGATTTGGAAGTTATACTATTGCAGGGCCTGATCGTGCATTTGGAGACCTTATCGCAAAGTCGGGTATAACAGATGAAATGCTAGATAGTTTGATAGCCTTAAAGGATTTCCAAGGAGTCGAAGGATTGCCTCCTCTGACCGAGATTGAAAACATGCGCCGTGAGAAGAGTTCGAAGAAGTCCTCGAGAGCTGAGATAGAGCTCCAGATGCAAGAGGAAATCGCCAAGTCAAGGGTCAGACAAGTGGATGAAACAGGTAGAGCCTATGGAACGGGGAGAAGAAAATGCAGCATTGCTCGTGTTTGGATCGAACCTGGACAAGGAAAATTCCTTGTGAACGATAAAGAGTTCGATGTTTATTTCCCTATGCTTGATCACCGCGCTGCTCTTCTCCGCCCGCTTGCTGAAACCAAAACCTTAGGAAGTTGGAATATTAAGTGCACTGTTAAAGGCGGTGGTACTACAGGTAAAAAACCCTCAACTATATCACTCAGAGCTCGAATTTCTCTATTTACACAACTAGAAGATATGATTTATACGCTAGAGGTTTTGGTGAAAGCATTTAGTCTGTTTTAAACTGTGGTTAACCGTGAACTCCAATGTTTGGTGTTAAGGTCAAGTTGGAGCTATTCAATTAGGTATCAGCAGGGCATTGCAAAACTGGGAACCAGATATGCGTACAGCACTTCGAGCTGGTAAGCAAGATACTTACTATACGCATCTTCAGCAAAGATGCATCATATCTGTGTGATCGATGTTTCCATTGGGTTTGGTCTTGATCGTTTTTTGAATCTTGTATATGTTTCAGTTGGTTTTTTGACAAGAGACTCTCGAGTTGTGGAGAGGAAGAAACCAGGGAAAGCCAAGGCAAGAAAGAGCTTCCAGTGGGTCAAACGTTAAATCGGAGTACTCGAACAATATCTTCTCTTCGGGGGTCATATTCAATCAATGAGTTGAGAGAATTTTGATATAATGTGATTTGCGGTTTGAGAAGATTTTGCAAATTTCTTGTTAAACGTTTGTTTGAATAATGTGTAATGATCATTTGTTTGAAAACTTTTACCTTTTCTCTCCGAAAATTTAATGATAATTTTTCTTGTAAAGTGTTTGTGTTTGGAGATCAGTAGTGTGCATGATTAACGAAAATATAATATCAAATGTAGATGGTTATCAAATTAACCCATTTTATAGTTCTTATCGATATTATAGAAAAAACTACATAAATAGATTTTGTTTTTTTTTTCTTTCAGATGTGTGAAAAGTTGACATGAATGTTACAAGAAAATAAAAAAGGAAAAAAATAATCAATTTTTATCACTCAACATAGTATTTAAATATATTTTGTTGATGAGCTTGGATTAATAATTTATATAAATAATTAATCCAATAACCTTGGATTTTGTAATGATTTTTATAAAAATTAGATCCAGTAAAATTTGATTTGGAAAAGAAAAAAAAATCTCTCAAATCACTAATTCAATAAGCTTTCATTGGTCTCTTTCTTCAGATTTATTGGAAAAGAATCGCATGCAAATAACTTGTTCTTTATTGTATGAGTAAAAAATGTGGGTTTCGTGGGGTTTCCGAGTCATGACACATTGATGTTTAAACTTAGTCATTACTAACCAAAACTATATTATCACACATAAATTTATTAGCATACGTATCAAACCCATTAAATTACTTTTATTTCAAAATTATTTTCAATAAATAGTTTATATTGCTTATTCCGTGCACAAAGCACAGTTTACCATCTAGTCTTAATTCATTTTTGTTCAAATATGCTGAATTCGACTTATCTGATAATCTGTCAAGATGAGTCGAATTCAGCAGTTACACATGCATCCATATATAAGGATGGAGGGTATATACTTGTTATCAGATTATCAGATGATTCCAATTGGTATGAGTATCTCTCGTAGTATAGTCAAACAAGAATGTATGTCATTTGGTTTATATATTTTTCCAATTTCAAAAACCAAAAGATGTTACTGAAAACCAAACTAGATAAACTCTCTAATCACACCATCCAAATTTGGCAAACATGGACTATGAGTTTTTCTTTTTTTGTAAAATGATATGGACTATGAGTTTGTGTAAAGACTTTCCATAAAAGGGCAAGAGATAGATTTTGACATTTTGTTTATAACATTTTTTCAGCCACTTATTATAATGGTCTTGTTTCATATTACGTACAAGCATCCACACATTTTTTTTTCTCAACATTTCTTCACTCCCACTACAAGTAGTAACAAAATTAACAATTTCCCAACAAAATCCTTGGATATCCTTTTTTCTAGCGAGGAAAAAACAAAATGATTTATCTGATTTTCATTATAACAATAAATATTTCGCATGAAGAACTATATAATAAAAGGAAAACTTCTTGTTGTTCTCATTTTCTTCTCCCAACATCTTGAACCAAAAGCTCTTCAATTCGATAAAACAGTTCCTGTAGAGGATACATACATTTTAATACGTCCAAGATCTGGAGGATGGGTGTAAAAGTTTCATCTAAGATCAAACGGATTCTCGCATCCACAGGTTTAGGTCCTATAGTCTTTTTCTGTTTACTCTCTAATGCAATTTAATATGTAAACTCACGAAGAAAATAAATATTCGAAGTTGAATTCCTTCTAAAACGTTCTCTATTGATTTCACACAGCTTATTCGGGGAATTCAAGTCCCAAAGATGGTGATGACGTGGATGTCCGGGAAGAATATGCAAACGCCTTCCGTACAGAATCATACAATCAGTTTTGGACACGTGTTATCTACTTAAGCCGCAAAAAGTCCACGACGTCTTCTTCTTCTTCTTCACCCGCCGAATCTTCCTCCACGTCAGCTCGTCTTATGTCATACCGCCTCTTCGCACAAAATCTCCTAGACCCGGACCCGTACACCGTCACACGAATCCTGGATCTAGCCCGGGTCGGACGATCCACCCGAGTTCTTCTCTCTGATTACTTCTTGGAGACGGCAAACACTTTCTTGTTATGCACGTTATTACTTAAAAACATCCATCGTCTCCGTTCTAAATACGAATCCCTGAAACCTACTTTTCAGTCGGAAAATAACGATAATTCGTTGGCTTTAATGGATCATTTTACGGAGCTATCAAGATGGTTTGACCCATTTATCTCGTCGGGCTCTCGGATTCAGTTAATCAGATCCGGGTGTTTAAATCTGTTAAAACGGTTAGAGTCGAACCGAGACAAGACACGAGCCAAGCTCAAGCTCATCAACGGACTAACTCATAGCTCAGGGATTCTCGTTTTGGCTCTAACCACTACATTGATTGTAACCATAGCCTCTCACGCCTTTGCTTTGATCATAGCCGGTCCGACTCTTTTAACCGGTAGATTCAAACCGGCCGGTTTAAGAAACAAGCTAACGAAAACAGCTGCTCGGCTCGACGTGGCTGCAAAAGGTGCTTACATTTTAAGCCGTGACTTGGACACGATAAGCCGGTTAGTGACTCGGATTAACGATGAGGTGGAGCACGTTCGAGCTATGGCTGAGTTTTGGGCTGGGAGAGGGTCCGGTCGGGTTCGAGCCAGTGAAGAGGTGGCTCGAGAGTTGAAGAGATGTGAAGAGAGCTTCAGTGAAGAGCTTGATGAGCTTGAAGAACATATCTACTTGTGTTTCATGACTATTAATCGGGCAAGGAATCTTGTGGTTAGAGAGATTTTGGATCCTGATGATCCACCTGATTGTTCATTCGCTCCCAAATCCAAATAATTAATTTGTATTATAATTCCTTACAATTGTATAATTTCTTAGTATCTTACCTTGTATTAGATTTGTATTTAGTATTTACCATAAACTGTTTGAAGTTTATATACTCTTTGGTTAAAAAAAAATCATATTCTACAAAAATATCCTAAGTCCAGTATATAGTAATCGAATGAACTATCTATGCCAAGATGCGTTCAGAATGGCTTGCCCAGCAAACTTGTTCTTAAGTTCATCTGTTGTAATGTCATATTTAGGCAAAACTTTGCATGCATTATTGTATCTCTCCTCGCTCTCAATTTATTGACTTGCGAAGCTGTCTTTACATATTTTAACCACGAAGACGTGCATACTATTATTATGCTCTGCAATATGTTACTGTATATTCCAAAGAACATATTAAAAGTTTGAACTATATTTAGATACTAAATTATGATTATCAAAGTTTACCAATAAAATTGTGTATCACCGTTATCTCACCTATTAGTTTTTAAATAAATATAATTTCTTTAATAAACATATTTAAAGTTTCATAAGCTTTATGTTAATTAATTAATCGCAAGTTATATTAAAACTAAGTAAAGTCACATTCAACACATCAATTATGCGAGCTTTGTATATGTAGGATATGTTTCAGTATATACTTGTTATAATCAACCTTCTTACGTTATTTTATTTCACATCATGTCATTTTTCTAAATATTCAATGTATTTTAATCTTTAAAATTTATTCTACATAGTATATTCGATAATTATCTTTTAATATTCTTATTTTTGGGGGCAGCATTAATTAGGGTTCAACAAAAAAAGATAAGGTTCAAAGTAAATAAAATAAAAAAAATCGAAATACGCATATAGTAAAAGAAAATACACAGAGATTCACACACTGATTGAAAAAGAAAAGGACAAAAAACGAAATGTAAATGCAAAATTTCTTTTTCTTTCCCTTATTTGATGAAAATATGTTTATCTTGGAAAAGAGTGGAGGAGAGGTATATCTTTGTAACAGCTGCAGCGTACTTTTTTTTTTATCATTTTCACTTAAGATATGTATCGTAGAGAAGACTCTCCAAAGTATCAACAAATTTATCGGTGTAGCCAGTTAACAATCCAGGACTAACCAAAATCTCATTCAATTCGGCGTGGTTCCTCCTCACTCGGCGCCCTATTTCGCTATCTTTATCCATCACAGACATGATGGCATCGCTCAGGTTTTCTTTAGAGAACCATCCTGTTTCTTCTCTCTCCACCTCTACGGAGACCTCAAGCTCCTCTGTGAGCAATCTCGTGTTGAGAACCTGATCAGACAAATACGGAAGCAGTACTATCTGGCAGTCACTCATCAGAGACTCCCACATTGACCCGAATCCGCAATGGCTCACAAAGCAACCTACTGATGGATGAGCCAAAAACAACGGCTGCTGCACCCATCCTCCCCACACCACTCCACGCCCCTTCACCCGCTCCTCGAACCCTTCCGGTAACGCTTCTTGAATCGTCTTTGCGCATCTTGGTGGCTTTACCGCTACAAAAAATGGTAAACCTGTGAGCTCCATTCCTAGACAGAGCTCTTGGAACTGGTCTTTCTCGAGAGTGATTTGGCTGCCTAGTGCACAGTACACCACAGAGCCTGGCTCGAACCCGCTCAGCCAAAGATTCCATTGATCTTCAAGTGGTTTACTCTTGTCTGGCTCAGGAAGCATTGGACCCGTCAAGAGGATTTTCTTCTGGTACTGACGAGCCAAATACTCGCAGAATTTACCTTCGATCTCTTCGCAGTTCCTATTCGAGATGAAATCGCTGTTCGTGATTGCTGTGGTGACCCGGAAGTAAACTTCATTGTAGTAGACGGATAAGGACAACAAGGCGTGAGCATCATGTGCGCGGTACAAGACCTTTGATGAAGGATAACCAGGTGGAGGAACTCCGAGCTCAGCACCAGGGACAAGGTCGTGAGCTATGGTGTTGGCTGATACAATGTTGTACATCATACTCTTGACACTATGCTCTCTTGCCACCTCCGGAACCCAGTAAGCAAGATCGAAAAAGATCAGGTCCGGTTTCAGGGCACAAACCGCGGCTTCGACCTGGTCGCGTGTCAGGTCAAAGGCTTCGGTGAAGTTCTTCCACAACGTGACGGGGATATCGGAGACGGTGTCGGTGCCAGGAGGGAGACCATCCACGTGGGGAACAGTGATGAGGTGAAAGACGATGCTGTCTGGGAACAGATTGAGGTGTTCCAACTGTTTCTGAGCTTTCTTGGGCAGCAAGAAAGTAACCCTATGACCTTTCTCAGCTAACTTATTGGCTAGATGCAAGTAAGGAGTCATATGACCAAAAGCGAACATTGGGAACATAAAAGCGTGGAACTTTTGTCGTCCCATTTTTCTTATCAAAGTTTTCGAAACAAAAGCAGAACACAAAAATATAAAGTATTCAAAGGAAGCTAAAATAAGAAATATTTGCTTCTGTTTTTTCTTTCTCTTCTTTTCGGCTTTGAAGTTTTTGCGATCGAGATGCTCTTCCTCTTCCAAAGACATCCGTATATATATATAGTGGAGGTGTGCGAAAATTCCACAGATATTAAGTAAATCACGATTATAATTACTCCTACCACGTCTGGTAACGTCCCAACGGGTCGTCACGAATTACGTCAAAAGTCAGAACGTTGATTTGTTTTTGTTTTTCTTTATGATTAGAATTTAGAGCATGTGTTTAAATGATTATAATAAACTATATGAACAGGTAATCTTCAGTAAATAAATCCCTTAAATCATTTTAAAATGTATTATATCCATATTTTTATGTATATGAAAATCACTGATATCTTTGAAGATATTTCCAATCCAAGTATCAACCCACTCCGTGTAACTTAAACGGGATTCTTGCACTTCTAACCCACAATTTGAAGTCAATGGCAAAAGTAACCTGCTGTTTTTTTCATTTTAGCTTCACCCTGGTTTTTCCAGATAATAACGAAAATGCCATTACTTTTTTGGCCGGTGGTCTACGGCTGAGGTCTACGATATCCGACCAGAAGACCAACTGAACCTCATCCTCTACACTTATTAACGAAACTGCCACTCTCATCAATGAACTCAACCACCATTTTCAACCAACTCCAAGCTTTTAATGCTTCATACTATTAGTTGTGAAACTCCAAACATAATTCTACATCCCTTACATTCTAACTCTATCATTTTCTCCACATTTTCATCCCAAAAACTCTCTAATTCTACTTTTTCATATTTCAAGTTCTTGATTTTCTCAAAATCGGGTTTGTGGCTTTCCTCACCACCGCCGAACGGTTGTGAAGGCTTAAAGACAAAGTTTCATCCCTCGGCGGCCCTAAAGACGACGGCCAGGTTGTGGTTTACTCCATTTTCGTTTTTTCAGATCTGAGTCGATATCGTAGATCTCAGGGTTAGGTCTATAGGTCAACGCATAGGTTAGTTTTGCAATTGACTAAGACAAATCTGTGGAGTTAGACCGCGTAGAGAGTTCTAAATAATCCCTTTGAAAACAAAAAAAATATCGTAAACCTCAAGCAGAGGTCTATTTTGAAAACAGGTTAGTTTTGCAATTGACCAAGGGAGGGCTTTTTTTTTTAGGTCTACAGATGAGGTCTATTGGTCAAAGAGGTTAGTTTTGCAATTGACTGAAATTCTGGTTTTTACCTTAGACCTCTTAATGTGGTCTATAACAACAAATTTTAAGCTGACGTCTACGCAGAGGTCTACATAGGTTTTAGATCTCAGTCTTAGGTCTACCTTAAAAAGTTGGTCAACGCAAAATAATAGGAGGTCTACGATAGTGGTCTACAGGTGGAAAAAAATTTCAAACAATTGCAAAAGTAACCTGTCTGAGGTCTACAGATTTCGTAGACCTCCCCAGTAGACCGTATAATTTTGCTAGACTACAGGTTGAGGTCTATTTTGTTCGTGAGGTCTACCCAAATTTTTTGGATGAATTGCAAAACTAACCTCTTTTTTTGTAGACCGCATTTGTAGATCTCAAAAAAGTCTTCCCTTGGTCAATTGCAAAACTAACCTTTTTTAGACCTCTTTAGTAGGTTTACGTCTAGATCTGGTTGGAGGTCTACATTTTTTCCGTTTTTTAAAATCGATTTTCTGCGAAATTTAAATTGTTTTTGTTAATTTTTTTTCATAAATACTTCTGTTAGCCTAATAACTTGTCCCTATGAGAGTTTTGCATGCTAATGTTATGTAATGAAGGTTGTATTAGATTTTTGGTTAAATTTGGTAACTTGGTTAAACTCTGTAGACCGCAGCCCAATGTGGAGGTCTAACGTTTCCGTCTACAGGGCATCCATCAATATATATTAATGTGTTTTCCCTTTGGTTTTCATGCAGATCATGGTTTGTTTGGCATCCGTGTATGGAGTGTGGACTATCAGAGACAGAAAATGGTATTTTGAGGTTGATAAAACGAGAGGAGGTAGAATGTTCTACCTGCAGGATGATTGTAAACATGAAGAGCTGGTTGAAATGGTTGTGAACGACTACATGTTGCAAGTTAATGGCGAGCTGCTGGAGTTGTCATATCCATTACCAGCTGCTATGATGGAGAAATTGCCAACGGATTCACCTCCTATGTATGTGACGAACGACAGACAAGTTGGGAGCTTGGTGGAGTTATGTAAGGAGCATGTGGTCCGTCTTTGCGTCTCGACCCGCGTTGGTATGGGAAGGAACTACAACGAACCAATACATGAGTGTGTCCAAGAAGAAAAGTCTGAAGAGGTGGATAAAGAAGACACGTGGAAGAAGAATTCGGTGATGAAGGCTGGGATGATAACGAGTCTGATGATGTAAACTGGAATGACAAAGCATGGGATGTAAATTCAGAAGATGAATCTGATGATACTCATGACAATGATAGTGCTGATGATGTCGACAACCCCGACGATATCGATGCAGATTATAGTAAGTATGGCAAGGTGAAAGATGAGGAAGAGGGTGAAGAGAGTTTGTCTTTCCGTGAAAGGCTCCGTAGAGGTGTTTGGAATGGTGGAAATGGAGGGTTCACAGGCACTTGGTGTGACACTATTCTGGTAAATCACAGCTATGCCTCTAAAGAAGCCCTTCTTTCTGAGTTGCGACTGACGGCTGTGATGGCAAGATTCGCATTTAAAGTCTACAAGTCCACTACGGATTTGTTTGTGGCAAAATGTGTTGTCAATGGATGTGCATGGAAGTTGAGAGCAGCTGTGAAGAATGAACCGGATTGCTTCTGGGTTACCAAGTACGTAAAGGGTCACACTTGTTCAATTATGGACCGTGTAGCTCACCGTAGACGAGCTACTCCAAGATATATTGGACAATTGTTTGTGGAGCGGACTGGACTCATAGATGGAATTGTCCCTCGACAAATTGCAGATTCGATGAGGATCATGTTTGGTCTGAATCTTACCTATACAACGTCATACCGGGCTCTCAAATTCGCTCAAGTATTTGTCAGGGGAACTCCAGAAGATGGATATGCTAACCTTCCTTCCTACCTTAGAAGACTGAAGCAAGCAAACCCTGGCACTATAACACACCTGCTCTGTGATGAAGAAGATCGCTTCAAGTACTGTTTTGTGGCGTTAGCGGCTTCAACAGCGGGATTTCAGTACTTGAAGAGGGTTATTGTGGTTGATGGAACACACCTTACTGGGAAATACGGAGGCACATTACTCGTGGCATGTGGACAAGATGCAAACTTTCAAGTATTTCCTCTAGCATATGGTGTTGTTGATGCGGAGACTAATGAGTCTTGGGGATGGTTTTTTGATAAATTACAGACTTGTTTCTCACCACATCCGATGGTCATTGTTTCAGACAGAGCATTGTCCATTGAAAATGCTTGTGTGAATGTGCTTCCATGGGTCACTAGAGGAATATGCTACTACCATCTTCAGCAAAATATTATCAAGACATATGGTGGTAAGGAGCTTATGTATCTGGTTAAAGGAGCTGCTTATGCCCACACTCTAGCTGAATATAATCGGTGCATGGACTCACTAAGAGCTGCGCACCCAGACCTCGCAGCATACATGGAGTTGGCCGACCCTAATGATGTACTCAATATTTACATCATTTAGACATAGGATTTCATGCATATTTGCATACTTGCATCACTCATTACACTCATTATAGCTCAATTACCTTCCATTGTATGCATTCATACCATTTAGAGCATACATTGCATACATTATGCATTTGGAGTTGTATTTAGGTGTTTTTGAGGAGTTTAGAGCTAGTATGGGAGGTTGGAGATTAAAAGAATACTCAAGAGTTCGCAACCAGGATGTCAAACAGGTTCAGAAACCTTTTTCTCGCCTTTCAGCTGAGTGTTGACCAAGAGGACGAGTTGACCCGTGTTGACTGAGCTTTGACCACTATCCATCTGTACCAAACCGGGATTAAATCACAATCTTTGGAGTCTAAACCAATTGGGAAGCAAGAAAAGTCAAGATAAATGAGTTGACCAAGGGTTTTGGAGTCTCCAAGTATAAATAGATTAAAGTCCTATTATTTTAGGCATCTTGTAATCTCTTTCTCTTAGACTAAAAACTCTTTCCCCTTTGTTCTTAATCAAAATTTGGATCTTTTATGAGTTTAATCTATTTGAGAGTGTTTACTTGATCATTGTTTCTCCCTTCATCTTCCTAATCATGATTATCAACTCCCTTTTCTTTGGGCTAGTTGATTTAATCATGATTAGGGAGTAGTTGTTTTAGGGTTTAGGGATGGGTTAGATTTAGAGAGATTTAATGATTGATTGATGATGCTTAGGCTTAGATTGCTTATATCCTTTCTTGTTTGGTGATCTTAATGCTAGATTAACTTTGAGAAAAGTGATTTAGATCAAAGGACATTTCACACCCACAAGGTGTTTGATGAAATGTCCCAACCAACTAAATCAAGAGATTTACATTCTTAGCTCATGATAATGATTGTTTAAGGTGTTTATTGGCTTGATAGAACTTGTTTATAATGCTTGCTAATTTCGAATTTCACTAATGATGATTAGTTATGAGATTTGTATTTAACAAAGTGATTAGTTCCATGAGAGTGGATTAGTCTTGCTTAATGTGTTCTTGCCTAAGGATTATCATTCACTTGATTGTTTGAGCATCATAGATTAGTCAAAGAGTCTCTCTAGTTCAATGATCCCATCCCAAGACCCATTTGCTTTGCTTGTTTTACTTCTTTAATTTTCGTTTTTGTATTTATCTCTTGAGTTTGGCTTCTTGTTTCAAACTCTTGCTTCAATATTTATGTTTGATTCTCATTTAGGTTGCTAGATAAAAACCTTTCTTTGATTTGGCTTAGCTTAATAAGTTTCATGCATTCCTAGTGTTTTAATCTTGATCCCATTGGATTGACACCTCAAATGCTACAATGACATGAGTAGTGGATTTGAGTAATTGGTAGCAAAAAGCCAACTATCACCTAAGCTTTGGTCTAGAGTACATTTTCCCGGTGATAGGTACAACATCAAGACGAGCAACATTGCTGAATCTATCAACTCGGCTATTAAAAAGGCAAAGGGTTTTCCCATACCCTCTCTACTCCAGTTTATTAGAGAGATGTTAGGGCGGTGGTTCTACAAAAGGCGTGAAGATGCTTTAAATCTGCAGACACCATACAGCAAGGGAGTTGAGTATATACTGGCCATCCGTGAACATTACGCTCAGTCAATGGATGTTCAGCGGATAGATGCAACTAGTTTCCATGTTGCTTCTGGACGTTCGCACTATGTAGTTGATCTAGAACAGGGTAAATGTGAGTGTGGAGTGTTCCAAGTCGAGAAAATGCCCTGTACACATGTCCTTGCAGCGCTTGCCTCAGCTGGTGTGCACGTCTCACACCATACATGTGACACATACTCGCAGGAATGCTTGTATGCGACCTACGCCCATCCTATATATCCTGAGGAGGAAATTGACAACCACAAGAAGAAGAGCGAGCGGTGCCGACCTCCAAAACCGAAGGATGGGCCTGGTCGTAAGAAGAAATCAAGATGGCAGTCGTGGCTGGAAATTTCTAGGAAGTCTAAGAAGAAAGGCAAGAGTCGAAGGAAGAAGCCCAAAGTTTACAGCTGCTCCAAATGCAAGCAACCAGGACATACGCGCCCGTATTGTGTAAGCTTCGTGCGTCCCGCATTCCATTAGTTTTCATTACACAACCTCTGTAATTTGTTTGCTCTTCACTAGGTGTCCAAGCCTGCTGAGAAGTAAACTCGGCGGTCTACGAGCGGTCTTCCGGAGGTCTACGAGGCTTTCACGTAGCTTCTCTGGAGGTCTACGAGGTCTACGAGGCTTTAACGGAAATTCAGTGGAGGTTTACGATGCCTACTAGACGTTATCTCGCGATCTGCTTATACATTCGTGGAGGTCTACGAGATGTTCTCTGGCGGTCTATTATTGCTTTCGTACTATTTGATCATTATTATTGTTTAATACTAAGTGATGATTTCCTTTTCGAGACAAGCCCTAATACTAAAGACGGATTTCATTTCATTGCTTAATGCGAGTCCGAATAGATACATCCGAAATAGTTATACAAAATAGTTATACAAAAGGTGAGATCAATGTTGTCAAGAGGGGCCTCAAAAAAATATAAACCCTCCCTTTCACCGTTAGTAGAGGGGCACAATAAAATTAACCCACCCTGAAGCCGTTACTAAAGTTAGATCAGCATCTCCCGTCGAAAGGATCAAGACCGTCCCAGTCACGGATCCTCGGTCCCTTGCAATCGGTCTCCTTGAAAATGTCACAAGCATACCTACTCCGAATTGCCTTGACGTTCTTGTTGCACAGTGAAGAGGCTGAAAAATCGTTTCCAGTTGCGTGACACTCGATGTATTTCAGACAGTAGACACCGCAATCCCCGGGACCCTTTTGCTCCGGCACACCAGCAACCCGTTCGTGAGTAAATTTATCGAACGGATAGTTGTCACGTTCTTCCACCAGTGCCATCTCGCGTAACATGTACGCCATCATCACAGCCACGGGTTCCACCTCCGTCGCCAGTTCTTCATCGTCCATACGGCAGGGATAACTATCCCAGATCGTGATGTGCCTCTTCGGTAAGGAGATGAATAGAGCAACCCAGTGGTTCTTCCCAATGTTAAACGGGAGATATAGGTCGTCAATGTCCCTGCACCATCGTTTATTCGTCTGGCAGAATTCTGGTTTCGTGCCTTGGAAGTAGTCAAGTGAGTCAGGTGGGAGGTACTTCCCAAGTCCAAAGACATTAGGCTCAGACTTCTTGAAATCGTCATACTTTGCCGTCCAAAACAGACTAAGACCACTATCGATGAGACAAAGCCTGTCACTTCTAAAGCTGTGCGGTTGTTCTTTCATTCTGAGCCGCAGCAGATTGATGACCGCGTCCATGTGCTGATGAAAAGAAAAAGATTGAATATTGCATTACAATTACACTAAACCTCAATATGCGGTCTACAAAAGAGAATTATGACAGAGGTCTACTCATGCGGTCTAAACATAGACCTCTCTAAATGGTGTACTAATGCTTACCGAGTCCGATAGCCATTGCGGCTGCGTAATGAGTTCCCACCACCAATACCACACGGGAAACTTATCCTTGTCAAGCTTTGGATACCCACTAAAGCAAAAGTGTGTAATTAGTATACTAATCACAATAATCGGAATTATAAAGAAGTTTTCCAGAGGGTTACTTACGCTGTAGACTTCAGGAACGCCGTTAGTTCCTTCCGAACATTCTTGTCTTCGGGCAGATACGGATTGTAGACCGCTAAGCGCTGCTTCTTGTTACGTATGAGCTCCTTAACCGTAACGTTTCCCACGAACGGAGACTTTTGAGATGGGGCCAGTTTCCTTTCCCTCTGATCCTTAGCCCTGATACTCATTAGTTTCGCGTTGAACTTTCGCTGATTCTTCCTGATGTCTGCTAGGCATTCTTCTTTGCTTGGCACATAGGTCTTAACATATGCGACGCTGCTGTCGTCCCGGTTAGCACTGTTTGATGGACCGGCGTTTTGGTTCTGCATTTGAGGACAATTTGAGTTTGAAAAACAATTCAGACCACAACAAATAGGCACAAACACTCTCGGAACATTTATTGTAAGTCAAGTAAACAGGTTCATTAAAATTACACACATGATTTGCAAGGAAAGAAAAACGTGACAAGTTTGTGTTTATAGATTGAAAAAAACAACGGATTGGGCTCTACTTGGTCTTCAATTTTCTAGGTCGAAGGACCCTATCCTGGTCAGGCTTAAGTTGCACTTTACGCTTAACTTGCACTTTACGCTTATCTTGCACTTTAGAAGAGTTGGGAGATTTGGGAGAGGGATCAGTACTAACCGGTTGAGCAGTTTTAGCTTCTTTGGCGCCGGTCACATCTTCTTTGGCGCCGGTCTCATCTTCTTTGGCGCCGGTTTCATCTTTTTTGGGAGAGGGATCGTCGGATCTACGCTGCTCCTGAAGCCTTACATCCATCAGCTGCTTCACACTACGCTCCAGACCAGCAACTGTCGAGGTAAGTGCAGCTAGTTGCCGGTCATACTCTGGAACCCTGCCTTCAGATCAGCAGACAAGGTCCGGGTGCAGTCAGAAATCAACCTCTGCATCGTCTCCTCGATATCATCATAGTTCGATGGAGGAGTAGGACGAGGTCTCTTCTTCGAATCTGTGAAACTAGCCTCCACTTTTATTGGAGGCTTCACGTCCACTCGCGGGTGATTGGAGACCAAGACACCTTCCTCGTCCCAGTCGCTTGGCTTCCACCTCCACCGACCACCTAACTCCCCGTAGATTGCCTTGATGAGGTTGTCGACGTACAAATCTTCTACATCATCATCCCAGCGTGGATAAACTTCTTCCCTATCGACTAGCTCACAGTTTTTAAAAACAACCTGCAAAAACAAAACAAAATGAGTCCAGGTCTATCTACTAACTACTACTTGCCAGCAAGTACTCGATTCTCAGATTTATGTTTACCTGCTTCAGCATTGCCTCCGCGATGTACCTTTTGCCTTGAATACCCTTGTACGCAAGGAGCGGTGGTGATGGTTTAGATGGCAGAGGAGCACCGTATTTCTCTGCAAAATTCGGCATGCTCTCAAAAGCCCAAATTTGGAGAACCTCGATGAAACCCTCCAGCACATAACCCGACTTCTCCAAATCCACTCCTTTAATGGACTTGATGAGCTGCAAGAAACAAACTCGGCCCCACGGGTATTCCTCAAACTTCTCCAAATCCAACACAAGCCTAGCTAGCTTGACAGGTGTCTCGGCAGCGGATCTACGGGCTTGAATGAAGCCTGCGTATATGGCTAGGTAGCCCAATCTAAGCTTATCCTCCCTTGGCCACTCGCCTGCCCACTCACAAGCTTCAGCCAGCTGGTCAATGCTAGGCCCTACCTCGACGTTGACACCCAACCTCTCCCAGAACTCGCACACGGCATCCGTTGCTGGAGCATCAGGTGTCTCTAGGTTCTCAACATACTCGCAGTTGAGGCCGGTGATGGCTGAGAACTCGTGCAATGAGAATCTTATCGGATTTGCCCCCACAGCGCTCCATATCTCATACTTCTTCTTGCATACAACCTGGAAACAGAGCATGGCATGCGCAATCCGTGAAGCCCACTCGAATTGAAGGTCACGGAACTTTAGGAAGATACCAATCCTGGAGTCACTGATTTCATTCCATTCGTCGTCGGTGAGGAGCTTTCGGAGACTATCGAAGAGCTTGGTGTTCTTGCTACACCTGGAAATGCTTTTCCCTGCGTCCGGATCGCCTCCTTTGGTGTAGAATCTCCTGGGGAATGTCGGCTTTGACATCCTACAAAAAGAGTAGAAGCTATTAAGTCCAATCAGTTGAGGTCTACCAAGGAGGTCTAAGCTCGAGGTCTACATTTACTTATCAACTACAGTCTAAGTATGATGGCTATGACTGAGGGCTATCACTGAGGGCTACGACAGCGGTCTACAATACAACATTAAAAAACGGTTTTAAGATACCTGTTGTTCGCGAAATCCCAACGCCTAACGCCAACGAAGATCTGGAAACCTGATACAGTTTTTTAAACAGAAGGAGTATTACCATATCGAGTTTCGTAATAATAGCAATTTTTCAATCAAAATTACCCGTGAAATCAATGTCGGAAACGAGACTTACGGGGTGAAGTATTAAGGATTAGACCGCGGCGGAGTAAGGAGTAAGGATTACGGATTAAACCACCACATGCAAAGGCCAAAGAACTCTCAGTGGGAAATAAACTTAAAGTAGTTAGAATTTCACTAGAATGAAGAACTTACCGGCGGCAGCGGGTTCTGTAAGCGGCGGAGACAGCGGGTTGTGTAATCGGCGGAGACAGCGGGTTGTGTAATCGGCGGAGACGGCGGTTGTGTATTCGGCGGAGACAACGAAATCGCCTCTAGCGGAGAGCGAAAGGTCAGACACAGATTAGGGTTACGAATGAGGCTTACCACAGCGGTTTTCCGTATATATATGTCGGTTAAATGGTTTAACTTGGTTTTCTTCGGTTCGAATTAACTGAATCGGTTTAACTATACTCGACTAATTTTTCCATTCGATTTGGGTTTATCTTTTCTGATTTCTTAGTGTTTACGGTTAAATTACGGTTTCCTCTTTTCATATAACTTTATTCCCAACTTTATAGTCCTAACGGTTAAATTAGTGTTTAGAGGTCTCAATCACAGTGTATACGTTTGAGGTCTACGTTTGAGGTCTACGTCTGAGGTTTACGTATGAGGTCTATTTGGAGTTCTACGTAAGAGGTCTCTGATTAGGAATACGATGATTTGCAATACGCACAACCAAATTAAGTGTTTCAACCCGAATAGCTACATTCATCAACCAAACACAACATAGCTACATTCAACAACCAAACACAAAGTAGCTAATGAGACAGACAAGCACGGCAATTACAGTAACCGCCGTCGTCACCTCGACTCTTCTTAAACGCTTCATCTTCAGAACTTGGTTCTTCACATCAGTTAACTCTGCCTCAGTCCGAAGCAAGGTTTCGCGTTCTTCAGATTCAGGTTGGCGAAAGCCAAAACGAGGGTTGTCGACGGCCCATTTGAGTTGTAGAAACTCCTCCATCATAGCCTCGTCCCACCATTTCATAAGATGTGGGAAACCAAGCTACAATGATGAAAAAAACGAATCTCTTCAATATTTTTGGTAAAACAAAGCCACATAAGATGTCGAAAACTATTTACAGTTAACATTACCTTATAATTCTTGCATCCAAAAAACATCCGCCCTGGATGCTCGTCCGTATGGTCCATCATTTTCAGCGGAGTTAACAAACCGCAGTAGCATCTGCTCGGTATTCCATAGCTTATATCTCGACTGGTATGAGAACTCACATCTTCTTCGTCCTTACTAACTACCCTAGCAGAGCTTCGAGTAGCCAGCTGGTCAGAGCTACTCGAACCCTCCGTTAACCAGCTAAAGCGCCCCATTCCTGTGTACGATGAGAAGATATCAGTTATTTTAAAAAACAGTAATTATTCAATGACCAGATCTCACCCACAAAATGAAATAGAAGCAAACCTAACCAATACGATCGCCGGAACACTTGATACTGTCGACGGCGGCAAAGAAGACGGATGAGAACAGCGGCCGGAGGATGAGCGGCGGAAGGATGAGCGGCGGAAGCCAAATAATTTATTTCTAGAAAATTAAAATTAGGGTTTACATCTCTATTTATACACCCGAGGGAGCTGCGGTCTAGTACTGCGGTCTAAGATATTTGAAATTTTGGTTCGCGCTCATAATTCCCGCTCGGTTCTTTTAAAAATTTTGAAATTCCCGCATTTGTTTGTTTTCGCGGTCTACAACTGAGGTCTACATAACCCTAAACCACAAATTTTATAAAAAACATGAACCAAATATCAAATTTTGTTTGCCATTTACAATATTTATGGTTTGGATAACAAAACAATTAAATATAGACAAAAAAACCAACCAAAAACAAAAATACAAATTGAAACTATCTAAACCCTAAGAATTGGACAACTAAACCCTAAACTATCTATCCAAACTCTTATCAATTTGAAACATTTACTCATGACATTTATAGACTGATTCATTTTTCGTATAATTTATTTTCAATAGATGTCAAATGTATAAGAATTAATTATGCATACAAGTTTTTTATCAAATTATTTTTTATCAATTTTAAAAATTATTTTTAAGATTTCATTTTCCTGTAGACCTCGTTGCTAGACCTCTCACGGTTTTGCAAGTTTCTAACCTAATTTGTTTTTGTCAACCTAAATTCACTTATTAACATGTATGTTTATTTTATATGGACTCTAATTGTCTTTGTCTTGTTTATGAATACAAATTTTTCATCTAAATATTTTCTATTTATTTTATAAATTAAAAGTTTCATTTAATTAAACCGTAGACCTCATCCGTAGACCTCTTACGTTTTTACAGCTTTCCAAACTAATTTGCCTATGTTAGTTTAATTTGACTCATTTGTATGCAATTATAATTTTCCAAGATGCAAATTACTATTTATGATTTATGTATGCAAATGGTTTCATCAAAATATTTTTTTTGTTTTTCCCAATTAAAATATAAAATTAAAATACAAGGTAGACCGACTATAAAAGTCTATATGTAGACAGCAAGCGTAGACCTACGCTCCGGGTTAATTTGGTAATCGCGGCAAATTTTTTTTGTTTGTTCATGAGGGTGACCTTTGTAATTTCGCTACCCAAACAGGTTAGTTTTGCAATACTTTCAAGTTTCGGGTTATGGTTATAGAAAAAAACAAATTTCGGGTTATATGTGGAAATTCTCCCAACTTAAACAGTTAAAACTTAAAAAGTTCTGCAGTAATAGACCAAGAACAAAATATCTCGAATCTGTGGTCGGGTTGGTATTTCTAAACTCGAAGATAACACTATACGTAGAAGAAGCAAGTTGCCAAGGACAAGATATGCCGTTTGATAACATTATTTCCATATATATATGCAGGAGAAGCAAGTTGCTCAGGGTAAACAATGCCTTTTCTTAACATTATTCTTAAGTGAATTCTAGCATATTATAGCGTTCAGGTGATGATATAATCTTACGACGTTATATATTGATGTAAATTGTAATAGAACAAAATGTATATTTAACCCGTGGAAAAAATAAAAGAGTGAATTTTGCAAAATAGCCATACTGGCATATTGTATTTGAATGGATCAAAAATGAAAACGGTAGTATAATAATCATCAAACAGCTTTAAATGATAGAAAGTCTTGTCTAAATTTAAGGTTAAATAAATGTTTTCACATTCATAGAGCTTATGCTTTGATCTTGATATGCAAGGGAGACGAAACGGCCACAATCTGGAAATGCTTTGAAAACGAAGTCTCCATATAAATCCAGTATGAGTGGTACTACACCGCTGGTGATGAGGCATGTTCATTGCACGTCTTCGAGGCTCTTCAATTAGTTTCTTAGGATTAAAAAGATACGATTTCTAAATAATGTAAAATATAAAGTTACATCATCCACATTTGTGTATGTGTATACATGTAATTGGACTATTTAGATTGATTCTATGATTTTTCTTTCTTTTATTTTCATCGGTTAGGCCATAAGCGACGAGAATATAGCACATGTCTTTTGCACGTATTCAACTTGAATTAAGAATTTGCACCACACAAATACGTGTACGTGATGTTCAGTTTATAGAATTCTCATATTCGAATCCTTGTTTACAAAATGACAAGATCGGTTTTGTTTCAACGACCTCGATATACATATGAATTCATCGAGAGATGATAGAACCTTAGAGTGGCCTAACCGATTACTAAACGCTGTTTTCGCGTTGTGGATTCATTTCGATGTGATAATTTATTTTGTGCATTACCCTCATTCTCTCATGTTTGTCAGTGTTGCTTTTTTCCTGCTACATAGGACACTTCATTCTGTTAGTGTTATCCTATTTTTCAATGATTTTTCTCCCGTTGTGCCTCCTTTTCAATTAGTTAAACAAAATTTATTGATAAAATATTAGTCAAGAGACAACATGTGTCTCTACCAAATATTAGGCTTCATCTTTTAACGTCTCTTATAATTTTGTGTTTTTGGAAGCCCATTACTTTGGGGTTTTGTGTTAAAAAGACACACTCTCGGATTTCCCAATATTTCAAACCACACTTGTTTTTTTTTTTGATCTTATGTTTATACCTTTTCTCTTATTAGCTTAGTATGGACCATTCGGGGGTAATTTCAAACTTTTTAGTACTGTAATGCAACCAAAGTTAAACTACTTACATCAGGAAAAAACAAACTAAAGATAGTAAGAGTTTGGAAGATAAAGAAGCTTCAATACACTCGAACGACTAGTCCCTAAAATGATTGTTTTTTTATGCGACAGATGGAGTTTGGAAGAAACTTTCGTATGGAAATAATTGCGGTTGTATAATATCAGATTTGGCTAGTCCAATACAAGACCCTCTTTGGTTAGATGCAGCAGGCTAAAGCTTTTCTCCTTCTTGGCACCTTGTTTCAGCTAAAGCTACTTCCGCGGTCTTGAAAGAGTAGCTTTAGCCTATGGACGAATAGAACGCGGAGTAGCTTTAGTTCGGAGTTTGTGATACATATGATCCCAATAAGAGAACCACCACCATCATCATCATCATCATCATCATCATCATCTATATTATATGTTTCCTCCGCAATGTTTATTTAACAAAAGAAGTACATAATGTATACGAATTTTAACATTTGTCACAAGATTCCAAAAATTCTTGACATGTGTGTCTGTGTTACGTTTCTCAATTGTAATTTATTCCAATAAAAAAAAGAAATTACAGGTCGAGAAAATAGGAATAACCGATTAACAAAAAATTTGGACGACCTCTTTCCAGTGGTTGGAAAGACTATTCACCCGAGAACAAGCAAACCATTTGTCTATCTTCCAAATTAGGTAAATCGGTTGACTCATAAACCGAGTCAGCGACTCGTCCGATACCATAAAACGATTCCAATTCGAGGAATCTCACGAGTTCCACTTTTATATTTAAAGCGACTTTTTGTGACTTGGAATCGAACAAATGCTTGTAGAAAAGCTAATCGAGTGAAGAGAGCGAAAAGGGGAGGCGAAAATGGGTAGTATCGGAGAAATCGGCGGAGCTGAAATGGTCTTAGATGTTGATGAGACGATCTTCGTCGCGGTGTCGGAGGAGGTGGAGAGGAGCAGAACGACTGTGTTATGGGCGGCGCGGAACTTCTCCGGGAAGAAGATTTGCTTGCTTTACGTCCATCGACCTGTCCGGCCAGCCTCGTGGAGTGAGATCTTCTGCTCTCCTTCTCTCTGAATTACTTCTTTGTGCAGAATTTATGGTTTATGGTTTTTACAGATCTGTCTACTGAGTTCTAAACCTAGACAAAATCGAAATTTCGTGTTTTTAAATATTCCTAACCGTGAAATTTGGGATTTTTGAAACTGTTCTGGGAAAATTGCATAAACCTTTCTATAATTTGTTCATGAATCATACTTGTACTTTTACATTTTCATGGTCAGCCATTTAAGAGTTTGGAAGAAGAAAACAAAGGATTTCTATATCAAGTTGAAGTAGACAACACCAAGATGATACAAATAATTTGGTTATGATAATGCCCATAATGTAACTAAGATTAGCTATTGGTTTTTCTGTACATTGTACAAAACTTTGCAAGACTGTTGATTTTGCTTGTCTTAGAACTTGAAAATCTATAGCTGGAAATTTGATGACTTTTTGTCTCCCTGTATAGTCCATTGTCAATAATGTTTAGGCTTAGTAACTTGTGAGAACATTTTGCTTACCTACAGCGCAAAAGAAACTGGTCGGTGGTACTTTCCGGAAACATGCGGTCAAGGTGATTGAGCGTGTTGATAAACAAAAAGTGGATGAGATTATGGATTCTTATCTTCGCCTTTTATCTCAAGCTGAGGTATCAAGTCTCTCCTTTTCTCGTGTATAGTTAGTCGTGTTCAAGTTTACCTGAAATAAGGCAACTCTCCACTGAATATTCATGTGATCTTGGTAGATATAATAGTTCATGTAAAGATATAAACATAAATGGAAAAACCTTTTTGTCCTGTCTTTGCTGGTCCTTTCATATGATAAGCTAATGAATTGACATAGTTCATTTTAGGTTCAAACAGATAAACTTTGCATTGCGGGGCAAAATGTCGAGGAAGGTATCGTAGAACTAATTGCTCGACACAATATTAAGTGGTTCGTAATGGGAGCTGCATCAGATAAACATTACTCATGGTATGATATGATTTTATATTTTATCTAATACAGTACGTTATACATGTTTCTCATCTGACCTCTGAAACTCATATCATCTATTTAATTGAAATGCCAGGAAAATGACGGATTTAAAGTCCAAGAAAGCCATATTCGTTTGCAAAAAAGCTCCTGATTCCTGCCATATTTGGTTTCTCTGTAAAGGTTACCTTATTTTTACAAGGTAAACTTTTTTTCCCTTGCAAAGGTTGCAGAAAGAGTGAATTAGATATCTCAAATCGCCGTCTTTGCCAAGCTAAATTATTAGCATACATCTGTAGAAACTTCGGTGTAATATATGTTACGTCATGGGACTTTCTCTGACTTAGTTGACTGCTTCTACTATCTGTTTTTGTTTTCTCTTCCTCTATTCATATAACTAAAAGGAACACTCTTAAAAACAGGGCTACCAATGACGTTAGTAATAACAGGCAAACAATGCCTCCCCTAGTACAGCTGGATTCAGATACTGAGACAAGGAAATCTGAAAAAATGGAATCCTCTTATATGAGGAGAAGATTAAGATATTGGCGTAGCCTCCTTGAACAAGGTAAGGTCTCTGCATTTCATTTATGGTGCTATCAGTTGTATACTGTCTCTGTATGGTAACTTTGTTACAGAATTTTGCAGATGGTGAGAAAGACACAGGTCAATCGGAGAGAGAAAAGGTGGAACCAAGAGCAACTTCTAATGTTTCTTCAGGTTCGGGTTCTTCCTTTGGAGAGCCGGTTGGTCCAGAGCCGCCGGCTGGTCCAGAGCCATCTGGCCCAGAGTCAGCTCGCTTAGATACTTTAACCACCCCAGATATTGAGGTAGGAGTTTGCTTCATCTTTCATACTGATAATACTGGTCCTTTGCATGGAAATACTTTACTTGGAAAATAATTACAGGGGCTGGTTTGTCTTAACTTTAAAATGTGACTTTGTGGAAATGGTTTATGAATGTAGTTTTGTTTTTTGCAATATATTGATATCTCTGCTTTAAGTGAACATGATGCTGTCACTTTCTAGTATGAACAAGCAATTAATCCGCCTGGTAATCATGCATGCGATCCTGTGGAATTTCAGGAGAAGAAGCGTGAAGGAAATGTAGCGCGCGAAGTTCATAGGTATGATAAAGCCATGCATGATATTGGCCAATCAGAGAGAACTGTCTATGGAGAAGCTCGGAACGAATTGAAAGAGGATGACAGTACCATGGAGGCTTTATGCAAGGTGATAAATCCAATCCATTTCTCAGTTATCATAGAAATAGAAATATTTCACTGTATAGATTCATAAAATGCTAAAATATTTCACTTGAAAAAAAGGCTTAATAACATAGTTTCTCCTGGTTTAACTTTTTTGTTGTCATGCAATCTCACAGGCAAAGGCTTTGGAGGGCTTATGCATTAAGGAGTTGAGTCGAAGAAAGAAACTGGAGGAATTGCTAGAGAAGGAAAAGGATGAAGTAAATAGGGTAATAGAGCAGAACAATGGATTCATGAAAAAGCTTCAGATGGTTGAAGGTGATAATCTCAAGCTGGAGAGGCAGATCAGGAGACTGCAAGACTTGGAGAAAGAACATGGTGAGAAATTTGATACGGCTATGGAGCTTTTGAAAAGCTTCAGGCAGAAAAGGGACGAGATCCGGATCGACCATGAGAACGCGATGAAGGAAGTAAACGCATTGAAGAGATTGATAAAAGGAAAGACTGTAGAGTCCGGGTCAGAGATGCTCGATTATTCTTTCATGGAGATCAACGAAGCCACTAACGAGTTTGATCCGTCGTGGAAACTTGGAGATGGCAAATACGGAAGTGTCTACAAAGGGAGTCTCCAACATCTTCAAGTAGCTGTAAAGATGTTGCCCTCTTATGGCTCCCAGAATCACTTCGAGTTTGAGCGTCAGGTAAAGAAACCTTAACTATTACATATAAGTGAACATCCGTCTCAGAGTTTCTGATTGTTTTTTTCGGATTTCAGGTGGAGATTTTAAGCAGAGTAAGGCATCCGAATCTGGTGACATTAGTTGGTACTTGTCCAGAGTATCGGTCCATCATTTACCAATACATTCCTAGTGGAAGCCTCGAAGACTGTCTTTCATCAACGAACAACAACGTTCCTGCGCTTTCTTGGGAGTCTCGGATCAGGATCGCCTCTGAAATATGCTCTGCGCTCTTGTTTCTTCACTCAAACGTTCCTTGCATCATTCACGGAAACCTCAAACCGTCCAAGATCCTCCTTGACTCTAACCTCGTCACCAAGATCAGCGACTACGGGATCTCTCAGCTGATACCGATCGATGGAGTCGACAAATCCGATCCTCACGTTGATCCGCATTACTTTGTCTCCGGTGAGATGACGCTGGAATCAGACGTGTACTCGTTTGGAATGATTCTTCTTCAGCTTCTCACGAGAAGACCTCTCTCTGGCGTGCTGAGAGACGTCAAGTGCGCGGTTGAGAACGATAACATCAGCGCGGTTCTGGATGATTCAGCTGGAGAGTGGCCAGTCGCACGTGGCAAGAAGCTAGCTAACATAGCCATCCGTTGCTGTAAGAAAAACCCATTGAACCGACCAGATCTAGCCATGGTTCTAAAGTTTATAGATCGGATGAAAGTCCCGGAAGTTCCTTCGTCGGAAACGTCGTCGTACTCTGACCAGAAAGCTCCACGCCGGCCTCCTTCTCATTACCTCTGCCCTATTTTCCAGGTAACTTTCAATGCCTAGACATGGTTTGATGATCGTTTGGATTAAGACAAGAAGTTATAAAACATGTTTGTTTTGTTTGTTGTTGAACACAGGAAGTGATGAAAGATCCTTTGATAGCGGCAGATGGGTTCACGTACGAAGCGGAAGCGATAAGGGAATGGTTAGCGAATGGGCACGATACGTCGCCGATGACAAACCTGAAGATGGAAGATTGCAATCTCATACCTAACCACGCTCTTCATCTTGCTATCCAAGATTGGCAAAACCAATGGTGATTTTACCTTTTGCCTCTTATTTGTGGGACATATATTTGCTACATTACTATGAACTCCCAATTTTTTTTAGATTGTCACTTTGTAAATTCACTCCCCCAAACCTATGGAAATTGGAAAATAGCTAAGCGCCACATACATATATGATATATCGCAGTTATATAATTTGAAATGAAGATTACTCTCAAGTGTCAACCGGTTTTATAAAGTTCTTACCAATCTTTCTCAAAGTCTTCAAGTTGTTTTCTTAACAAATCACAACTTTCTGCTTGATATTCTTTTGCCCGCCAAAAGAATATTTTTTAAAAAATAAATGAGCCTAAATTATTAGGGCTTATAAAGCGTTGAAGAGATGTTTTACTCTATTTGACTGTTAGGTATTTGGCTAATTAGATTCAGCAGACATACTTTGCGTCTTCACTAATAGAGAATTTCACCAGACGACGTCGTCATCATCGTCGTCATCATCATCTCCAATGGATTTCACAGATACCGGAATCAACAGCTCGGATACTCTGATCTCTTCGTTAGACTATGACCTACTCCGACTCCGTAGCCAGATATTCGATGCGGTTTATCGGAAAACCGATTTGATTAGAGCTAACCATGAGTTATCTCACGAGAGAGATGCGCATAAGCGAAGAAACCGGGAGCTCGAATCTGAGTTCTCAGAATCCGAGATGATTAGAGAGGAAATAACGAGAGATCTGCAAGTTTCTAAAGAAAGAGTCAGTGAATTGGAAGAAGAAACGAAGGAGAAATCCAGAGTACTTTCGGAAATTTTACAATCTGTGGATGCTCGCTTGTCTAAATCGATCGGAGAAGAAGAGGAATATAATAACTCCAGAACAGTCTTGGAGTTAGTCATGGAGGTTGAAACGAAGGTAGAGAGGGTTATGGAATCGATGGAGAAGAAGAAGATGGAGCTACGTAGAAGTGTGGAGTTGTTGGAAGATGAGAACAGAGACATGAGTGTCTTGCTAAGGGCTGCTTTGTCTGAGAAACATACTGCAGAGAAGCAATTGAAAGAGACGAGTGAGCAGAAGAGATGGGCGTTGATGCAAATCGCAGAGCGAGGGTGGCAGAGAATAGGGTTTGGTTTTGGTGTCAGGGAATCAGTACAAGATAGCTCAGAAATGCAAAATCTTGGCAATGACGACGAAGGAGGAGAAGAAAATGGTGTGGTATGTTCTTTATTTCTTTGTACACATTCTTGTGATTATGAGGTTTTAGCAACAAGGAATCAAACAAAGGTTTAATACATATGAGAAGAACAGGTTATAGCAATAGACAAGACAATAAAGAATCTACGCAAAGAGATTTCTCAGCTGAAGCTTTCATTGGAGGAATCAAGGTGCGTAAACTTTTTTGTTCTTGATGATGGACTATGGTTAAAGAAAAGAAAAAAAATGCAATTTTGATTAATCTGACAGGTTAGAGGAAGAGCGATTGAAGAAATTTTCAAAGAAACAAGCACAGAAACTTGAGGAGAACGCAATGTATATCGACAAGCTGCAAAATCAAGAGAAGCTTCTAACTCAAAACGTAATGTATTTTCGAGTGTTTTGCTTCCATTAACAATGTCTCTCAAACTTTGTGGCTTATGACTTACTCGACTGTGATTTTTCTGAAATGAACGAAAAGGTGGAAGAGCTAGGGAAGGTAATAAGAGAAGCTGAAACAGAAGTAAGAAGATGGAGAGAAGCTTGTGAGCTTGAAGTTGAAGCTGGCCAGCGCGAGGTCGAAGAACGCAATCATCTCGTAAGTTTCACTCACTATTCCAAACCAATACAAACATGAAACACCATAATTAACAATCAAAAGAAACGTTCTTTCAATCAGATAGCGGTTTTAAAGGCAGAGGTTGAGAAGAAGAGATCCGCATTGGCAATATCTGAAGGGAAACTAAAACTGAAAGAAGAATTAGCCAAAGCTGCAATGGTAGCAGAAGAAGCAGCTGAGAAAACGCTGAGATTAGCCGAGAGAAGAATAAGTGAACTTCTCAGCCGCATTGAACATCTCTACCGCCAACTGGAGGAAGCAGAGTCTACAGAACGCAGACGCAGAAAGTGTAGGTACATTTGGTGTTGGCCCTTGTGGCGTTTTCCTACAGCAGCTTCTGGTGTGACAGCTACGGACGATTTTTCATGCATAAGCAATAGAGCATTGTTGCGATATGATGTATGATCTTAATAGTGATTCTCACAAGAGTTGTGTAGACTACATTAGTAGTAATAGTAGTAACTAGTAAATATGACCATAGAAGCTCAAATATTTATTTACACATGCATTTAAAATATAACATTAGATCTAGTGTTTCAATGAAAGACAAGTAATAAAGTTAACACTGGAAAAAAGAGCTCCCAGTTTCTACGATAACATTTTTAGGCATCTCAGCCAACACTCCAAGCGTAGAGGAGAACTCCTTGTCAGCTATGATATTAGCTTCATTTGATACTATGACCAAATCTGCTCGAATAGGTTCCAAGTCAACTATCCATAAAAGTATGTCATGTAACATTCTATCACGTCTCGCCGATTTATCACCTCCTCCGGGAAGGAAGTAGATACTTGATTCCCAAGTCTTGTTCGTCAGGAAATCCCCACCCCAAGACCCTTCCTCGTCATCAACATACGCCCATATCAACATGTTCCCCAGCTCATAACCAGAAGCAAGAAATGTTGATTCGATTCCCTTATAGATCGCATCAGGAGTCAAACCAGGAGGGAATGGAAAATCCTCGAGGTTCCAGAACACGAACACGAACTTGCCTGTTGCCCCTTTCTCGAATGTGATAGGCTTGGAGAAGTCTTGGATATCTTTAATCTCTCTTCTCCCTCTCCCGATTTTTTTCCCTTCGTAGAAACCATCTGTACACCCAAGTATTAAATGTGCATTGTGTAGAAATTTAACATCTTGCGGGGTGCCTTCATCAACAGGCGGCTTTACTGAGAGAAGATCGTAACGTCCCTTTCTCTGCAACGAACGAAGAAACGTTGGGTCTAGTGTTGGTATTATCATCAAAGGTCCTGGATTCAACCGTAAGAAAAGTTGCCAAGCCTTTGCATATAACCCTTGTGGTATGCGTATGATTCTGGCTTCTTCGAAATAGTCAGCATCGCGCCTCAACGTCACTTTTTCAGCACCCAACGCCAGGATTTCCACACAACCATGATGGCCGAGTCGTTGAAGAGCTTCTCTGATACCGGTTCCAACAGGTATGACATTGGATTTAGTAGGGGTTGAGTACTTGGCCACGTCCCAGAAGACGAACGCCGTCCTCCCAGGACCTTTAGACACAGATTCAAACAGAGAAACGAGACTGCGTGAATCTTTGATCACAGGAGTTTCATCTCCCATCCTTATCCCTCCAATGATAGGCTTTCCTCCATCTAAACCTTCTGTACAATCAACTATCGACTGTCCAGAGTCAAATACAAATGGACCATCATGCACCTTAGGGTTCACTAGGAAAATATTGTTATGTCTCGATTGTAAACCCTTGAGAACCCTGTGCAGCTCACTTTTAGTGTCTGGTCTTGGGATCACAATAAAATTCAGTGGAGACCACGGGTTTGCTCTAAAAAGAAGGTCCACAGCCAATTCACCTTGAGGTAAGTGTAAGATGCGGGAATTGCGCAGATCATCTTTGCTGTGGCTCATTCTGTCACCATACGCAAAGATAGTCTCACAACTATAAAGTCCCAACTGATCGAGAGCTGCTCTGATACTAGTTTTAACGTCTGCAAGATTGGCACCAGGAGGGATTGGGTACTGCACCACGTCCCAGTAGACGTGGTTCTGCCTCTCAGAAGAACTGGGGTAAAAACAGAACTCGGTGAGATCTTCGCCATCTAAGCAAACAGTTTCGTCTAAGAGATTGACAGAGATCTTACTGGAGATATCTTCTTCGTCCATGGTTCGACGGAGAGAGTTGGAGAGTTTCTCGCTAAATTATGGCTAGATTGGCCTTTGTGGGGGTCTACTTATAAGCCCTAAACTATGGTTTTTCCTTTCTTTTTCAAGAAACTTTCCTAATTCAAGAAATCCAGCTTAAGCATGCGATGATGTAGATACGACACCGTTGGACTAAAAGAATGAAACGCCGTAAAATAGAAAGTCTCTTTGCAAAGTCAAACAAAAAAAGTCAGCGATAACAAAACGTCGCGTTTTGGGAAATTTAGATAAGTCTCTTCGTTTAACGGCATCGTTTCAAAGAAGTAGAAACTACTGTACGAAAAGGTATCCGTCGTTCCTCAGCAGCCAAAAACGAGTCTCCGAACTAAGACGACGACGACAAGACAACGATGATGGGAGAAGAGAAGAAACTAGAAAATGTTACGGTGAAGAAGATAGCTTCGTCGTGCGATGTGGAGGCGCTGAAGAAATGTTTGGAAGAAAACAAAGGAGATCACTCAAAGTGTCAGTCTCAGGTCGAAGCTTTCAGATCCGCTTGCGCTCTTCCTCAACCCTCCAAGACAAAACCCTAAATTCCCTATGCTGTGATTCGATTCGGAAGTAGAAGAAGATATCTTATGTAATAAACTCAGACCAATGTGGTCTGTATGATATATGATTGTATGAACAACTGTTTTTTTTTACACATACATAGAAATTTGATCGTATCATTTACGCAATTCTGATTTCTCGAATGTCAAATTACCAGACTCGTCTCTCTCAAACAGACTTTCGATCAGCTCGTCCCAACTAAGTCCACGGTTCCGTCTTCTCTTGTTCGATGGACGAAGAGTAGATGCTGATGATGATGATTCACCCACCATTGGTGCAATCGAATCTGTTTCTTCTTCTTCTTCCTCCTCTGTTTCTTCTTTCTCTGTTTCTTCCTCTTCGGTTTCATCTTCTTGAGCTTTATCGAACGTTCCGTATTCAGAGGACAACGAGTCCGCGTGAGGAACGTCTAACGTTACAGCTCGTCTTAACGCTGCTCTGTACTCCAAGTTGTGCTCTCTAGCTAATGATTCTTGCCTCTCCATCCTCTGCTTCTCCGGGATCTCCATTGTCTTCTCTTTCTCCACCATCAGCTGAACAAATTTCAGCAGACGCAAATCTTAGCATCAATCAATAACCGGTTAAAAAGATTTATCATCTTGTGAAGGTTGGTGAACACTAACGTTGAGAGCTCTATGTGCTTCTCGTTCGATCCAAATGATGGCGTGGTCTGAAGTTGCATTACAAGACAAAACAATGTGTTCGAACCTTCCGTCTACTGGCACTGCTGTCTTCACCACCGGTGGAAATCTTCCCAATCTGCAAGAAACCAATTACCAAAAATATTATATGCAAGAAACAAGAAAGAACAATGTGTTCGATGTATCTTCAATGATACTTTTATTAGGACACTTGAAACTGCAAAACTTAATGAAGTCATTCTGTTGAGAGCATGTGGGTTGTGTGTTATTAGGTACCGGCAAGGCCTTCTTTCGACGATGTGATACATGCGACCAGGAGCGTAAAGCCTTCTAGGATCTTTGAGCATCTTCTGTTCTGGAACACATGTATCCTTCACGCACTGTATACATAGCAGACATGGCAAACTGTCCACACACACAAACAAAAAAACACAAACCCCATTACAAGCAAGCAGAGTAACGGATGGTGTTCTGTTTTTACCAAAAGCCCTAAATGTCCCTAAAGAGCATTCAAAACATATAAAGGACCAATTTTTAAGGGGATTCTGCTTTTGTGAGAGTGTTGTGAGCTATCTGTTGAATGTTTAAGAAAAGAAAAGAACATACTTTTCATAAACCGTTGAGACATTATGAGAATAGCTTTACCAGAAAAGAGACTTGAATATGTCTTCTAAAGGCGTAGCTGTCCTTGGCAAGAAATCATCCTAAACCAAACACAAACAACAAAACAGAGACTTTAGATTCAACACTTAGATCATTAGCCATGTATTAATATAGACACACCTGAAGCACAACAGAGTTGATGACATCAGCATATCTAACAGCCAGATTCAACGACATACACCTCGCAGGCGCGATAGCGAAACACCTGACTCTCTTCCTCTCAATATTCCCCAACCTCTCAGGATGCTTGACCACCAACAAAGCCAGCATCGTAGCCACACCAGACCCGAGAGAATGTCCAGCGAAAGTCAACGTATAACTCGGATACTTCACCACCAACTCTCTCAACACTTTACACTCCTCATCCAACACCGAACCAGCAGACTTCAACAGCCCGTTGTGCACGTAACCGCCATCAAACTTCCTCTCCCCGAGCTTGTTATCCAAGAGCACCGCGTAATCGCTCTCTTTCGCCAGATTCAGTCCCCGGATAGCCACAACTACGTCTTTGTAAACATGGTCTAGATACAAGATGTAAGCAGGGGCACGACCTTGAGTGTCTTCGTAGGTCTTCTTTAGAAGTAGCCAGTCAGGGTTTATACCATATCCTTCAGGAGGCTCCCATAGAGGGTTTCGGATATCGTCCTCGTAAACCGCTAAAATGTAACGACAAAGCCGAGGGATTGGTTCGAATTCGTCGGTTGTTGCAAGCCCCCAGTCTTTACTGTCGTGACCAGCCGTGTAGAGGCAGCGTTTGTAAGCCCAACGTGCACAGCCGAGACAGTAGACACATTCTAGTAGAGGGCAACAACCACATAGAATCGACATTATACAGAGTTGTATAACACCATTTTCATCATCATTATAGAGACACGAAGCACGCCATAAGGATTAATGATCAAACCACCACAAACTATTTTAAAGCAAGAAGTTTTTAGTAAATTAAACTGAAGAGTTTTTGGTAGAACCTCAACTCTATGGCTCGAAGATGTAAGAACAGAACATGAAAGCAGCAAAAAAATTTTGTGAGATTTAAAAACCAATGAATTGAGAAATGGGAAGGAAAAAAAGTCAACTTTGTGAATCAAGAAACAATGTAATGGAGATAATAATAGGATGAAGCTGAAGACTGAAGTCCTAATTGCTACTCTCAAAAGAAAATTCAGAGTTTAGGATTAGATCTCTGAGTAATTGGTGGGATTTTTTTTGTTGGTCTGCTGGTCTTATTAAAGAGAGAGACGAAGCAGCTTGAGCACAAATCCACGTCAATGAATTCGAGCGGAAGCTGTGGAGCTAAAGAGCTGAGAGACGGTGGAAAGGGGAAGGGAAAGGGAAGAGTGTGAGGAAGAAGAAGAAGAAGAAATGGAATTCACGCGATGAATTTGTGGTGGACTCGCCGGACTCGTGGTGGCAAACTCGCTGGACTCGTGCTCGCTTTTATCTCGTTTCGTGGCGGAACACGGCAGTGATTTTGGTAATTTTTGCAGAGCTTTTTGAGTGTGCTTTGCTTGTGGTAAGAAATGTGAAGTAAAAATATAAAGTTTCTATATTTGTTAAATAAATTTCACAAAAATAGTCAATAGAAATGATGCTAATAACTTCATCATATTACTAGAAATAAAGAGAGATTAGCACCATAGAATTCATCATATAACTAGGAAAATTCTGGGAATCATTATGGATTTCACGCAATAGTTCTTTTAAGAAAAATAAACAAAAGTTCATTTATGTAATAAAGTTAGATGGTATCTGGCCGCTAAATGTAATAATCTCCCTCGTGCTTCAACTAGTAAAGCTGATCATCTGGCTAAGCTTGCTAGGTTGTACCCTAGGTCTTTATCTTTTGTTGGTTATTCTGTTCCGGGGTGGGTAACCACACCAACTCGAATTTGAGTAATAGAATAGCCGTTTGTCGTAAAAAAAAAATGTAATAATCACCAACCAGTCAACGTGAGGAAGCTTGGTTGGACCAATTTTTATTGAACAGCTCAGATGAGATTTTCAGTCACTCTCAAAATAATTAAGAAACAAATGGCCTACCCAAATGAATAACATAATATTTACATGTTCTACATTCATCTAAAAAGCCGTTACTTTTCAAAGTCCTAAATTCAACTATAAGATCTTTAGAAAGAGATATATGTAATCGATGTTCAAAAAAAAAGAAAAAAAAAAAGAGATATATGTAACAAGAAAAGGAAACTATAATGTTTTCAGAGCTTATAAAAAATGTTCATGTAACTACAGCTCACAAAAATAGTCAATAGAAATGATGCTAATAACTTCATCATATTACTAAAAATAAAGAGAGATTAGCACCATAGAATTCATCATATTACTAGAAAATTCTGGGAATCAATATGGATTTCACGCAATAATTCTTTTAAGAAAACCAACAAAATTTCATTTATGTAATAAAGTTAGGTGGTATCTGGCCGCTAAATGTAATAATCACCAAGCAGTCAACATGAGGAAGCTTGGTTGGACCAATTTTTATTGAACAGCTCAGATGAGATTTTCAGTCGCTCTCTAAATAATAAGTAACAAATGGCCTACCCAAATGAATTACATAATATTTACATGTTTACATTCATCTAAAAAGCCGTTACTATTCAAAGTCCTAAAATTCAGTAGATCTTTTAGAAAGAGATATATGTAACAAGAAAAGGAAAAGAACATGTTTTTAGAGCTTATAAAATATGTTTCATGTAACAAGCTCACAACATTCAGCAATGTTTTATGCATCCAAAATTTTAGAGCTTCAAAACTTGAAGAAAAACAGTTTGGTTTTGTCATGAAATAGATATAACAAACTGCACTTATGTTTCTGTTGCAAGTTGCAACTAAATACAATTTGTTTTAAGCTTTTTTTTTCCGTCCTGTTGTCACATTGTATAAGCTATTCTTGAGAAGATCCTATTCAAAAGGAACCGTGTCATATTCGAACACGAGTTGACATGAACTTGGAGACTTGACCTCATTAGCCAGCTGTTTGAGCATCTCACGTCTCTTCTCCAACTTCTTGAGCTCATAAGACCAAACAGATTTTGTGCTGAGAGTTGCTTTCTTCAACCGTCTCGCGTTATTAAGGATGTATAGGGCCACTTCTTTCTCATCTTTTAGTTGCCATTCGTATCTTGTCCACACGAATGTCTCAAGATGGAACAGCAAACATTCCGGTACAGATTTTGGTTGACTCCTCCTCCATCCCCGCTCCACAGAACAATCCTTTTTGGTATACATAGATGGCTGAAGAAGAGTGCAATGAATATGATATTAGTTTCATCCCAAAAAAAAAAAAAAAAAAAAAAAAAAGATAATGAAATTGCTTTGCTTACGTCAGTGAGCTTGAGGATTTGCAGTTTAGGAGAACTATCGAGCATGAGGCCAAGAAGATTCCATCCTTGTCCTGTAAATAGCTCCAAAGATACCAACTCATGGAAGATACAGGACTTAATCCACTCGGACCCTTTGATGCTCAAACACTTCAAAGAAGGTGCATTTATGACATAACGAGTCTCCCTACGTCCTGAGTAACAAGATAGTATTCGTATGGTTAGTCTTTGTAATGATGGCACCGCAATACGAAAAGTCCCCACATCCATATAATAATTTCTTCGATCCACAAACAGATCTTGAAGACTAGTGCAGCCAGAGAAAAGGTTGGAAACAGATGCTTCGTCTTTGAATTCCACATACTCAAGGTGCAGCTTTCTAAGGGAACTGAAACAAACCCAACTCGGAAATTCCAAAATAATTGAATTCTTGAGCTTCAAGGTATCGAGTTTATTACTACATCTCCACAAAACACTCGTTAAACTGACTGGCACTTTTCTCTGATTGCGAAGATCCAATACCAATTCACGCACAGGGCGTGCAAAAGTAGTTCTCATCCATGTTCCAACATCTAAAGCTTCGGAATTAACTCTAGCTACCAAATGCAAACTCTCTAGCTCCGGAGCTTTATGTGAAAGCAAAGTCCTGCAAACAATCTCTGGAAATCTATGGCGTTCTCTTTTGAGACGTTCATAATTAAACGTGAGCTTTGGCACCATCTTCCAAACAGATCTCCACCGTTTAGACAAAGCACTCGTGGCTATGACATCTTCTGTTGGAACTGAAGACAATATCTGCAGAAGCAAATCATCAGGCAACTCACTGATTCTGTCTTCATTCACAATATCTCTACCTCTCAAAATTTTACCACCGATTTTGCTGTTAACAAAAAAAAAATGTTTAAGAAGTTAGGGTTCGATCTATCAGTTAATCCGAAAAAAATTCAGCTTCAAAAAATTCAATTAGTGAATGGATCAGCGAGAGAGTCACAAAACCCTAACAGAGTAGCAAAGTGACACAAGGCATAGAATCTAGAGAAGAAAGAGGAGTTGGAAGTCAGACACAAGTTTAAATTTGGTTTAAAATTGAACCGGATCCAATAAGACTTTCTATTAATAGGTTTTTATTTCATGTCGGCCTTTTAAGGAGAGGCTCAAACGCACAAAGAGTCAAGAGTCTTGGCAGAAGCTCAACTATGACTCGAAGATGTAAGAATTGAACAAGAAGGCAGCAATCTGTGAGTGAGATTTAGAACCCATGAATTGAGGAATATGAAGGAGAAAAAGTCAACTTTTCTAACTGCACTTACTTATGTTTATGTTGAAAGTTGCAACTAAATACTACATAGCTAAGAAAACTTGAATCTGTTTCTGATCTTTTTGTCATGTTTTCGTTACATTGTAGGAGCATTGACCTACTTACACGTAGACATCTCACATTCGAACACAAGTTCACATGAACTTGGAGACTTGACCTCACTAGCCAACTTTTTGAGCATCTCACGTCTCTTCTCCAACTTCTTGACCCTATGAGACTCGATAGGTTTTGTGGTGAGAGTTGCTTTCTTCAACCGTCTCGCGTTATTAAGGATGTAAAGGGCCACTTCAATATTATCTTCTTGTTTCCATTTGTAATAAGTCCACACGAATGTTTCAAGATGGAACAACAAACATTCCGGTACACACTCCGGTTGGCTCCATTCGCAGCCGATAGGACTATCACTTCTGTCCCAATTCCATGCCTGAGAACAATGCAATTGATACGATATTAGATCATTGAAATACTTGAAACTGGAGCTTTGTATCCACACAAATTACTTACATAGACAAGCTTGAGGGTTTGTAAATTAGGAGAAATATCTAGCATGAGCTCAACAAGATTCCATCCGTGTTGTATAAATAGCTCCAAAGAAACCAGCTGATGGAACATAACTCCAGTAGGAGGATGTTTCAGCTGTGCACGAGGCAAAACATTATTAGTAACCAAAAACAATCGTTAGAGCCCAATTTGCAGAAACGAAAATCTTAAAATCTTTTATACATGAAAGGGTAATATGTGTAGGGAAAGGCGTTTGACTGAAGCTAGAGATGCTAAAATGTTCTCATCGTCAACATAAGAAACATCCATAATCCTTGCCTCCACCAGCTCTGGCAAATCCTCAATCAGACAGAACTCGTAATTACAAAACCCTTTGAGGAATAAATACTTCAAAGAAGGAGCATTTATCACATATCCACCAACCCCTTGTCCTGATTCAGAATCATCGTCTATGGTTAGTCTCTGTAATGATGGCACCGCAACAGTGAAAGACTTCACATCAGAATTGCTTTTTCGATTCACAACCAAATCTTCAAGACTAGTGCAGCCGGAGAAAAGGTTGGAAGCAGATTCTTCGTCTTCGAGTTCCACATTGTCAAGGTGCAGCTTTCTAAGGGACTTGAAACAAACCTCACAAGGAAATTCCAAAATCATTGAATTCTTGAATTTCAAGGTCTCGAGTTTATTGTTACAGCTCCACAAAACACTCGAATATGTGTCTGGCTCTTCTCCCCGAATATCAAATACCAATTCACGCACATTGTGTGCGAAAGCAATTCCCATCCATATTCCAACATCGAAAGGTTCGGCCTCAGCATCTCTAACTACCAATTCCAAACTCTCTAGCTCCGGAGCTTTATGTGAAAGCAAAGTCCTGCAAACAATCTCTGAAAATGAATGGTGTTTGCTTTCGTGACGTTCATAATTAAACTTGAGCTTTGGCACCATCTTCCAAAGAGATCTCCACCGTTTAGACAAAGCACTCGTGGCTCTGACATCTACTGTCGGAACTGAAGACAATATCTGAAGAAGCAACTCTTCAGGCAACTCACTGATTCTGTCTTCATTCACAATATCTCTACCTCTAAAATTTTTACCACCGATTTTGCTGTCAACGTTCAAAAGAAAAAGTGTTTAAGAAGTTAGGGTTCGATCTTACAGTGAATCCGAGAAATAGACACATATAAATGGGAAAAATAAAACAGAAACATACGGTTGTCGTTCCATATGGCTAAGATTCAGCTTCAAAAAAAATTCAATTAGTAAAAGGATCAGCGAGAGAGTCACAAAACCCTAACAGAGTAGCAAAGTGACACAAGGCATAGAATCTAGAGAAGAAAGAGGAGTTGGAAGTCAGACACAAGTTTAAATTTGGTTTAAAATTGAACCGGATCTAATAAGATTTTCTATTAATAGGTTTTTATTTCATGTCGGCCTTTTAAGGAGACACATAGAGTGATTCGCACGCTATTAGAGGTTTTACATTTATCCCTCCGGAAGAAGATATTTTCTGTGACTTATGAGCTCTCTGTTCTCTCTCTGCTAGTGATGCCTTCTTGTCTATCGTAAATGGCATACAAATTTGTCACAAGCTTTTGGATTCTCTGTGACTTTGTCGCAAACAAGTCTCACCACCGTGTAGAGACGGCGTTTATAACCCAAAGTGCAGAGCCAAGACAGTAAACACATTCAAGAAGACGGCAACAACCACATAAACAGATTCGATTCACACAGAGATTATATGTAACAAGAAAAGCAAAAGATAATGCATGCACACAACATTCCACAATGTTTCATATGATCCTAAATTTAAGAGCTTCAATATTTCAAGAACATCTAACTGCACTTACTTATGTTTCTGTTGCAAGTTGCAACTAAATAGACATAGCCAAGAAAACTTGAATCTGTTTCTTGATCTTTTATGTCCTCTTGTGCCTTGTCACATTGTTGGAGATCTAGAGAACATCCTACTTACAAGTAAACGTCTCATATTCGAACACGAGTTGGCATGAGTTTGGAGACTTGACCTCGCTAGCCAACTGCTTCAGCATCTCACGTCTCTTCTCCAACTTCTTGAGCTCTTCAATTTCGATAGGTTTTGTGGTGAGAATTGCTTTCTTCAACCGTCTCGCATTATTAAGGAAGTAGAGGGCCACTTCTTTCTCATCTTCTCGTTGCCACTCGTATCTTGTCCACACGAATTTCTCGAGATGGAACAACAGACATTCCGGTACACATATCGGTTGACTCCATTCGCAGCCCACAGGATAACCCCCTTTGTTATACCAGCCTGGCTGAGAAGTGAGAACAATGCCATTAATAATATGATATTACATCATCAAAGATTCAAAAACAAATGAAATAACTTACATCGACAAACTTGAGGATTCGTAAATTAGGAGAACTATCAAGCATGAGCGGAAGAAGATTCCATCCGTTTCCTGTAAATAGCTCCAAAGAAACCAGCTGGTGGAAGATAGGAAACTTTATCTGTGCATGAGGCAAAACATTATTAGTAACCAAAACATAACCTTTTAGAGCTCAACTTGCAGCGAGCGGAGATATTAAATCATACCTCCTTAAAAGGTGATAAATGTAGGGAAAGACTCTTGACTGAAGTTAAAGATACCAAAATGTTCTCATGTGAAACGCCCAGAATCTTTGCCTCCACCAGCTCTGGCAAATTCTCAATCCGACAGAACTCGATCCACTCAAACCCTTTGATGCTCAAATACTTCAAACAAGGGCAGTTTATCACATAGCCTCCTTTCCCATCTCCTGGGAAGTCATCAACTACGGTTAGTCTTTGTAATGACGGCACCGCAATAGTGAAAGTCTTCACATCGATATTGCTTTGTCGATCCACAAACAATTCTTGAAGACTAGTGCAGCCGGAGAAAAGTTTGGAGATAGATGCTTCGTCTTTGAATTCCACGTACTCAAGGTCCAGCTTCCTAAGGGAACTGAAAGAGACCCGAGAAGGAAACTCCAAAAGAATTGAATTCCTTAACTTCAAGGTCTCGAGTTTATTGCTACAGCTCCACACAACACTCGGAACTCTTGCTAATACATCCTTCTCATTGTGAAGATCCAGTACCAATTTACGCAGATTGTGTGCAAATGCAACTCCAATCCATATTCCAACATCTAAAGCTTCGGTTTCATCTCTAACTACCAACTTCAAACTCTCTAGAACCGGAGCTTCATGTGAGAGCAAAGACCTGAGAACAATCTCTGAAAATCTATGGTGTTTACTTTTGTGATCTTCAGAATCAAACTTGAGCCTTTGGCACCATCTTCCAAACAGATCTCCACTGTTTACACAAGACACTTGTAGATATGACAGTTTCTGTTGGAACTAGAGACAATATATTCAGAAGCAGAGCTTCCGGCAACTCACTGATTCTGTCTTCATTCACAATATGTCGATTTCTCAATGTTTTTTTGCTGCCAGCATTCAAAAGAAAAAGTGTTTCAGGGGTTAGGGTTCGATCTTACAGTGAATCCGAGAAACAGAAACATAAATAAAAAACAAAAAAAAAAAAACAGAAACATACGATTGTTTTTCCATGTGGCTAAGATTCAGCTTCAGAATTATTCGATTATTAAAAGGATCAGCGAGAGAGTCACAAAACCCTAACAGAGTTGCAAAGTGACACAAGGCATAGAATCTGGAGAAGAAAGAGGAGTAGAAGTCGAACATGAGACCGATCAGTTTTAATCTGGTTTAAAATTGAACCGAAATCCAATAAGATTTGTTTGTTTCATGTCGGCCTTTTAAGGAGACGTAAAGAGTGATTCGCACGCTATTAGAGCTTTTACATTTATCCCTCTGGAAGAAGATGATTTCTGTGACTTGTGAGCTCTCTGTTCTCTCTACTGATCACCTATCTTCTCTGTAATTCTAAATTCAGTAATTAGGTTTTCGAACAATATATATTATTTTTTCGTTACGTTGATAATATTTTTTTTTGTTTGACCGCCTTAATGTAGTATGACTGTTAATCAAATCATTTGATGCCTTGTTTTCTATCGTAAATGGCATACAAATTTTTTCACAAGATTTTGGATTCTCTGTGACTTTGTCGCAAACAAGTGTCATCACCGTGTAGAGACGGCGTTTATAAGCCCAACGTGCACAGCCAAGACAGTAAACACATTCAAGAAGACGGCAACAACCACGTAGGATCGACATAAACAGATTCGATTAGCGTCACAACATTCAACAATGCTAGTTACACAGACACACAACAACAAACAAAAAGCATTCAAAAATGTTTCATGATCCAAGATTTAAGAGCTTCAACACTTCAAGAACATCCAACTGCACTTACTTACTCAAGTTTACGTTCCAAGTAGTAATTACTTTATAGGTAAGAAAACTTAAATCTGTTTCTGATCTTATTTGTCCTGTTGTTGTCACTTGTCACATTGTAGGAGATCTAGGGAACGTAGCATATTCGAACACGAGCTGACATGAACTTGGAGACTTGACCTCGCTAGCCAACTGGTTGAGCATCTCACGTCTCTTCTCCAACTTCTTGAGCTCTGTAATATCGATAGTTTTTGTGGTGAGAGTTGCTTTCTTCAAACGTCTCGCATTGTTAAGGATGTATAGTGCCACTTGTTTGTCATCTTTTAGTCGCCATTCGTATCTTGTCCACACGAATGTCTCAAGATGGAACAACAAACATTCCGGTACACATTTTGGTTGTCTCCATCCCCACTTTAAAGAACAATAGGCAAACGTAGATGGCTGAAGAACAATGCGATGAGTATGATATTAACTCATCTAAAATAAAATTAAAAAAAAAAAAAAAAAAAACAAGTGAAATTCGCTTAGCTTACGTCAGTGAGCTTGAGGATTTGCAGTTTAGGAGAACTATCTAGCATGAGTGGAAGAAGATTATATCCGTTGCTTGTAAATAGCTCCAAAGATACCAGCTGATGGAAGACAATTCCAGTAGGATACTTAATCTGCCCCATGAGGCAAAAAAACAGATATGAATTTTGCTGTCAACATTCACAAAAAGAAAAAAAAAAAAAACAGATATGAATTTTAGTGTTCAAGGAATTAGGGGTTCGATCTTACAGTAAAGAAAGGATAAACAAAGAAAAACCAAGTAACATACCATTGTCTCTCCATTTTCATGAATACAGAGATTATCCAATTTGATAATGGGATTTATGCCTTTCGAAGCGCAAACAGCAAATGGAAACACAGACTAACACACGAATCCGGCTAAAGTGAAGATTCAGCTTCAAAATTATTTCACTTGTGTTTGATTTTTTATTGCTAAGAATGACGAGCGAGAAACAAACCTCCCCCTAAGAGCGTACACAATGCTTAGAATCTGGAAAAAGAGGACTAAAATCTCTGGACAAGTCAGACTCAGTGTGAGAATTGAGAGAGAGAGAAAGAGAGAACAATTGAATCGGATTCTTTTAATGGGTTTTATCTCGTGTCGGCCTTTTAAGGAGAGGCCCAAACGCACAAAGAGTGAGTGATCCGCTAACTGAGAGAGCCTTTCATTTCCGTCCGCCGCAGGAGGAGGCCAGGAGGAAGAAGCGCTCGCGTTTGATTTGTGAGTTCTCTCTTCTCTGTGATTCTCGATTCAGTAGTCAGGATTTTGAAGTCAATGTATTGCTTAAGTTTTTCTTAATTACGTTATCTTGTGTTCTTGCTCTCTGCTTTAGAGATTAGACTACTAATTCATTTATCAAATTTGGATTCTCTGAGAGATTGTGACTGGTTCGCAGACAAGTATCACCTTTAGGAGATCATCTGAGTTATAACTAGTTAACTTCTCTGTTTTGTTTGATTTTGATGTTTAGCTATAATATCATAGTTCATAGAGATGGCTTAGCTTTGAAGTGTGATGTTACATCGTAGAATACATATTTCAACCCATAGATACGAAATATAACTCTTACCGACTTTGTTTTTGACCTTCGAATAAAGCGCTAAGTGTATCGAAGCAAAGCAGAGTTGGTAAGATGGAGTTTTGTCCTACGTGTGGGAACATGCTGCGTTACGACCGTTCGAGATTCTTCTGCTCGACATGTCCGTACATCGCCTGCATTGAGAGACAGGTCTTTTCACTTTAAGTTAACTAAAAGTCCTGTTTTTTATTTGTTTGTGGGTGTAAATCTTTATATCTGTTCTTCCTTCTATCAGGTGGAGATTAAGAAGAAGCAACTGTTGGTTAAGAAATCCATAGAAGCTGTTGTAACGAAAGAGGATATTCCAAAAGAAGCCGAAACCGAAGGTAAGTATTTTTGAGTCTCTTATGTATTATTCTTAAGTTTATTCCATTAGTTTTGAGTAGCACAAATCAAGAACTGCTATTACTCTTGAGTTCATGAGTAACCGAGAGACCGAGTTATGAAGTCTTTTAGAACATGTCTCTGTTTGCTTCATTTCATAAAGAGTAGATCTTTGTTTCCATTACTTTTTGAGAAAGCTCTTTGGTTGGGATCTTGACTTTGTTCTACTGGTGGTATAACACCTTTCTTTTCTTGGATTTTTTTTGTTTATTTATGATAGCTCCATGCCCAAGATGCGGCCACGACAAGGCATACTTCAGGTCAATGCAGATTCGTTCAGCCGATGAGCCAGAATCAAGGTTTTATAGATGCTTGAAGTGCGAGCTAACTTGGCGCGAGGAATGATCACCTTTCACTAATGCAAGCAGCCCTATGAAAGCTAGTCTTTCATGAGTCTTTTCCTTCGACAATTTGGTAATGTTGCAATGTTTCAAATATAGGTTTCAGAGTTATTTGTCTGTCTTTTGTTGTCTTTTGTTCTCTCAGTTCAAGAGTTTTGTATAAACGGTTAAAGTTACTTGGTCTTGTATGTTGTAAACTTTTTATACTTAAGATCAATGTTATTTCTAGGTTGTATAAGTAAGAGAGGCACATTTGTTAAACAATTAAGCAAAATTCTCTCTCTCGTGCCCAATATTCAATATTCAATCACCACGCTTACGATAAGATAAAGTTTCATGATCTTGAACTTTAGAGCTAATCATCATTATGAACAACGATATGATACTCCTACGAAATTCAAGATTTATAAAACTGACAGTTTTGTATTTTGTAAATACCATACGTTTCACAACATGTGATAAATGGCCAAAGCAGGCTTAGTGTAGATTATTTGGACTCAAACACGATGTGACATGAATTTGAAGCCCCGGCCACACTAACCAACTCGTTAAGCATCTCACGTCTCTTTTCCAACTTCTCAACCTCTTTAGAGTGGATAGGTTTTGTGGAGAAAGTTGTTTTCTTCAACAGTCTTGCGTTCTTTAGGATGTATGTAGCCACTTCTTTCTCATCTTCTCGTTGCCACTCGTATCTTCTCCACACGAATCTCTCAAGATGAAACAACAAACATTCCGGTACACATTTCGGTTGCTCCCATTTCCACTCCACTGGACAATCCTCTTTATTACAATACGGATCTATTGGCTGAGACCAATGCAACTAATTAATTTGATATCAGATGATTAATCTATATATTTAAAAGTGGATTTCTTGAAAAAAAATATATGTAATGAAATTACGTACATCGACGAGCTTGAGTATTTGCAATTTAGGGGAACTATCAAGCATGCACGTAAGCAGATTCGACCACTTTCTTTCAATTGTACATAGCTCCAAAGATAACAGCTGTTAGAAGATATTGCCTATAGGAAACTTGATCTATACGCACAAGTCAACATCATTAGTACTCTAAACAATGTTTGCCAAAAAAAAAGAAACTTAAAAATCATAAAGTTACCTTTAAGGGTGATAAGTGCAAGGAGAGACGTTTCACTGACGTTAGTGATCTCAGAATATTCTCATTGGGAATATTAGAAACGTTAATGATTTTTGCCTCCACCAGCTCTAGCTTATTCTCAATCAGGAAAAACTCAATATCATGAAACCCTAATATGTTCAAGTATTTCAAAGAAGGAGCATTTATCACATAGCCTCCACCATGTTGTCTTGAGAGATCATCTTCTACGGTTAGTCTTTGTAATGACGGCACCGCAATAGTGAAAGTCTCCACATCAAGATAGCATTTTCGATGAACGACCAAATCTTCAAGACTAGGGCATCCACATAACAGGTTGTGAAGAGAAGCTTCGTCTTTAAATTTCACGTAGTAGAGGTGCAATTTTCTAAGAGACTTCAAACAAACCGGAGAAGGAATGACTAAAAGAATGCTATACTTGAGTTTCATGATCTCGAGTGTGTCATTAAAGCTACACAATGACGCTGGAGATATGACTAAGCCTTCCTCCTCTAAGTGAAAATCCAGTACCAGTTTACGCACATGGCGTGCAAATGCAATTCTAATCCATGTTCCAAGATTAAGCGCAAAACGTATACGTCCAATTTTTAAATGCAAACTATCCAGAGCTTTATGGAAAAGCAAAGACTTGTGAACATTCTCTGTAAATTTTGAAGATTTATCCGAATCAGACTTGTGAACATTCTCTTTAAATTTTGAAGATTTATCGGAATCAAACATGAGATTAATTGGTACCATCTTCCAAAGACATCTCCATTGTTTAGACAAAACACATGTAGCTGTGACATTTTTTGCTGGAAGTGAAGATAATATCTTCACAAGCAAATCTTCAGGCAACTCACTTATCCTGTCCTCATTCACAACCTCTCGATTTCTCAAACTTTGACCACCTCTTTTGCTATCAAAATAACAAAAGATAAAAAGTGTTTAGGATTTAGACAGAGAGGGATACAGAGAAAAATAGACAAAGAAACATACCATTGTTGTTCCATTGTCGCTGTTAGAGAAAACAATTTGGTAGAATTCCTCCAGATTATGAGAATTCAAAGGCAGCTTAGCTTCAAAATTATTCAGTTTTGATAAATCAGTAAAAAGGATTAGCAAATCAAAGAAACCCTAACAGCGTAACAAACAGAGAGACCCAATGCATCTATGCCTTATTGCCCACGTATGTAGATTTTATTCTCTCTCCATAAAAGCCAATTAAAAAAAAAAAAAAAAACAAGACCAATCGGTTTTCTTTTGGTTTCACAATTGAACCGAATTCAAACATCTTCACAAAAAGGCTTTTTCTCGTTTAACGGGTCTGTTTTATGTCGGCCTTTTTAAGTAGAGGCCCAAATCGCACGAAGTATCATCATCATCATTCATCAGTGATTAGGGCTTCAGTATTTATAAGCGTAAACCTATTCCTCAAAGAAAGCTAGACATTTCCGTCACCCCGCCGCAGGAGGAAGAAGCTTTTCTGTGTGACCTGTGAGTTCTCTCGCTTCTCTACTTCTTCCCGTCTCTCTTCTTCTCTGTGATTCCTCTAGTTAGCTAAAGGCACGTATTGTTATCTCTCTTGATTCGAGCTAGTGTGCTCTTCTAGCTCCTGGAATTTTCTTATCTATGCTGATTCCGTGTATTACTGTGCTGATTTAAGCGTTTTCTCAGCTCGTTGATTCGTTAGAAACTCGGATTCAGTATTAGTCGCAAAAATGTCTCACCTTTAGTATAAGCTTGTTCTAGATCCTGTAGATATTGGTAATAGCATTGAAATGGCTTGGCTTATTAGTATAAATCAACATCGTTTGATTTCGCTTGAGCCTAATGATAAACTTGTTGCTGGATTGCTGTTTTGCAGGTGAGGTGAAGAAATGAAGCACAACAATGTCATCCCAAATGGTCACTTCAAGAAGCACTGGCAAAACTATGTCAAGACGTGGTTTAACCAGCCTGCTAGGAAAACCAGAAGAAGAATTGGTTAGTAAAGTCGTCTCCACATTGCTTGTTCAATCGCTCATTGGTCCCTTAATTAGAGTGCTCATGTTTCTACTTGTTGCTGTGTTTTGTGTACTCAGCGAGGCAGAAGAAGGCTGTGAAGATCTTCCCTCGTCCTACCTCTGGTCCTCTCCGCCCTGTTGTGCACGGACAGACTCTTAAGTACAATATGAAGCTCAGAACCGGCAAAGGATTCACTCTTGAGGAGCTTAAGGTTTGTAATCAGTAGTCTTGACTTTTTGTTTTGGTTTAATGATTTATTTCGTGTTGGATATTGTTCTGATTGTTTGATGAATTCAGGCTGCTGCTATCCCAAAGAAGTTGGCTCCAACAATCGGTATTGCTGTTGACCACCGTCGCAAGAACCGTTCCTTGGAGGGTCTTCAATCCAATGTCCAGAGGCTGAAAACCTACAAGGCTAAGTTGGTCATCTTCCCGCGTCGTGCCCGTAAGATTAAGGTACTAATTCGAAACCATAACCTTTGAGTTATATAGGTCATCTTTAGATTGGGATAGTTGGAGCTGTTTCTCAGTTTTTGTTTTGTTGTGTGTATCAGGCTGGTGATTCTACAGCAGAGGAGTTGGCCAATGCCACACAGGTCCAGGGAGACTACATGCCTATTGTTCGTGAGAAGCCAACGATGGAGCTTGTGAAGATTACCTCTGAGATGAAATCGTTCAAGGCTTATGACAAGATCCGTCTAGAGCGCACAAACAAGAGACATGCCGGTGCTAGAGCCAAGAGAGCTGCTGAGGCTGAGAAAGAAGAGAAGAAGTGAGGATCCTTCTTCTTAGGTAGAAAGAAACTTTTTTTATCGCATCTTCTTTTTGGATCTCAAGTTTTGTGTATCAGACTCTGTTTTTTGTTTCTTCAGTTATTCACCTAAATCTTTGGATTTTGCTGTTACTTTGCTTGGATTTATGGCAAAAGAATCATTTCACACATGCTCACTCTTTCGTTTGAGTTTGCCTCTTAATTCGTATTTTACTTTCAGTGTATAATATAATATATGTTTTTCAGCATATAATGAAAAGTCAATTTGATAACAACTTAAAATGATATCTTCACTAGTGATTTTAGAATAATAATTTATCTTGTTAACTATTTAGAGTTGTAGACTAGACAGTTGTATTTTTGAGTAATAAACTAATAATACCCTGTTAAGAAATAATTACGTCTATTTTCAAGACGTTACTTACTTACTTTGCAAAACGTTGGACAAATGTAAAGAAGAAAAGAATAACGTAGAAAATCGACCAAAAATTAACTAAATCAATGATTTTTTCTTTTAATTTAGAGTTTTAGAAGTCAAGAAAAAGCATAATGGCATCATCAAGTTTAAACGTAGCGGCTAAGAGTAACTCCTTCTTAGCTAAGAGATGAATCCCTCTCTTCTCAAACGCTCCTTCTAGATTTGGCAGCCACAGCAACTGCCACACACAACATCAAAACAAGGATCTTTAAACCCCAAAAGAAGAAAAAAAGACAATTGTAGTAATTTCAAACGATCTTAAGTGTGATTGTAACCTCATTCTCAGAATCTTCTTCATGCTTCAGCCTAAGACACAGGTTTAAGGAAGCATGATACATCTCATCCAACATTTGCCTCGACACAATCAGCTTGTTTACCTTCCACAGTTGGAACGGCATATACACACCTGTCACCGCCAATTTCTACACCAACAACAACAAAACAAGACAATCATAAAGAATCTCATATCAACCAGTTTTCTCTACCTTAAAAGAGATTTGGTTTCAAATTGGTTCCATACCTGCATTTGTAAATAACTATCTTTCCACATCTTCAAAAGGATTTGCGGCGTGTCCTTCTTTTCAGTCAGCGCCGCATCAGCAATCTTATCAGAAATTTAAAATTAGATACTGTTAAAGAAGTTCAGAAACAATTTATTTTTACTTAATCACAGTCACTAACCTTATCAGTCTCAACAAAACGACCTTCCTGTGACAGGTATCTGAACAATCTGAAAGCTTCTTTCCCATATCTTCTCATAACTACTGATTCCATCTATAAAAAGCATCTCAAATATCCTCATTTTTCAGTTTCAGAGAAATGATTCAGGAAGATTAAAAAGGAAAAATATATGAAACACACCTCGTCTTTCTGTGCTACGCTGAGAATGGCTTTATAATCTGCCAACGAGATAACGAAATAAATTTAAAAATGGAAGTTTGAATCTAAAAGTATAGGTTGACCAGATTTTGGATGAAGAAATGAAAGTGTACCAACTATGTATGAATCAGCCGTTTCAATCACAAATGCTGGTAGATAAGAAGACGTTGCACTCAACTGCTCAAGGCATTCTTCAACTCGCTCTTGTAGCATCGTGCGGCCTGCTTTTGTCTTTATAACCTCTCCATAAATGGAACCCATCGACACAGGAACTGAAGAGAAGATATTGTTTCAACCAAAAAACAATGGGAGCTTCAGTTAACTTTATAAAACGTTATGATATTTGAATGAAAAAGAGCAAGCATCTCAGCCATTTATTACCTGACTTGTCGGTTTTCACCTTCGTTTCCTGAGATCTTCCTACTTCTATCATTGCCCTCACGACAGTGGCACATGCTTCATCTCTACGCTCTTTAACTATCTCCACACACGCCTTGAAAGAGGAAACAGGTGATTAGAAGAAGAATATTTGAAATGCCAATGAAACAACCTCAAAGAGAAACACCTTATGTCTAAGGCGGCGTATGAGCTCTTCGAAATTAGGACGCCAAATTACTTCATCGCTCTGATCTGATGATTCCACATCACGTTGTTTACGCTGAAATACATTTCGGTTCAAAGAGAAACAACAAAACACAAGGTATTCTCAGGGTTGAAACATTGAGAAATGAAAGCTCATAAGTTATCCAAGACTGGTCAAGGTGTGAATGATGATACCTTCCCCGCAGAGATGTTGCTATGGTTATCTGCTAAAGATGAATCTGGACCTTGATCGAATACAAGTGGAAAACTTATTGCTTCAACTGGAGTTGCTGCTTCAACGACTCGTTCCTCTAAGCTTCCCGCTTCTTTCAAGATCTGCATAGTTCCAAGAGATTGCTCAAAAGTGTCGAAAAGAATAAACAATCAAACTGAGAAAGACCTTATCCAATTACCTTGGCAGCTTTAGCACCTTTCTTCTTTGAAGCCGGCCCTTCTTTGTTTCCAAGAACAGGTTCGGGAGAAGGAATGCGTTCAACAAAACGTGCAGCAACCAATTTCTGAAGAGAAGCGGTGATCGCTTCTGGACCTATTGGTTTTTGTGAATCTGATCCATGTATGAAGATCGTATGTTACAGATAAGCATCCCCTCGGTTTGAGGCACTATCGTGATCAAAATCAAATACACAAAGACTAACACCAAGGCCTACAATGAGAGAAAACCGTGGCAATATAACAAAAGAGATACATAAGATAACGTGACTCACCGGCGTCTTCTTGTATCAGCTGTCCCAAGGTAAGCCTACCGTAACTAAGTAAACCCCCAAGAACTTTCAGGCACTGTACATATAGATCAAAAGTATAAAGATCAGGACGTCTCGAAGCGTAACCAACTTAGTCAAACACTGAACGAGAATGATGAAGATGGAGGAATCAAAACCTGAGTCCCAAGCTCTTCTTTTACAACACTCGAAAACTTGCTGTACCTCTCACGATGGAGAATGTTGTTAAACAGCACAATGTACTGTACTGTAGCTTTGCTCTCTGAACCATCTACATTACCAAGTAACATAATTTTTAACAATCAAACCACCACAAACACAATGCAGAACAGGAAATTCCTGGAGATTCAGTGATTCGGAGCTGAAAAACAAAGCTAAACCAACAAGGAAGCTAAGACTAACCAGGCGGCTCAACAGAGAAAGCTTGAACGCAATTGTGCTGGATCAGGAGATGGAGAATATCCTTGACTTTGACTTGGTTATGACTGATGTCAGATTCCCCTAAACGAGGGATGTCCGTTAAACGAGAGATGTCTTGCAAGGAAAGAGGTCCTCTACGGAGAAGACACTCACAGACTTTCTGCAATTATACCAAAAACTCCATCACCAAACTCGCTACACAGGAGTCATAACGTCCATTATCTCAAAAAGGAGTTTCGAAGCGTTTCGATTTACCGATACGGCGGAGCCGAAGTGGTCAGTGATGATGTGGACGGCGTAGACGATGCCAAACTCCGTCGTAGCCATGATGATGTTTACCTTTTTGGGTCTAATCACAAACACAAAAGAAGGGTTTACAAAAACTGAAGATGCTCGGAGAGCAAACAAAGTTAAACTGAAAAAGAGAGATGCAAAGTCACAGCAACAACAAGAACAATCTGAAGCTAATGCAAAGGAAAAGAGAATGTAACAAAAAGATATTGTATGATTTCAAGCCAAGGCATAGCAAACAAGTTCAGTATTGTATGATTTGCAAAACCAGAGAGAACAAAGGCATAAAAGTACAAAACAAACGGAGCCAATTGCAGAGGAAGCCAACTGACCAAAAACTATCACATCAATCATCCGAAAAGTATGTTTACATGGAGGAGAATAGTGCAGCAATTAACAAGTAATAGAAGTAAACACAGTCACTGATTCAAGTAAGAATTGCCCTAAACTTTTTTCCTCCATTTAACCATATTGATATTTTACCGAAAAAGCATTGTACACTTGCATTCAAATACGTATAAGCAGGTGAAATAGACAAAATCAGAGCTCTTACACAAAATCAATCTCGTATAAATGAAAACCAGCTCATCAGAAACAAAGTCTCATTCTGGAAAGATTGCTTTTAGCTTTCGTTAATCACAAAACATTTCTAGTTTTCATGACAGTTAAGAGGAAAGAACAGAGAATGCTTGAGTAAAGTGTAAGAAGAGGATCATCAATACCTCAGTTGGGTAAGCACCAACTCCCAAATTCAGCTTAATTGGGCTCGGATCTTTGTTATATGCTTCAGTCGCTATTCATGAGACTGTCACCTATTGGTATTAACCAAAAAAAAACATCATACTTAGTCTCAGAAGCTGATAATCTATCAGTGTTTGTATAACAAGTGAAAGAGAAGTGTTTCAAATCAAAAGTTCAAAACCCATATCGAAGAACATCCAGAGCAAAGTATTATATGATTTCGCAAACCCAGATCAATCAATGAATCGAAACAAAACCAAAATCCTAAATCAAGTGAAGAAAAACTCACTTCGTCGTCGAGCATGGAATTTCGGAGGGCAGAGCTCGATTTCTTCGTCGACAGAGAACCGAAACCCCTAAACAAGAAAACGTCGTCGTTTTAGTATACAAAATTTATGTTATATATAGACTTTGGGTCCTTAAATTCATCTTATTTACTTTTTTAAAATAGTTTTGGGCTGGTCGGCGCTTTTTATTTGAACTCTTTTAAAGGAGACTTTCCTTGGTCTCTCTGATTCAATATTTTGTTTGGTCTCTTTTGCTTCCGAGAGAGTCCTCGTGAAAAGCTTTTGCACTTGTTGTTTGGCCATGGAAGACGGCAACATCGCTAGCCCCAAGTTGCCGATGCTTGGCAAAAGAAATATACTAATTACAAGTGCTCTGCCTAACGTCGTCGACGTCCCTCATCTCGGAAACATCATTGGAGGTAACTGAATCCTTTCTTTTCTTCTATATCCTTCCTTCATATTACCTTGCTGGGTTTTTTTTATGCCATGTTTTTGTTTTTTTTTTGTGCTTACTTACAGGTGTCCTGAGCGCTGATGTGTACGCCAGGTACTGCCGTCTCCGTGGCTATAATGCGATATATATCTGTGGGACCAATGATTATGGGAGTGCAACGGAGACCAAAGCTCGTGAGAAGAATTTCACCCCTCGTCAAATTTGTGACAAGTAATGCATTCTTGGTTTCTTACTTCTTCTTTTTTTGGTTCCTTACTTGATTTTGAGAGTTTCCTCTTGTTTTCTTTTGTGCATATTATTAGGTGTCATCCCCTTCATAAACAAGTCTATGACTGGTTTGATACAAGTTTTGACTGGTTTGGGAAAACCTCAACTCCAGAGCACACACAGCTGTGCCTAGAAATTTTCAACAAGCTGTGGGCAAATAAGCTTTTCTCAGACTATTCCATACAGCAGGTGAATGCTTTTACTCAAAATTCCTGTTATAGACTTGTTTGATCGCAAAACCAAACATACCTTCTTCTTAGGTACAAGGATCTGTTCATGTGGTGTTATATGTCTCAAGTCTTTAATTGGTTAAACCCATTTGTGTCTTCAGATTTACTGCGGTTCATGCCGGAGGCTCTTATCTTACTGGCAACTTGAAGGTTCCTTCTCTGCTGTTGGAGATGATCTCACGCTCAAAGATCTGAGGTGCAAGGTGAGCTATGTTTCTACAGGATACGACGCAAATTCTCTGTTTTTGTTGATATGGCTGATTTCTCTTAGAGGTTGTGTTATTTTAATCTTCGTGTTTTATCTCTCAAACAGTTGTGTCAAACCACACCCCAATTTCGCGTCACAGAGCACATGTTGTTTGATATTCCGTTGCTGCAAAAGAAGTTGGAAGAGTATGTTGACAAAACATCTGTTACCGGATCTTGGAGTCGAAATGTTATTCGAACGACTAATACATACCTTAGGACTCGGCTTACATCGATATTCTTCACAAAGGATCAAAAGTGGGGAGTTCCTGTCCCACAGGAGAAATATAAGCATAAAGTATGATAACATCACTGCAAGTCAATCTCATTAAACATATGAAACGTATCAACTACTAACTCGAATATAATGTTGTGCAGTTGTTATAAGAAGTGCTGCTGGTTTAATACACCTTCTTGCACAATTGTTAGAACCCTTCATGCCATCGTTTTCTCGCGAGGTTGGTTTAGTTGGTTGATTGTATTTTTGGTTTTTTAGAAGAGTGCCTAGTGCCAACGCTGTCTTGCATTTATGTCAGGTGTTTAAACAGCTAAATTTGCCTCCACATTTCTCCTTGTCTGACGAGAGAGGAGAGGTATTACAAGCAAGAAGACCTTGGGAGATTCTGCCTCCCAGCCACAGGATAGGCACACCTCAACCATTGTTCAAGGAATTGGTACAGTACATAACTCTTTCTAATTTTATCCACTGGAAGCAAGGCTTTGTTGTTTCTATGTATGTTATTATGCCATGTAGCAGTTTGAATTATATCTTGTGAAATGACATGATCACAGAAAGATGAAGAAGTGCAACAGTACATAACAAGGGTCTCATAGACGTAGCAGCTCATAGTCGTATTCTGGTGGAGCAACTTAGGAGGCACGGATTGGGATATAGGAGCAAATGTAAGGGGGGCCTATGGTGATTGACAGCTGTAGGCTGCTTAACTATTTAACCAATTAAGCCTTTTGAACCTTTTTTGTCAACTTGGATTTACATTTCTTAATGCAAATGTTGCAAAACTTTTTTGGAATCTCGGATTCTTCCCTGATTTACTATTTTGCAGCCGAGGTGAAGAAATGAAGCATTACAACTAATGATTATGCGGTAAGAATACAAAAAAAAAAAAAAAAAAAGTTACAAGATATGATAGGTATAACAAATACGAAAAAGAAAACCAAATTGACCAAAAAAGTCATGAGTTTAGATTTTGATTTTTGATTTTTATGAGTTTAGAAGTCATGAAAAAGCATAATGGCATCATCAAGTTTAAACCTAGCAGAAGAGAGAAACATCCTCTTGGCTCTGATCTTATTCACTCTCTCCTTTAATGCTCCTTCCATTTTCGTCGTCGGAAGCAACAGCAACTGCCACACACAACAACATAAATAAACATTTTTGTTACCATTATGAACATCTTCAAACCCCATCAAAATCTTCTCTTTTGAAGTAATTTCAATCGATCTCAAGTGTGATACTAACCTCTTTCTCAGAATCTAGTTCATGTGTCAACCTGAGACTCAAGTTTAAGGAAGCATGATACATCTCATCCAACATTTGCCTCGACACAATCAGCTTGTTTACCTTCCACAATTGGAAGGGCAGATACACACCTGTCACCGCCAATTTCTACATCAACAACAACAAAACAATAATAATGAATCTCAGATCAACCAGTTTTTTCTACCTTAAAAGATTTGGTTTCAACTTAGTTTAAAGCATACCTGCATTTGTAAATAACTATCTTTCCACATCTTCAAAAGGATTTGCGGTGTGTCCTTCTTTTCAGTCAGTGCTGCATCAGCAATCTTAACAGAAAGTAAAAACTTGATGTTTAGTTAAGAAACCATTATTTTTACTTGAAAGGATGTTTCTATATTAATCACAGTCACTAACCTTGTCAGTCTCAACAAAACGACCTTCCTGTGACAGGTATCTGAACATTCTGAAAGCTTCTTTCCCATATCTTCTCATGACTACTGATTCCATCTATAAAAAGCATCTCAAATATCCTTAATTTCAGTTTCAGAGAAATGTTTTAGGAAGCTGGAAAAAGAAAAATATATGAAACGCACCTCGTCTTTCTGTGCTACGCTGAGAATGGCTTTATAATCTGCCAACGAGATAACGAAATAAATTTAAAAATGGAAGTTTGAATCTAAAAGTATAGGTTGACCAGATTTTGGATGAAGAAATGAAAGTGTACCAACTATGTATGAATCATCCGTTTCAATCACAAATGCTGGTAGATAAGAAGACGTTGCACTCAACTGCTCAAGGCATTCTTCAACTCGCTCTTGTAGCATCGTGCGGCCTGCTTTTGTCTTTATAACCTCTCCATAAATGGAACCCATCGATATAGGAACTGAAGAGAAGATATTGTTTCAACAAATCGCACCAAAAAACAATGGGAACTTTCAATAAGCTTGAAATGAAATGAAAATGAACAAGCATCTCAGACATTACCTGACTTGTCGGTCTTCACCTTCGTCTCCTGAGATCTTCCTACTTCTATCATTGCCTTCACGACAGTGGCACATGCTTCGTCCCTACGCTCTTTCACTATCTCCACACAAGCCTTAACAACGGAAACATGTGATCAGATTCTTATGCCTCATAAAAACAACCTCAAAAGAGAAAAGGGTAACTAACCTTATGTCTAAGGCGGCGTATGAACTCTTCGAAATTAGGACGCCAGATTACTTCATTGCTCTGACTTGATGATTCGACATCACGTTTACGCTGAAATACATTTCGGTTCAAAGAGAAACAACAAAACAAAAGGTAATTTCAGGGTTGCAACGTTGAGAAATGAACGCTTATAAGTTATCCGAGACTGGTTAAGGTGTGAATAACGATACCTTCCCCTCAGTGATGTTGCTATCGTCATCTGCCAAAGATGAATCTGGATCTTGCTCGAATACAAGTGGAAACCTTATTGCTTCAACTGGAGTTGCTGCTTCAACAACACGTTCCTCTAAGCTTTCCGGTTCTTTAAAAATCTGCATATTATTGAAAAGAAATAAACAATCAAACCGAGAGTCATGTCGGTGCAATTGGAAGGTATGATTAACAATAAACTGATATATCCGACAATGCAGCTTTTGACATACTATTCATCAGAAAGACCTAATCAAATTACCTTGGCAGCTTTAGCACCTTTCTTCTTTGGAGCTGGCCCATCTTTGTTTCCAAGAACAGGTTCGGGAGAAGGAATACGCTCAATGAAACGTGCAGCAACCAATTTCTGAAGAGAATCACTGATCGCTTCTGGACCTATTGAATTCCCTGAATCTGATCATGTATGAAAATCGTATATTACAGATTAGCATGACCTCGGTTTGACGCATAATTGTGATCAAAATGAGATACACAAAGACCAAATACCATGGCCTACACTGAGAGCAAACTGTGGCAATAGAACAAAAGAGATACTGTACATAAGATAACGACGTGACTCACCTCTGTCTCTTTCTATCAGCTGTCCTAAGGTAAGCCTACCGTGACTAAGTAAACCATCAAGAACTTCCACACACTGTACATTCTGATCAAAAGTGTAAAAGATCAGCGCGAAGCGTAACCAACTTAGTCAAACACTGAACGGAATGATGAAAGTGCAGGAATCAAAACCTCGTCGCCAAACTCTTCTTTTGCAACCCTCGAAAACTTGTTGTACCTCACACGATGGAGAATGTTGTTAAACAGCACAATGTACTGTACTGTAGCTTTGCTCTCTGAACCATCTACATGTCAAAAGCACAAATAAATAAATAAACTTGTCATGATTTCTCTCTTCATGTGTTTGCTACTAATAATTGACATTGTTGAAGAATAACTTCAAAATTCTTCTAACTGAAAATAATAGAAAATAAAAAATTAACAAGGTGGGAATTTGCACTCTATACTGAAACAAGAACGTCCTTAGTGTTCATGAATATGCTTAAATTTTGGCGAACAAATCAAGTATAAACCTGAAAGGACTAATTTCATTCCATGCCTACCAAATCACTGGGAAATGCTTTCACTTTTATACATTTTTCAACTTTGAAAATCTGAATATTACTAATCACAGAACCTACTCGGAACTTCTCGCTATCTAACGCAACGAACTAACAACAAAGTCTCAGCTTTATGTAACGCTATCATTTCTTTACTATTCTAATACTAAACCTTCTAGCTGGAATCTAAAGCCACGATCACCAAATCACAAAGTCTAAGGCATTTTCACTACCAAGAAAAAACATTTTTCCAATCAAACCACTACAAACACAATGTAGGACATAAATTCCCTTGAAATTCAGTGATTGGAAGCTGAAAAACCAAGCAAACCAACAGGGAAGCTAGACTAACCAGGCGGCTCAACAGAGAAAGCTTGAACACAATTGTGCTGGATCAAGAGATAGAGAATATCCTTGACTTGGTTATGACTGTCAGATTCCGCTAAACGAGAGATGTCTCGCGAGGAAAGAGGTCCTCTACGGAGAAGACATTCGCAAACTTTCTGCAAATTAACAAAAAACTCATCACCAAATTCACACTACGTACACAGAAATACTAAATTTCATGATCTTAAAAAAGGGGACTTTTAAGCGTTTCAATTTACCGATGCGGCGGAGCCAAACTGGACAGTGATGATGTGGACGGCGTAGACGATGCCAAACTCCGTCGTAGCCATTGATTTGTGTATTTTTTTTTTTTTTTTTTGTCTAGCCACAGACATAAACGAGGGTATATGTTACTGGAGGCTTTTGGGTCTTTATTGGGCTAGAGAATAGGAGAAGAAGGCCGGGGCTTAAATTCATAATGTTGTTTAAAGGTCTTCAAAGAATTAAGGCCTTGATTATTTTCAGTTTTAAAACTAGATTTTTGATTTTGTTTCTCCAAAAACTACTTTATAACCCTATAATGACTAATCATTTACAAGTAAAAACCAAAATCCATGTTTTACTAGTTTTTCCTCATCAATGGATGATTGATTTATTTTCTTCATTTTAATTCTTTTTTTTTTTTGCAAAAATATCTAACTTAGAAGTCATTTAAAAAATATATATATATATATAGGAAAAACCATAAACTAAATAATTCACCAATCAAGCTTTAGAAAAACCAAAAATCTACTGCAAAATCAAAAGCCAAAAATTTCAGAAACCAAAATCCAAAAGCTAAAAAATTTCAAAAACCAATGAAACATTCATGGCCTAAAAGTCATTATATAACATATCCAATTTTATATGATACCAGTTTTTTTTTTTTTTTTTTTTTTGGTTTCAAGGTCTTAAAAGACCAAGACATACTAGATATCCACACTATCACATTAAAACACTAAAAAAAGGATAAAATATTTAGAAGTCGAAATCCAAGTTATTCTCATTGTCCTCCTCATCCCTTTCTCGCGTTAATTGAATCTAGAAACCAAACAATGTTTCTCCATTTGCTGTGTTTTGCCCAATTTCTGCATTTTTTTAGCTAGATTGATTCGCATTAGATTCTCTCATTTACTTGAATTCAAAAGAGAGCTAGAGAGAAATGTCTTACCATATTCGTTTATGACTTTTATCACCAACTCCTCTAAGAAAACCATCACAAGTTCATCGATGAACTAGCTTCGGAACTCATAAACCATAAGTAAACATTACAAGAAACTCACCGAAATTTTGACAAGAGTCTCTAGAATCATTTCAGGAGCCAGACTTGCTCCTGCAAATTACCAACATTGCATTTAAATTGGAAATGAAACATCTGAGATTAACACAGTAAAATAAATTTCCTCACCATTAGTTTCCTTAATTGCTCTCGCAATCATTTCTTAACTTCTCCTCCTATAGAGTTGTCCTAAAAAAGTCTGGAATTCTTAATCCCTAACTTATATGCCGGATAGGCTTATGTGATATCAAGAACATAATCCAAACTGCATAATTCAAAGTACATATACGAAAATTTATAGCCGTATTTCAGATAAATATGGTTCAACATTTGATATATTGGATAAATTGATGGACCAGGACTACAATATACATTTATAAAGTAATATCAGAATTTGCATAGTATGGAGTATGGACAAACTATAATTGATAACTTCAAAGAGATATATAAATCTTGTCTTCTTCTTCTTTTTTTTTTCTTTAAGATTTGTTCTGTGGTCGTGTAGCACTTAATCAATAGTCGAATTCTCTAAAGAAATCTAATGCCAGTTTATCCCAATTACCACCTCATTTCTTAATGTTATCTTCTTCTTCATAATTTAAAGTGACCATGTGCTACATAGGAGCATCTTTGAAACGTGCTAATCCGAGTCAAAGGCACATGTACTGAATTATTAAGAATTATTTAGGACTCATTAGCTATTTTTATTACCCTATGTTATCCATCTGAATTTAAGTACCAGAAAGTAAAATGTTTTCTTAAGCTTTTGTTTCTTTCAAACTGAGAAAATTTCATTGACAAAGTTACGATCAATCCACTTACATGTACACATAACAACAAACTGACAAAGTATTTCCAAACAAATCTCTCTGTTTGATAGCTGTTGCTGTATGTTTTTACCAAACTATTTCATATGATTATGAAATAGTTCATAGACAGTAAACTACCATCGCATGTGTCGTGGTTTTCACTGTTTCAGAAGTTGAACCGGAAACAGAAACATCAGCCGACCTCTTCGTAAACCGAAACGGCGGTCTAATTATACGAGCGACCACAACCAAAAAAATACAAAAACAAAAACATAAATAAGCTAAAACTATGACCACATGATCATAAGCAAAACCGTTAGGATGATGTCACGTGGCATCATGTCAAAGGCATTTTTGCTTCCTCTGCATAATTTTATTTTTTTGGTAAAGTTTATAAATAGTGCGCTTTCGTATTATCTCTCTGCTTCACATACATCTTCATCGTTGTCTCTGCTTTTTTCCTTACGGTGAACGAAACTATGGATAGCGATACACTCACCGGATTATTGAAAACCGTCGCCAGAAAATTCCCCGATCGGCGAGCGCTCTCGGTTTCTGGAAAATTAGATCTCACTCACTCGCGTCTTCATGATCTAATCGAACGCACCGCCTCACGCCTTGTCTCCGCCGCAGGAATCAAGCCCGGAGATGTGGTGGCTCTCACCTTCCCTAACACCGTCGAGGTATTCATTTCGTTTCCTTTTGGATTTGAGCTTCGGTTTCTAGTTTTATTTTGCGTGCTGAAACTTTCATGGGAAGCGAAAATGGTGTGTTAATGGAAAAAAAATATTATCAGATTCGGATTCTGCTTTAAATCATTGTGTGTTGAATTTGATTTTTTTTCACGTTTCGTAGTTTGTGATAATGTTTTTGGCGGTGATAAGAGCTCGGGCCACGGCGGCGCCGTTGAACGCGGCGTACACCGCGGAGGAATTCGAGTTTTACCTCTCCGATTCAGATTCAAAGCTATTGCTAACCTCTAAAGAAGGAAACGGACCGGCTCAAGAGGCAGCTTCGAAGCTGAACATCTCTCACGTCACCGCCACCCTCCTGGACTCCGGCTCGGACCTTGCTCTCTCCGTGGCGGATTCCGACTCGGTCGCTGACTCAGTTTCGGAACTCGTTAACAGCCCGGACGACGCGTCCCTCTTCCTCCACACCTCCGGCACCACGAGCCGTCCGAAGGGTGTACCGCTTACGCAGCTCAATCTAGCTTCATCGGTCAGGAACATTAAATCGGTGTACAAACTCACCGAGTCTGATTCGACTGTGATTGTTCTCCCTCTGTTCCACGTTCATGGTTTGCTAGCTGGACTTCTCAGCTCGCTCGGAGCTGGTGCTGCCGTGACTCTCCCAGCCGCTGGTCGATTCTCAGCGACTACTTTTTGGCCTGACATGAAGAAGTATAACGCCACGTGGTATACAGCTGTTCCCACCATTCATCAGATCATATTGGACCGCCACGCGAGCCACCCTGAACCGGAATACCCTAAACTCCGGTTCATCAGGAGTTGCAGCGCTTCTTTGGCTCCGGTAATGCTCACTGAGTATATAATACAGCACCATGTTTTCCAAAACTTTAATTTCTTTATTTTCCCACGAATTTATGGTTTTGGATTGTCTTGGTTTTGTTTAGGTGATATTGTCCAGGCTTGAGGAAGCTTTTGGAGCACCAGTTCTGGAGGCCTATGCAATGACAGAGGCGACTCACTTGATGAGCTCAAACCCTTTGCCAGAGGAAGGTCTACACAAGCCGGGGTCTGTTGGGAAACCGGTAGGTCAAGAAATGGTGATCCTTAACGAGAAAGGTGAGATACAAGAGCCGAATAGCAAGGGAGAGGTTTGTTTAAGAGGTCCAAATGTGACAAAGGGTTACAAGAACAACCCAGAGGCCAACAAGGCAGGTTTTGAGTTTGGGTGGTTCCACACCGGTGATATCGGTTTCTTTGATTCTGATGGGTATTTGCATCTGGTGGGTCGGATCAAAGAGCTTATCAACCGTGGAGGTGAGTCTCGTTTACTCCATGTGATGGCTTTACTGTTTCACGAGAATACTAGTCTCTGTATTTGCATAGTCTTCAAGTGAATGGTTAGACTTGTCAAATGAAAACGGTCAACAAATAAGAAATGAGAAAAGGACATAGTGGAAACAAGTCAAAGAAAGATGCTACTTTGTACAGTCCTATGATCAATTACTTAGAATTCCTCTATGTGTGCTTACTTACAATCTCTATTTCAGGTGAGAAGATTTCCCCAATTGAAGTGGACGCAGTGCTCTTAACACATCCTGACGTTTCTCAGGGAGTTGCGTTCGGGGTCCCTGATGAGAAATATGGCGAGGAGGTAAACAAAATACGTTGCTCAAATACTCAATATAATCCAGAGTTTAGGAATAAGGATTATACAGATAATGCTCGTTTAGATGTTTAGATTGGTTAATAACAGTGTGTGTTTTCCCCTGCTTTGTTTGTTTATCAGATTAACTGTGCGGTGATTCCAAGAGACGGAACAAGTGTGACCGAAGAGGACATTAAAGCGTTTTGTAAGAAGAATTTGGCAGCTTTCAAGGTGCCAAAGAGAGTGTTCATCACTGATAACCTTCCCAAAACTGCCTCGGGTAAGATTCAGCGCCGTATCGTCGCGCAGCATTTCCTTGAAAAACCCTAAAAGCACCATCTTGCTCGAATCATTGGCGATGAGTCTTGGTTTTCAAGCAAGTGGTGTATGATGGTTCTTGATTTCTGGAACTTTTATGTTACTTTTCATTGGTTCCATTGTTAAAGAGAATGTGGTGGTAAAAGGCATAGCTAAATTACAAAACTGGAAATAAAGTTGATAAAAAGTTTATTCAAGTACATTACTATATAAAGGAGAGAGGTTGTTCTTACATTTTCTTGTCGTTTGTTAAGAATTTAAGATGCTCTTGACTTAGTGCGTCGTGGCCAATTTCACAACTAAAAGCGTTGCGTACTGCCAAAACCGACAAAGCCAAGGAAATGACCAATACACTTTGATTTTATTTAAAAAAAAATAGAAAGTGACATTTGTGTAGTGGTATGCTTCCAGCCTTCCACCACGTTTACCATGTCTTGTTTTCTGACATCTGATATCGTTCAAGTACTTTCAAGTTTCAACTTCCCCCCGTTGACATGCAGACCACGGAAACCAACATACTAACCAATTAAAATTCATCGCGGGATGAATTAGATAGGTAACTTTTGTTTCGGGGAGAAATAGATAGGTAACTTTAAAATAAGGGGGAATTGGAATGAGGGTCAAACTTCGTGTGGTAGATCGTCAACCCCCCAAAATGGGATTAAACAATTATCTTATTCTTGGCATATAGGAAAAAAAAACAGATAACACCCAAGATAAAGTACTTTAAAGTTGAGATAATCATTTTTTTTTTAATCTATGATCAGTGCCACCATCAAACGTGGTTGTTGAGTCTCATTTACTTTGAAACTTAAATTTGGATGGTGAAATCAATAGGCTTTAAAATCGAACCATAACGAACAGATCAGATTAAACCGTACAAATCAAAGACGTGAACCGGAACTAGGGAAAGAAACAAACCGGAAATTTAAAGCTAAAGACAACCACTACTGAAACAGTGAAAAGTGAACACACAAACACAAACGAGTAAAAACACAAGAATTAAGAGAGAGGACTATACGAGTTAACCATTACTGTTATTGCTCCTCTTGGACATGTTCTTCCTCTTCGTCTTCATACTCATACCCTTCTTCCTCCTCTGCCGTCGCGTCTTGATACTGCTGATACTCAGAGACCAGATCGTTCATGTTACTCTCAGCTTCCGTGAACTCCATCTCGTCCATTCCTTCACCAGTGTACCAATGCAAGAAAGCCTTCCTTCTGAACATAGCTGTGAACTGCTCACTCACTCGCCTGAACATCTCCTGGATCGAAGTCGAGTTTCCGATGAACGTTGATGCCATTTTCAGACCTGTAGGTGGGATGTCACAGACGGTTGACTTCACGTTGTTCGGGATCCATTCCACAAAGTAAGACGAGTTCTTGTTCTGGATGTTGATCATCTGTTCGTCGACTTCTTTCGTGCTCATTTTGCCTCTGAACATTGCTGACGCGGTCAAGTACCTGCCGTGGCGCGGGTCAGCTGCACACATCATGTTTTTGGCATCCCACATTTGTTGTGTGAGCTCGGGAACGGTCAAGGCTCGGTATTGCTGGGAGCCACGTGATGTGAGGGGCGCGAACCCGACCATGAAGAAGTGTAGACGAGGGAAGGGGATCAAGTTGACTGCAAGCTTTCTCAAGTCGGAGTTGAGCTGACCAGGGAAACGGAGGCAGCAAGTTACACCACTCATAGTTGCAGAGATGAGGTGGTTCAAGTCTCCAACTGCAAAAGAGATGAAATCAACAACAGATCAAGAAATACATTGATAAGTGTTTCATGTTTCCTCATTTTATCGAATGTAAGGCAAATTCCATCTATAGCTTCAGCTTCTTAACAACAAACCATTTCAGTTCTGAGAAAGTTCTTAGAAGCCATGAGGATGGATTCAAACATGACTAAATTGGATCTATGAGTGTTTATATACACTGAAAAAATCAAGAGCTAAAAAGAAGCGCTTACAGCTAGGAGTGGTAAGCTTAAGAGTCCTGAAGCAAATGTCATAGAGAGCCTCGTTATCGAGTACCATACACTCATCTGCATTCTCCACGAGCTGATGGACAGACAAAGTTGCATTGTAAGGCTCAACAACAGTGTCAGACACTTTTGGAGATGGGAAGACGGAAAATGTGAGCATCATCCGATCCGGATACTCTTCCCTGATCTTTGAAATCAGTAAAGTTCCCATTCCTGATCCAGTCCCTCCTCCCAATGAGTGGCAAACTTGGAATCCTGAGGACACACAGAAACATTCAATATGTGAAATACACAGCACAAATCCAGTGGAATAACAAAAAGCGAGTTAGAGATGACAATGGATTTATAGAAGAAACAACTTCATAAGAACTAAACTACTCCTAATTCGTAAATACGAACAAAAAAACCAGTAAATCCGAAGAGATTCAGAGCTTATAAGCGATGAAATGATTTGAGAAAATGATTTCGAACCTTGCAAGCAGTCGCAATTCTCAGCTTCCTTACGAACAACATCGAGAACCGAGTCGATTAGCTCAGCACCTTCCGTGTAGTGTCCCTTAGCCCAGTTGTTACCGGCACCGGACTGGCCGAAGACGAAGTTATCAGGACGGAAGATCTGACCATACGGCCCGGATCTGACGCTATCCATCGTACCGGGCTCCAGATCCATCAGAATGGCGCGTGGGACGAACCTGCCGCAACTCGCTTCGTTGTAGTACACATTGACTCGTTCGAGTTGCAAATCGGTGTCCCCTTGATACCTCCCCGTCGAATCGATCCCGTGCTCGGCGCAAACCACTTCCCAGAACTTAGCACCGATCTGGTTACCACATTGACCTCCCTGGATGTGAAGGATCTCTCGCATTTTTTCTTCGGTGATTTCACTGAGTCGGCGACCGAGTTCGGTAGAGAGTAGAGAGAGTAGCAAAGAAATTTGAACAGTTTGTTAGATTGTGATGAAGCGTATAATGGGAAAACGGACGGTTTTTAATAGTGTGCGGAGATAACGGAGAATGTGGCTTTTTCACGGTACGACCATTTCCGGTTTAAATTCCAATCGGTACACTAGGACGGGATAAGACTTGAACCGCATTTAGTGAGAGTCACTAGCAGAATTAACACTCGCACTCGCATGTCGCACATGCCTTGGTTTCAAATAATGTTTTCTTCTTGTTTAGTCGATTAATCGTGCAAAGAATACTAAGAAGTAATTAAATTTTACATTAGTCTTTACCAAATTGAACCCAACCGAAGCTAGCTAAACGAACCATAACGGTGCTATGGCGGCAAGTTACTGTTGTTTGGTGGATTGAAAATTAAGTAAGTAGAGTATTACTATTATAGTATTATTCAAATCATAACGTTTAATGTAAAACACATTTGCAAAGAGTCTGGTTTCTTCATTTTCCTCCTTAAAATCTAAGTGTACGTCTCTCACACAACTCAGAAGCTATATTTTGCATGTGATTAAACGATAAAAAGGCTGCGAGATCTGAATAGTTTCTTTATTCGCGCACATGAAGAGAGGAGCTGTGAATGTGTTACATGCAGAAAATCACGTGACTTGAAATGGAATCTAAAATCTCCACCCAAATAAAAGCCAAATGTCCTTATGAAATCATTGTAGGCATTCGCCAATATCCCTAAATAAGTACCACTGTACCAGTGACTATTTAACAAAAAAAAAAAATATATATATATATATATATATATATCCATTTTGTTTGAATTCAATCTGATGAAGATCTTAAAATAATTTAAAACAAATAAGATATGATATGATTGCCATAGTGTGCATCTCAGTGCATCAGTATCTCGATGCGGTTTCAAACAGTACCGTCCAAATCACTTTATAATACTGGAATTAACTAAATCTGAAACAGAGTACCACTATATAATTTGTGAAAAAAAATACAAAGAGACCTTATATGATTATGGACTCTATCAAAAGCAATATATAGGAGTATTTCTTATCCTCCAAGTTAAAAGCAAATTGTGTGATGAGAGTGAGTGGCCACCCCGCTGCACCGTCCTACCATAAATGTCATAGCCACGCCACGCAACACGCCCATCATTGGAATCAAAACTGTTATAACTTGCGAAATAACCACACACAAAAAAAAAGAGAGAAATATGAAATATGCAATTTATTAAGTAGTTATGATGTCTTCACCCTTAAGATTGGTATCATTGTTTTCGCCTTTAGGAGTGTGGGACGAATGAAGTTGCTCATACGAACTACAAAAGAAAATGAAACAAAGAGACATTTGTAAACCTCTCATTTACAATAAATCTAAAATGCACAAGCTTTTTCCCAGATAAAATGTGGTATTAAGCAGGACTAAATCTCGAACCTTGCAAGTCGACAATTGATTCATCTAATTTGTTTTTCTGAGCCTTGAGAAACTTCAGATTGTCTTCCTGATGTTTGAGTTCGGTACCATGACTTCAAGATCAGATTGGAGGAAGTCTAAAGTTGAGTTCGGTGGCAAAAGCTAAAGATCTTGGGACACGAATTTTCATCCGATTAAGAAATCCACCAATGAATATTTTAGGTTCTACTACTCGATACAGTTCTGACAAATATTTCGCGTGATTTTTATACATGGCAAAGTTAAACCATCGACGGGTTACTTATATCATACGCAAGTGCTTTCTTTCTCTACACAACAAAACTTTATACGTGATCCTAACTTTTACGAACCGGTCTGGTTCTGCTTCCTCCAGTACTTCCTCTCCCACTGTTCGATTCTACTAGCCGTACTCTCTCTCCTTTTCAAAACCGAGAAAAACGACGCCGGATCATACGGTGGTGGCATAGCGCAAGGACCAGTCTCCGCAGGACGTTTCACAAGTGATTCCATCATAAATTTCCGCTCATTTCCATCCCTTGGACACGCCATTGCCTCTGAGCAGAGCTCGGTGGCGTTCTTAGGAATCTCGGGTTTAAACCGGAGGAGTTTAGAGTATTGAGTTAAGAGATGGAACATATAATCATACACATAGTCCATTTTGAGTTCTTGCTGCACAAACTCACTCGCCTTCTTTCCAATGTCTTGTGCCTGGTAAAAAGAAAAATCGCGAGAGAGTAACAATTAGACTACTTAGACCCGATTCTCAATCAAACATTTATGAAATGCTTAAAGAAATGTGAGTCTAAATTCACCATATGCAGCAGATATAGATTAAAAATGAATCCTGTGAAGTGTGAACTAAGCCAAGTGGTAATGTGTGGATTGAAATGTTAAATAAATGGTCGTGTGTGTCTCGGTGTGCATACTATTAGATCAAACCAAGACTGAGAACCAGCTAATCAAATACTGTTTTAAGTAATATATCATACCTTTCGCATGTGCATGTTGCCCCAATCAACGGCGAATTTGATGGAGCGGCATTTGTCATCTTCCTTGACGGGCCAATAGTGGTGACCAGGAAACATACCTCGTGTGAAGAAATCGTAGTAATGAGGTTTCACCAGCAAAGTCACCGAGTCACAAGCCAGAATGTACTTCTCACTCACCGACCAAGCAGACCCTTCTATGTAAATCTTGTATCTGCATAACATGATTCTCGCATAAGAGATTTCTTAGAACCCAAAAAAGTAGTGTAAATGTTCCTCTAAAAGTTAACCTGTGATGGCATTGGCTCGCCAAGTCTGATTGCTTGTAACCTTCTTTCGATTCCCGGACCCAGTCCTACAGTAAGAACACACCAAGATAAAGCACGTCGAGAAGAAGTACTATACAAACATTTACCTAATTGGATCATAGAACAAGAACAATGTGATATTGGCATATAGAATCAACTGACCTGTTTGTACAAACGAGCTTTCCAATCATATTCCTCGGAGAGATTACATTTCATAAGATCTAGTCTCGTCTCAGCGACAGTCGGATTCCCTTTCCAGTACGCATAAGGCTCTCTGTCTACCCATTTGCTTCTCTGGTTCCCTTCTCTGAGGTCTTTCAACAGACTCTCCCATGGCTTTATATTCACCTCAGCCCTACAAAAACCAATGTAATTCTCATCTCTAACCTCTGTAACTATGCATTCAATTATCTTTATACCACTCTCACTGGTTTTCTTAAGCTACACGGCACTAAGACTATAAGCACAGTTGCTAAAGGGGTTTCATTTGTCAAATCCAAAACTAATGTGGTGAAATTGCAAAGCGCTATAAAGCTATGGGAGCTCGAAGAAAAATACATTGGAAGGCTTACCATCCCCAATAGGACCAATCAGGGAATACAATGTCGAGCGTTTCGTTGTTCCCACAGTAACGGAACAGCGGCGGCGGCATCGGCGTTGACTGATCAACTCCGGAGAATTCCGCCGCCTTCACTACCGGCCAATCAACGCAGTCAAACATCAGCTCGAGATCCGGTATCTTCCCCGGATATTTCCTTAGGAGCTGAACGAATCCCCAGATCGTGAACACGTCTCTCGTCTGAAAAGCCTCCCGGAGCTTCTCGACGTAGATCCTCCCGTTTATGATCGCCAGCCGGAAATTCGCCGTCGCATTGGCGCGCTCCAACGCTTCCCTCGTGATCCCTGTCTTCTCCCACGGCCGTAGATCCTCGTGGATCCAGCGGAAATAGTCGGGACACGTGGCGGATGGAGAACGGTCGGAGTCATTTTCTCCTGGGCCGGGTCGGAAACTCGTCGGGAAGTTGTTTCTTGGGCAAGTTACAGTCTCGTTGCCGGTGCCGGAGAAAGTGGGGCAGTTTAACGTGAACTCTTTTGGCTTTTCCGTAATGAGCTTAGTGGACTGAGGGTAATTTGGGGATTTCGTCGTTTGTCTCTCAGTCACGGCCACCGTTTCTTTCTCGATCAAAACCTACCGTTAAATTTTAAAAAAAGTTATTAGCGGTGGTAAAGTTAGTTATTGACTAAGAGAAACCACGTGATTTTTAAGGTCCCGTGAAGACACGTGTCAAACTCTCCGTGACTTATTCGACAAAAAGTAATGGTGACACGACAAATCAGGCGCCAATGAGTTTGGCGCCACCAATACCAAATTCCACGTGGCAATAAAATATCATTCCCAACAAAAAAACATCCAGGGACAGTACGACAGAACGGAGTGTCGTTTTGATCCTAATGTAGAGGAACTTACGGAGGGGTCGAGGAGGAGGCGCGTGTAGAGGAACGCGCCAAGGAGGAGGAAGAGGAAGAGGGAGAAGAAAGCGTAGGATCTGTTGGAAGCTCCTCCGGTGCCGGTTTTGGCGAGGGGAGACAAAATGGTGTCGAAATGACGGTAATGCCCTCCCGATGACCCATGCGTTGGCGAGTTCCTCATCATATCTTCTTGCTGCTGTTGCATGCCAGCAACGGCGGATTAGGGATTAGTAATCAAGAAATGTGAAAAAGAAAAAGAGAAGGAAGAGCTTTTGTGAGAAAAAGGAAACGAAAGGACAGGTTGCAGAATAATGTGAACCAGAACAAGAAAGGGGTTGGTTTAAAACTAACTTTTTAATGTTTGCAAAAGGCACAAATTTTAAAGCTTCTCGTTGTAATGAAAGTCAAAAGTACATTTCTTGTTTTTTTTTTTTTTTTTGGTAGTATGGAAATTGTGTTTTAGAAACAATGTATTAATAGGTTTACAAGTGTTATTCTTATACTGTTATACATATGAATTATGTAGTCGGTAAATAACAATGTGAAACAACAGAATTGTGAAGAAAAGTGTGAAGTGAGCTGTTAGCCTGTTAGGATCGTTTAAACATATTAATTTCCACTTGTGACTCATGATTAAACATACGGTAAAATAACTGAGCATAAATAAAATTTTGCAAAATAATTGTGATCAAACGAAAATTATAAAACCATACTTGCATCAAATGAATTTCGGAATAAAAAACCAAACAAAAAAAAACAAAAACTGTAAAGATCAAGGCCTAAGTCAATTCCAAGATCCATAGCTAAGCCCAAGCCTGATCACAAAGTGCAGAACCTTTATATAATTCCTAAGATATGTTCATATCTTTTCCGGTCAGGTTCATTTCATATTTAAAACATCAATTAAAAAAAAGTGGCAACAACTAACAAACCGGGCATTGATTTGGACCACAATAAAGTACATTGGACGACACATGTGATTTCGAGAAAATGGACCCTTCTGTTTTTCCCTTTTTTAAGTGCTTTGTTCTATATCCTACTGTCGACGATCTGGTTACGACATGACATTTGCATGTATCAAGGGGAAGAGCTGTCTTGGTCGGAGTTCACTACTCATAAAGGGTTTGGACTTTCGTGGAGCCGAAGCCTGTAATATCGCTACTATAATGGATAATTAGGTTTCATGAATGTTGAATGGTAACCACTTGTAGATTGTCAAATTGTCAATAATAACGATTACAATGTATAAATACATATTCTTGGTTCCTTTTACTTAAATGGAAACAGAATGATGGAGAAAAAGCATATAAAACGGTTTATGGATGAGCAACTCTTTTTAGGAGTGCCCTCTTTGACAATTTTGAATTAAAGGTCATGCTTAATAACGATCCATGTCCCTACCTTAATCCCAACTTCACATAAACAATCAGACTACGCTCTCATTTTTGCTTTTCTCTCACGGAATGTTGAATAGTTCAATAAGATATATTAGTGAAAGTCAGATAATTAAACACAACTCTCAGCGTTTTTGTTAAGACCTTTAGTGGCTAATCAAAATTGTATGGAGGGAGTTTATGGTTCGTTTCTTGTATTGTCGGAAAAAACGAGTTACTCAAAACTCTCTTCGATATATGTAATTTTTTATTCTATCGAATTATTTCATCATGATTCATGATGCCTCCAAGAAATTGCATTTTATTTAATAAACCAAAAAGATAATATAGTTTATAGATTTATCGAAAATTTGTTATTTTCCTAAATGAGGTTTCTCAATTATTTCAATGACATTATTTCATTACTAAACTATATTAAAACTTAATAAGATATTTGAACTAAAAAAAGGGGGAAAGGCTCACAAAAGCTTTGAAATAAATCAGTTGTTCATATTATCTTCTTTATAGTAGGGACTGCTTCTATTATTTATCAATAATATCAATCACACCACTTAGAGGTGCATAAGTTTGGCGATGCCATTTTATTTGTGTAGTGTAGACAATACATAACTCAGTGAAATTTAATAGATTTACCAATAATGAATCTATAAGTTTTAGCAATAACGACCAAAGTGTAAAATTGCTAGTCTACTAATATATTGTTTTATGTGATAGTGATTTTGACTTGGAATGGTATTAGAAATTAATCATGGTATTTCTAACTTCAAAAACTGTAATCTATATTTGTTGAAAAAGAAATGTAAACTGATATTACAAGGGAGTGAGAGCGATATCATTTGGGGCAGAGAAGAAGGCTTAAAGGCTAAAGCTCTCACACCTTTTTTGTTACTATTTCACGCGTGCTGTGTTCTTCCTTTGTCTCCCTATTTCACAACCCAAGAACCCTTTCCATAATAACAAATACTATAACAAAATATCAAAATAATAATCCATATTAATCAAATACCTATAGTTTATATATATGCACACATACATAATCTACCTATATATATGCAAACATAATATGGAGCCTTTGAGTTCTGCTTCCTTCTCTAGAACTGAGTAAGCTGAGAGGGACTTTCTTTTTATAAGGGATTAAAGCAATTGGATTAAAGTTTCTAAGAATGTCTGTGAGTAATCTATCTCACTCCAATCTTTTTACTTACTGTCACACATACAAACAGATGGATATTAAGTTGAAATATGTGTTTGTAGATGTCAGTGGAGATACGAGTTCCAAACTTGGATTGTGAAGGATGTGCTTCTAAGCTTAAGAAGACTCTACTCAAGCTCAAAGGTACTGAAAGCTTGAGTTTTCAACAATTCTTCATTCTTCGTTCATTTTTACTTTGTAAATGTGAGTGCTTACTCATTATAATCATATTCATCTTATTGGGTTAATTACGTGCAGGAGTGGAAGAAGTGGAAGTAGAAATGGAAACTCAAAAAGTCACGGCTCGAGGATACAGATTAGAGGAGAAGAAGGTATTGAAAGCGGTACGACGGACCGGTAAGGCTGCTGAACCGTGGCCATACCGGTTAGGCAATAGCCACTTTGCCTCTTTCTACAAATATCCTTCTTATGTGACCAACCACTATTACTCCGATGCACACCGTACCGATCCCACCGGTGGTGTTCACACTTTCTTCCACACTCCGGCGGTTTATTCCGTCGCGGTGGCCGGCGATGAAATAGCGGCTTCCATGTTTAGCGATGATAATCCTCATGCTTGTACAATTATGTAATCCATTTCTTACATATAAACAAATATATGTAAGAAACTTCAAACCAAAACTGAGCATATTGGATTTATTTTTCATATATGATTTTGATTTTGGCTTTGGTTTTTGATTTATTTCTTATTTTTCCAAATTTGATTTTGGTTTTGTTTTTTTTTCTTCTGTTTTGTATAACTAATATTGGATTAAGAAAGTAAATGCGAGGGGATATTATAAAGTTATAATGATTTTAATTATAAAGTTTGGTATATCTATTTCATGTTTCACTATAAACATCAAACAGAGCACTTCTTCAATACAACACTCTCGATCGGAATCAAATCAGACGGAAACTTACAGTCCGCAGCCTTCCCGGAAGCTTTACTCTCCGGCAACAAACTACAAGGCTCCGGCGTAACTCTGCTCGTAACTCCAGCCACATTCGTACAGTTCCATTGCAACTTCTTTGGCTTTTCCGTCAAAGCTATAGTCACGTTCGAGATACAAATACCCGTAAACGGATCTTTATCAATCCCGTCGAGTCTGGCCGACTGCGTAACGTTCTCCGCCGTCATATCACGGAAATTGATATTGGTAACCACCGGCAACGCCTTGGGATCGTATCCCTCGTCGGGGTGCTGATCGTAGTTCCCGCTCATCCAGAAAACGTATTTCATCGTCTTCATCGTTATCCTCCTCGCGAAAATGTCTTCGACGCAACCGCCACGTCCCGCGGCGGTTTTGATACGGATGGATGATTCCGTGTTGAGCAGAGTCACGTCTTCGATTCTTACGTCTTTGATTCCTCCGGACATCTCGCTTCCTAACGCTACTCCTGCGCTTTTCGGGGAGATGCATGTGAGCCGTCGGATCGAGAGATGCTGTGTCGGCATTCCGAACTTGATTCCGTACTGGTCCCAGCCGCTCTTGACGGCGATGCAGTCGTCGCCGGAGACTATGTAACAGTCTTCGATCAGTGTGTTTGTGCATGAATCTGAAAAACACAAAACAGAGCCATGTCAGGTCTCTAGCAATGCCACGTAGGATAGTAATGTGCTTAAAATGCCATGTATGACATTAATATTGCCACGTAGGATCATGCGCTTTTTATATATTGGTGTGGTACCTGGATTGATTCCGTCGGTGTTGGGAACAGTGACGGGAGCGAGAATGGTGATGGATTTGACGATGACGTTCTTGCAGTAGACGGGATGAATATTCCACGACGGAGAATCGATCAAAGTGATGTTCGAGATCTGAATGTTCTCGGAGAACAAGAGCTCGATCAAGTACGGTCTAGTCACCTTGAACTCCTTCTTCTTGAATTTATCCCACCAGTATTGTCCTTGTCCGTTGATCGTCCCGTTGTTACCTATAATCAAACGAAACTTTTCAAAATCAGACTCTGAAAATCTGATCATCGGATATGATAAGAATGGAACATTATGGTGTGATTGTGTTGGAACTTTTACCGGTGATAACCACGTCGGTTAGGTTTGAACCGGAGATGAGAGCGTTGAATCTTCCGTTACCGGTCCCGTCTCTTCCTTTTCCGTACGATGGCAGTGAACTGACCACTGGCCATTCAGATTCATCCTGATGATAGTCAAAACCGGAATTAGTAATCGTCATGGACCGAAACCGAACCGGATGCATACACTTGTCTTTAATGCATTTTGTATGAGTTTACGTAAAATGGACAAGGTAACTTGAGAAATTTTCCAAGGTCAACAGTCAACACCTAGATTTGGTAAAATTGGATAGCATTTGGTTATAAACCAGTTTAGCTTGTTATGGTATAAAAAATTATGGATGTTTAATTCAGATCCAACACGATCTAAACGAGATATGAAAATTACAAGCGAGTCTTCCACAAACTTAATCCTCATTAAATCGACATTTTGACTACAATCCAAACGTAAGTAACGTCGAGATGACGAGATCATATCAAAACAATGTATTTATAATTCAGTTTACCTTTGGTTACTATTTATTTTAATAAATATATCTAAATAAATCGAGCAAAATCGTATCATAAACACTTAATTACCTGAGATGCAAGGATGGTGGCACCTTTTTGGATGAACAAAGTGAAGTGGCTGGTTAGGTTAAAACTTCCAGTGAGCCATTTTCCGGGAGGAACTACGAGTTGAGCTCCGCCGTCGTTTGCCATTTGGCTGAGCTTGCTTATGGCATTTTTGAATGCTTTTGTGTTAGACGTTTTCCCATCTCCGACACCTCCAAAATCAGTTAGCACCGCACTGTGTTTACGGCAATTTAATGCTGAGAATTGAATCCCGGCTTTCGCCAAACCATGGTGACTCCGAGATTCAATCGCCGGAAAACGGAATATAGCCAAAAGGACTATAATACCAAACACTAGCCTAATCATCTGCATAAGATTGAACTACGAAAGAAGATGATTAAGATCGAAGAAGAAATATTGCACATCAAAATTATATATCATAGATGGTTTAGATGCTTTTGATCTTGTATAGTTTTGATATAAATATTGAAGATGTTATGCGATATTCAGTATCTAATAAAATATAGTCTTATAATTTGTCGCAAAAGAGCGAACGAGAATACCTATTAGCGGATATATAAGATACAAACATTAACAGAAAAAAATGTATATACAACAGTGTTTCTTGAAAAAAAGGTTTTTATCTTTACCTTGAGAGATATCTTAAGAACCAAAGAAAGAGAGAAATGTCTTCTGGTTTGATTGTTTGTCATAGAGTAGTATTTATATTGGTTCTGTAGATTTTGTTTGTCCAAACAAGCAAAATAAAAAGAATGTCAAAAAGGATTTTAGTTTCAAAAAAACAAAAACAAAATTGAAGTCCCGTATATCTTTTGTTAATAAATTGTCATATTGTAAATTGACAAGTTTCCTTGTACAATAACCAAAAGTCTAAAACAAGGAAATAATAACCGAAACGACTATATATGTCTTACATAGTTACATATGATCCATTTGTATTTTGTAATTATTTGATTTTGTTTCCATTTATACAGTGATACAGTTCCATAGCTAACCTCATACAATCTGCTGACAGGATACTTACTAACTTTGAATTTTGACTAGTAAATTTGTAAAGATATACTATCAATATGTATGGATTTTTTTAAATATCATTGAAAAATTGGATAGTATCTAAATTATATATTTCGTTTATTTTTTATTGAATATTCTGAAATATCCTCAAGTAACATTTTGTGTAAAATGCATTATGAATTATATTTCGTATTTTTTGTTGCTTAAAAAATTAACACTTGTTAGCATACATAACTAATTTTGGAATCGTTGACAATTTGTTGTGTGGAATAGTTCATAATTTCGCTTTTCTATTAAAACAATAATATGAATATGAAAACATCTTAGATTTTTATTTAATCATAATTAATTTGAGCTTTAAGTGTTATTGTATTTACTTTATTAGAATTTAAGATATATTTTATAAGTAAAAGGTTTAATCCCCAAATGGAGAAATGACTATTCCATTACTCGATTTAGGAATTGGAAATAGATTGATGTTGGAGAAGGTTTTGTTCCAAAGAGTTTGTAGTGTAAAATGTATTTGGGTTGAAAAATACTCTTAAGACCAAAACGAACATAAACAAAATAAAATGCATGCAAGATACTCAAAAAATTGATGTATTGTTCTAACGAGGATATTACCACAATCAATCAATATACATGATAACAAAATTTGATAGAAGCGTCCGGAAATCAAAAGTGAGCATTGTGTGTTTGAGATGGCACACAATTTCATAATGAGTGACCTACCCAAAATTCATTTCCAATACTGTGTAAATGAAGACAAAACATAGAGAAAAAGATCGACTATTAGTTGTACATTGCGGAACCATTTTTCAAAAACGTGTAAATTTGATCAATAATATTGACTATCCATGGTGAAAATAAGTGAAATCAAGAAAAAAACTACATACCATTGTTATACTAACCCTACTAATGATGATCACGCACGACAATAAAAAAAAAAATAGCCCATTATTTATACTATAAAATAATATGTTTGAATTCTTAAATATCATTAGGTGCATTTTATGAATTTTGTGTAAACAATAATGATCGTGCACAGCAATAAACTGTTTCTTTTTCTGTCACGAATTATTGCATTACAGGAAGAAAAAGAAAACCAGAAAGTCATTGTATGCCAACGAGAGACAGGACATTGCTTAATCCAGCTCAGTTTTCGTATCTACCGCTAATCTCACAATCTTGTTAAATAAACGGATCCCTAATTCATTGTCAAGTTCACAAACTAATCGAGTTCTAAGATTATTCTTGTGTCGTCATATAATCTTTTTTAGCTACCACAAGACAACATGACTCAGGAGGAGCAGAAAGAAAAGGTCACGGAGCCCGAAATCGCCGTGCCGGACAAATCATCGCCGTCCACGGAGGAGAAGTCCGACGATTCCAAAGCTCTTGTTCTCGTCGTCGCAAGTAAAACAATTATTTATATTTCAAAGAAAAAGAATTACATATTTATGCTGCAAAGACTATTTATATCTCACTTATTTGTAACTTCTACAGTACTTGATTATATTTGTTTTCTCTGTTTTTTTTGTTCTTGTTCACGATTTAGAAAGCTATATATCAGGGGTTTTTCTTTTTTTTCTTGTTTAAGTGTTGTTCGCTTGTTCTAACGATTTACTTTTAGTCCCTGTTATTATCTCAAACAATTTTTCGGCAAAACACTAGTATCTGTCTATAACTTTGAGAACAAAAGTTGTAATATTTTCTTTGTTTATTTTTGTTGTCATTTTGCAGAAGAACCAGAGGAAGAGAAGAAAGAAGGTTCAGTCAACCGAGGTAATTTACGTTTATATGATTTTCAGTAATTTGCCGCATTATTAATGTTAACTATTGTTCTTGCATTTTCTGATTATTTTTGGTGTGTGTGTGACATAAATGGTGTGAAGATGCTACTTTGGCTAGACTCGAGACAGAAAAGAGGTTGTCTCTCATCAAAGCTTGGGAAGAGGCTGAGAAATCCAAAGTGGAGAACAAGTGAGTTTTTCTCATCTTATATATAATAGGAGAGTTGCTCTCTCCATCTAAGCTATCCACATCAGCAAAAAATTCATTAAATTGTTTTTAAGATATTTAATACATGACTATTCATATTTCTTTACATATATTTATATTTTAAATATAAATAAAACTAAGAAAAATACACAACTAAATTACTTAATTAATATAAACTATGTGATAATTTGATGTTAAAAGTTATCAAAAAGTTTAAATATAAGTAAAAATATATTTAACTTGAAATGGTATATATTTACCTTTTTATTAAAAGGATTTATCCTATTTCTAAATGTTATAATGTGTTTACAAATTAAAAAGTTGATATAAATTAATTAAAATAATAAAAAACCAATGACAAATTAGAGTTAGAGTTTGCTTTTTTAAACAAATAGAAGTCGAGTTTTTATATGTAAATTTAATTGCAGTGAAAAACATAAAATTTTAAGGATTGTGATATGTTTGTTTTAAAATATATTCACTTACAAAACTAACATAATAGAAAATAATCAATGGTCATGAGACTCATATGCTACCACAACAAAGTAGATATGTAAAAAAGTATATATATTTTTTTTCATCTTATTTCGGTGCAAATGCGATTTTACATTATACTTACAAATTTTAACATTGAGTCAAATACATATGCATGTTTATAGTCTAACAGAAGTAAACAAACATAATATTTATAATATGCTAAAATGTTTAAAATAGAAAACTCGAGATAAAGTGGGGTGTTAACATCCTAATAAAATAAAATAAAAGGACATGCGATGTGAGATAAAGTATAAATAAAACTAAACAGAAAACTATCGCAAACAACTCCGCGGGGCTTCAAACCTAGTTTGAATAATAATGAAGTTTGAGCCTTAAATGGATTTATGATTTTTTTTCTTCTTCTGTATTTGTGTATAATCTAACTAGATACCTTTATGATGCAGAGCTCAGAAGAATCTTTCTTTAGTTGGAGCTTGGGAAAACAGCAAGAAAGCATCTGTGGAAGCTGAGTTAAAAAAGATCGAGGTAAATGGATAAATATTCATTGTTCTTTTAGTTTTGTTGTATCACTTTTTACATAAAATGCTGCCACTTTTTTTATCCTCCTAACTTAGCCCCTGGAAATACAAATGATATCAGGAGAAACTAATCAAGAAGAAAGCTGAGTACGCGGAGCAGATGAAGAACAAAATAGCCATAATCCACAAAGAAGCTGAAGAGAAAAGAGCTATGACCGAAGCTAAGCGTGGGGAAGAAGTTCTCAAGGCCGAGGAGATGGCTGCAAAGTACCGCGCCACAGGAACTGAACCAACAAAGCTCTTTGGCTGCTTCTAAGTTAGATCATGTGGAGAAATGGAATTTGATATTTGCTTTAATGATTTCAATTGTTATTAATTTGAGAAAAGCAATAAAATGTTGTTTACTTGTTTTGGTGGTAACATAGCAAGTTACATGGTAATGTAACGTCTTGCTATGTTTGGGAACTTTGGTTTAATATGCGTACTTGTAATTTATACAGCTTTTCTTTTGATCTCTCTAAATGTCAATTATTTGGTTCGTTTTTTTTTCCACAACGCTCATGGGCTAACACCAATAAGCTTAATGAAGAATTTCTACACCAAAATGTAAAACAAACTGATGTATTCTGTTAAGATAATTTACGAGAAACTAAACAAGAATTCGAACGAACCAAAAATAATTTCAACTAAACTTTTGATTTTTAAAGATAAGATTTTATTCAAATAACATAATTTTATATTCCGAAACTCTGTTATTCAGAAGCAGGCCTTGTTTTCGGGTAAATGTATCTGTAAGCCCAAATACAAAGGCCCAGTTAAGTTTGTGGTATCGCATTGCCTAGAAATTTCTTATTTATAATCAGCTCGTGTTTATTAGGGTTTTTCTTTCTCGAAGCTATAGTCGTCGCGGCCGCACTATCGTCTCCTACATCTTTGCCTCAAGCTTTCACGCGGGAGCACAACATCAGCCATGGCGGAACAGGTTAATCTGATTGTTCTCCCCTCTTAATCATCCTCGATTCAATCTATCGATCCTCTATCCACTTAGTGATTCTCATTGGCTTTCATTTGCTTGTTGCCGATTTTCAGACTGAGAAAGCTTTTCTTAAGCAACCCAAGGTCTTCCTCAGGTAATTTTCGAATCGATTTCTCCATTTTCATTTTGACATTATTCTATTTGAGCTCCAAGTTATTTATACGATTCGTTGCTCTATTTTCACCAGCTCGAAGAAATCTGGAAAGGGGAAGCGACCTGGAAAGGGTGGAAACCGATTCTGGAAGAACATTGGTTTGGGCTTTAAAACCCCTCGCGAGGCCATTGAAGGTTTGTTTGCTTTATTTTTCTAATTCTCATTTCGCTTCACAAAGTGGAACTCTGATATGCAAATTGTTGAGCTTTGATTGATCTCGCTTTGTGATCTACTTGAAAAAGAATGTACATTCTTAGATTTAGTGAGTAACCAACCAGCTAAATTCTGATCCGTCTGCTTTCTTCTGTTCACTAGATTTTGAGTCATTAGAATGTTCAGTGATACTGATGTGTGATCAAACTTCTGGAATTTATAGTAAAAGTATGATGCATTTTAACTTTGAAACTTTCGTAGAAACTTGCATTGACCTCCTCTTATCGTTAAGTCAGTTTCTCATCCGATTGTGTTTTGGTTTTCTATGGAACAGGAGCATACATTGACGCGAAATGTCCCTTCACCGGAACTGTTTCGATTAGAGGCCGTATCTTAGCTGGTACTTGCCACAGTGCCAAAATGCAGCGGACCATCATCGTTCGAAGGAACTACCTACACTTTGTCAAGAAGTATCAGAGGTAAATACATAGATTCATACATAGTTTCGTACGTCTACTGAATTGATATTATTACTTTTACATGGATGTTTAAAAGAGTATTATCCTTTTGTTGTCAGGTATGAGAAGAGGCACTCTAACATCCCAGCTCACGTCTCACCGTGCTTCCGTGTCAAGGAAGGAGACCATGTCATCATTGGACAGTGCAGGTTATAATTCGATTCAGAACAACAACAATGTCTCTTTCTTGCTTCTTTGTTTTGCGCAATTAATCTGATCTTCTTATTTCTTCAATGGTGAATTGCAGGCCATTGTCAAAGACTGTGAGGTTCAATGTGTTGAAGGTGATTCCAGCTGGAGCTTCTGCTTTCGGAAAGAAGGCTTTCACTGGGATGTAAGAGGGCTTTTTGCTGTTAGCTTATTATGTTTCTGGATAGATCTGAATTATGTTATTACCCTTTATTTATCGACATGTTTTACATTTTGATTTTCCGATTTTAATGTTTTGATTTCCTGAAACTTGATCATTCCAATTTGAGATCTTGTCTATGCTTGTTCTCTCTTACAAATTCAAAGACCTGCGAAAAAATCCGAACCAAGTCTCAAAGATCTTTAATAATAGTTGTATGTCTTTCACATAGATGACATACAATGTGAACGAAGTCTAATAATATATGTGTTATTTACTCGTTATTCTCTTCTACTACAAACTTGTCGTATCTCGGAAATCTCTTGACATTTACATTGATCGTTGATCATTGATGAGACCATCGAACAAAAAATTGTCTGAAAACGAAGTGCAGAACTCAATCTCAGTTATCTCATGCTCCAACAAGAGATCTGAATTTGGTATGAAATCATCAAAAGAGTTGTTGTTCTCACTGAAAAGAGGGCCACATGTTCCAATGAATCCTCTCTCTTCCGGTACAATAACGTCTTGGACATAACTAGACTTCTGAGGTGATTGATCTAACCATTCGGAGAACACTAGACTTGGTGAAAAGCTTGATACTTGAGCATTAAATGATTCTCCGACATTGATACATGATGAAGAACTTCCTATTGTACTTTGCAAGGCCGTTGAATGTGTTTGAGGGGTTCTTGTGGTGTCATGTTGTGTTGAGGTTACACTCTTCTTTAGATAAGAATGCCAATAGTTTTTGATCTCGTTGTCGGTTCTTCCTGGTAGATATTTCGATATCTGAGACCATCTTGTGAAAACGAAGAAAAATACAACTTCAATGGGGACGATCATGAAAATGGTCTAAATGTTAAATCAAACTTCAAATGTTAAATTCCAAAACTTTCAAAATTAAACCGTCTAAAAACTTAAGCATAAATGAGAAATCATAAACTCTAATTTCTAAACCCTGAAATGTTGCAACTTATTCAAAATGGTAAAAGGATCTATCTATTTTCTTAGTTTGAAAGTTTCAAACCTTTTCTTTTCGATTTAAATATCGGCATACGTAACCTCTAATATATTTTGAAAATATAAATACATCAGCATATGAGTGACTTACTTGTTACCCAAGATGGAATGGAGTGAGAGAAGTGTAGTTTCCTCTTCGTTAGTGAATAAACCCTTCTTAAGTCCAGGTCTTAAATAATTAACCCACCTTAATCTACAACTCTTCCCATTCCGTTGCAATCCTACAATATGTATACCAATTAAATTTTTAGTTCATTTCTTCCTGATCAAATTCCAAAACTTCCTATTGGAATTGGAGCATATCTTTCTATTTATTTATAGAAAATGATAACTCTAAAATGAAGTACAGCATAATATTGCTTTAAAAAAAAGAAAAAGAAAATCTTACGATATATTTAGCAAAAATTACCAGCTTGGATAGGAATGGTACTCCAGCATCCATGGCCATATTTGAGCACATGGCTCCGAAGCTTCTCATCTTCCTCCGGTGACCATAATCCTTTCCTTTGCTTCTCCTTGAATTTCAATTTTCGGTTTAATTCTGATTTAAACACCATTTTCTTTGCTTTACTTAATTTTAATACTAAAAGGACGTATATACGTATATCAAAAATATATGTAGATTCGAAATGACGATCTTTGACACAGATACATCGTTCGAAGGGGGGAAGAAATATATAGGCAGTTTTGAAGGGACGTTTTTATTTATTTTAATACAACCAATAAACAAGATTAGCTATGTGTAGAACTATTCATATGAAAGAGGACTTGTTCAACATGAAAATAAAAGAATATTTTGTAGATGTTATCTCGCATTTGAAACACTGCACCAAATCTTTATTAATTTAGGTGGAGCCAAACCCTTTGAATTTCAGTGTCATATTTTCAATACGACAATGCAATATTGAATTAAATAAGATAATATTGTTTCTGGTAAATCAGACTTTTATAAATTTGTCTTCGTTTGCTTGCCTCTTCAAATTTTGCTTGGGAAAAGTTTACTAATTTAGGTTCTAGCAGTCCCTTTGAAGTTAACCGAAAGGAACGATAGCTAATCTAAATGATTTACAGGTAGTGATTAATCAAAACGAAGTATAGCTGATCTAAAATCCTAAATGATTGATTACTAAATCAAATGACTAATAATTAACTTAGATGATGAACCATTAATTACTGACTAATTCAACTGAGTTTCTACTGAGCAGTTAAAACAGTTAGCAACTAGTCAGTCGACCAATTTTTAGTGGACATTTTCAGTAGTTCACCAGCAAGTCTTAAATAAAATATAAACTATATAATTAGCATGTGAATGATTCTGATTGGTTATGAACAGAAATATTCTAACTCAACTGTTGAAGTTATATATCTTTCTAAGGATAGAGTTGAAGAAGACTTTTGCTAATCTTTAACTAACACATACTTGCCTTCCTCAAGAAAAACTCTTGTAAAATATGAAACACAAACTGATATATTATTGGTGAATTGGCATTTGCTATAATTTATTTCTGCTTCGATTATTTATAAAATTAATCAATGAATACAATTATTGGTTTGACAAAGATATATAGTATAATAATTTTTATTATTGTCGTTGTCGAACACCATTCGAATTCCAATCCGATAAAATCATAATTATTAATCGAAAAAAAAACTATTGTTTAACTTAAGCGACTTGTATATATAAGTAACAATAGAATAAGCTAACAAGATGACATAAAACATATAATATTATTTAGTTATCGTCTTATTATATACAAGTTTTACAAAATGAAAAGCGAAAACACTGAAAATGATGTAATTATACGGTTTTGTATATATATTCTGGTGGAAAGTATAATTTGAATTAGTAAATATCACAAAGTAAGGCAAAATCATTGTTTTTCTTCAAATATACTACAGTTTTCTCTTTAAAAAAAGACATTTAATTAGATTGATGAACTTCGTTTAGAAAGTTTACGATTATCTAAACATGTTATTCATTTTTTTTTTTGGGGTAATATTTACAGAAACAACAAAAAACATGACAACTATTTTAGAATGCCTCTACATAATGGTATTAACAAAATGATGCCTCCAGTGAGTTATGAGCAAAACACCTTAGCAACCGACACTGGGATGACGTTAGCTGCTGATTAATTATTTCGATGATTACATATAAGTAATTGTTTTAATTCAAGATTCCGATATCGTTTTCTCTTCTATGACTTTATATTTAGGATGAATTTGGTGAATAATTACATTGAGAGACATAATGGAGGATATAACCATAAGGAATTTGGAATTAGAAATGTGGTAAAGGTGATTGTGAATTTACGGCAAAGGACTCACTTAAATAAGAGGGAAGAAGATCTCGTACCGGCTGAGACGGGAATAAAGATGATGTGGGCAAATAGTGAACATGACCACATATAATATGTTTGAACATAACAAGATTCGTAATGTAATTAACTACCACATAATTTTACCGAAGAACTAAAACCTCTCACTTAGAATTGGAAAGAACCCTAAACACTAAAACATGAACCCCTAATCAGGAGAATATACACACTATTAGATAAATAGATAACCGTAAAACCCCTCGTACAAACATTATCAATATAAAACCGATAACAATTGTTTCGATGTTTCGGTGAAACAATACGTACATCATAAACACCAAACTATAAAACATCAACCTAAACACACAAATTATGTGACAATATACACTAAAACGGGAAACAGAAGCACTAACCGTCATCATAGAAAACTAAAGAGCATAAAAAGGAGGGGAACCTATACTACATATGAAAAAAATATGGAATCAGTCTGGTCTGATGGTGTTTCCTTTGAAATGACACAACCCTTACAAATACTTCGTCTAATTAATTTTTGCTTCCCCAAGCAACCAAACCCTAAATACTAAACCACTAAACACGAAGCCTCAAACCCTAAACTCTAAATCCATAAACTTTTTGAAATGAATCCTACATTATACAATGTAAATCTAAACACTACACACTAAACCCTACACTCTACATCCTAAACCATCAAAACTAAACCCTAAACCATTACCAATTAACCCTAACCCTAAATACGAAACGTGAAACCCTACAAAGAGAAAAAGAAACCCATCCTTCGTAACCAGTGACCCTGACAGTGGTGAATTACATAGGCACTGAAATCCCTAATCCCTGGACTTGACATATAAACCTTACACAAACCAAATCTTCTACTGTACACGACATACTATACTACACAACATTATAGCATATAATAATATTATGTATATTGTAGTCTATTTATGTGAATATATAGTATGGTGGAAAGTAACTTGATTGTATACTATGGCCATATTTGTTTCATGGTCGCTGCGACCAGCGTTAGCGGCAAGAGAAAAAAACGCTGACGGAGGTGGTGGTGGAGAAAAAGGGGTATGTTGCCGTTTAAGGAGTCGCAATTGCCATTGAAAGGAGCTGCAACTGACGCTAAAATTTTCAACGACCAGATGGTTGTCCGTAAACAGTTGCAGCGTCACTCCGAACGGTATACTCTCCACAAAACTTGCCTTCCAAGTATCATTAATGTGGCCGCTGACGCAAACGATATGCGACCACAATGATTGTCATTCCACATGGGATACAATTTATGATTCGGTAAGAAACGGATTCTATGTTAAACTCGACCGTCAAAAATCAAAGTGAATCTGCCTCTCTTCTCCACGTTGAACTGATTGTAAGAGTTAAGGAAATTCTAGGTGGTGACCAGCGAAGAGAACGTCCAAATTTTGAGTTTGAATGTCTCTTTCTCTTTCCCCGAACCTAGTAACCAATTTAATTAGCCGGTCACCACATATACAACGAAGTTCACATTTCACTTTCTTATGCGTGGGACATTTTGAGCAATATTACAGAATATATACAGAATACTCTAGCTATAAAAAATAATGGCTAGTCTCTTAATTCAACTGCTCAATATAATTATTCAGTATAGTTTCCCTTATATTTAAATGCGTTTTTCGCCGTTCCGTTCTTCGTCCGTCTTTAGCCCATTTCACCATCCACTACCATAGTTACATATGTCTACTGTGAACTATAGAGTATAACTTAACGATTATAATATGTACTTGGACAAAATATCGTTATCTAAGAGCCAAAATAAGTTTTGTTTGGAGTCAACACTTTGCCCCCATTTGCGGATAGATTTGACCAAATATTGTGATAGAAAAAGTTTATACTTCTTATATATGTTTACCAAGAGGTGTCTATCAAAGAAAGTTTAATTTAGAAACAGAACTGTTCTATTAAACAGGGACAGTATAGTTTGGTAAACTACTTCATGTATGCTTAAAGTTATGTAAGTGTAGGTGTATATATATTCCACGTTGCACAAAGCAATCCAGTCAACTGTACATGTATTAAAAAGTCGTGAGCCAATAATGAACTATCTAATTTCTGTTCATTTTTTTTTGCTGTTGTGTCTATTTACACTGACGCAAACATGTTTTCGAATGTAAATCTGGATTACACACAGCGTCATCACTATTACATAAACACCGCTCGTTCTTTTTAAATAATGACGATGATTAACGATATTTATAAACGCATTCCTGTTTTGTTCTAGTTTGTTGCACCAATGATATCATTTTGTTTCAATTATTTCAATAAGATAATTCTATTTTCCGTGAGTATACGATTCTTGAATTAGGCAATGAAATTGTAGACGATATATGACCAACAAAAGAGAAAGATATAGCTTTTTAAATTTTACTAGTTTTTCACTGAAACCTAATAATTATTTTGATAAGATAAAAGAACTCATAACTATTAGTACATTGGATAGTTATCATAAATGATCATCATCCTCTTTTGGTTTGGACATCAAAGGATAATGTCTTTCCTGATATTTTCCAGGAACATCCTAAGCTCTCTTCTTTTTCTGCAATGTTCTTCATCATCAGTCTCTGAATCACTCAGCTCAATCACAGTCTCAAGTTGGTGATCATGGCTCTTCTGCTCTTCATAACTTCTTGACATGCTTCGTGAACGCGCTTCAGGACAAGGGCTTATCAGATCAATGACTTCAGTTTCCGGATACGATGAGCAAGAACTCGAGCCAACATCGAACCTATCCATGGTCGACCAATCATTATTGGAATTTTCTTTAGTAGGCGAATCCATTAGACACAAGTAATCATGTTTCTTGGAGATTTGCGGTTCTTTCTCTTGCCCTGCTTCTTCTATAGTGTTTGACGCTACAGCAGAGGTTGAATTGAGATCAATTTCTTGGAGCTTGAGGCTGAGTTCTATAAGAGAAGAAGATTTAGTCGGTGAACTTGTTTCCTTCTCTTTAGACTTGGGTTGTTTTTGTTTTGGCTTTGGCTTCTTCTTCTTTGCTTCCATTTTCTCCTTGAACTCTATGATCTTCTCAGAACAAGCCCTGAAACAAAAACAAGAATGATAAATAGGCAAAACCAATACTAGACCAGTAATCAATGAAAACAATCGAATAAGAGCATTCTGGACCAATATCAAGATTCATTTTGACGTTCAACAAAACTAACTAACACAGGTTTGATGATCAGTCTCAAACACTTGGGCGGCTACATGTTCAGAGCTCTAGTCAAGTTTATTCTCAGGCTTGAGTAAATGAGCAAGTGAAGGTAAGGCTATGATCATTAACATTACCTTTCTACAAGATCTGCAGGTACAATGGACGTCTCTAGCCCTTCTAGATCATTCCAAGAGACTTCAAAACTTTCTCGCCCCTGTACTTTGCGAGTCTTAATGATTTCAGACACCGGGCACTTCTCTGGTACCTGCGGCTGCAGAAGAATTAAGACAAGTTCATCTTCTTGTAAGAGTTAAGACATGATTATGGGGAAAGCCAGCCAGTTAACTTTAAGCTTGAACTAAATAACTTCCAGTGAGAGAAAAAAAGGTACCTTGTGGAGAGGAAAGTTTAAGCCAACCTCAATTGAGCTTGATTGCAGAATAGCGAACCTTCTCAAATTTCTTTCAGCAATTTTAGGAAGTACGTATTCATCTAAGAGAAAGATAGAGAAAAGGAAGAACGTTGGTTCCACAATTGTTTCTGCACAATGTCTGCAAAAGCAACCTACAAGGAGTGGAGACTCAAAGTAATACCTGTTTTCTCAGGGGGCCAATCAAAGAACTGATGGCATATCTCTTGAAGCTTGGTGCGCTGAAAAGAGAATTCAGCCAAAGCCCTGCGAAAGCAGAATTTAAATTTGTATCACTTCCTTCATTCAAATCTGTATGGACATTCAACCTATTGCAAGTTCACTAATCTCCAGAGTTAACAGATATTCCTTGATTTCTATCAGGCACTCGAGGAAGCTTTTTATTCCATCTTTAGTTACCTTTGTGCACTCTTGTCCGTTTTAAGTTATCAGCTTAACACAAACAAGTTACACTAAAAGTTAGAACCTTTATATGTCGAAATTTAAGTACAGAATCGGTTATTCCTTGTGGCAGATGATTGCTACATCTTAATAAGACTGACAACAAAGAAATGGAAAGAAGGATTAACCTGGAAACTGTGTTAGAGTCTGCTTGGTGGCACTTGGGGTTCATGAACGCATCAATCACCCCTTTGATCTGTTCCAGTCCTTCTGGATCACGATTAGGTCCTAACCCAAGTTGCATTTCCGGAAAAAGCTTATATGAGAAAACAGTTTTCTCGGAAAAACACCAAAATCAACTAACTGCATAAGCAAAGCATGTTATATCACAAAACACAAGAAGAAGTTGTTGCTTCAAATACCGCTTATGACCACCAAGGGCAAGGTCCCCTTTTTAGGCCTAACTTGCTTCTTTGAATTCTTCAGTTTTTTCGCAAAGGAAAGTCCTTCTGATGAAACTTTTTCAAGGATAACGTTTTCTCCAACAGACCTCACAATCTCGCAAGCTCTCTCCTGTTTACAGAAGAAATTCAACCATAAGTCTGTAATAATCTAACTCTTCATGAAACATGCAAACGAGAATAACATATATGGCCTACAGATAATGCAAACGAGAATAACATATATGGCCTACAGATAATGGTTTAAGAGCTTCACTTTTCAACATACCTGACGAATACCTCGAACTCCCTGAGAGTAGTCACAGCCAAGCAGAAGCGCCAGAGCTATCTGTAACCTCACCGAAGAAATTATAGTATAACAGTATAAGTGACCTTGTAAATCTGATGAAATATAGCAAACATCTCAAAGTTCTTTGACGTATGAAACAATAGACAACTTCTGTAGCCGGTTTCTCCTACTGATGCAGCTAAAAGAATTGAGCCCTTAAAGCTACAATGTCGCAATGGAACCATACACATAGCATCTTATCTCTTCTGAGTTAAAACTACAATGTTGCAGTGGAACCATACATACACTTAGCATCTATAGTGAATGAGTTTATCGAGAAAACATTGCAGGTTAAAAATATCAAAGGCCACATTTTGCATGTATTCCTTCATCGGTCAGGCGTTTGCCAATAAACCATTTTATAGTAACACGGTGAAGCTTTGTGAAAATGAAAGTTCAGGGTTATGTATGTATAGCTAATGACTAAAAGAGACTCGTTATGTTACCAATGAGTTACGTCCAAGCCCAAGCTTTTTCTTGATGTCTTCCATCTCATAGCAAACAACATAGCCTCCGTCACCTAGTTCAGTGGCAGATTACAAAGTCATATTTAATACCACTAACAATGTCGTACAATAAAAAGAAACAGAAGGACTGCTAAAAGAGTCTCTTCCACTCACCAAGGCATATCTCTCTGTAGACAGTCTTTGCACCAAAAAGGAAAATATCTGAATCAGAGCTAAAACATGCGTCCTGTCAATGATCATGAAAACCATCATTTATCATTGACTATTGAGTTAACAGCATGACGAATAAGCAACTAATTTAAAGCCGCAAAATGTTTCTTACACATAAGGATTCAGAGTTAAGCAGAGCACATTGTGCCTCAGCTTCCTCAACCCTGTAATTGAAGGAGATACACTCAACCAAAGTCTCATTGAGTACAGTCAAGTTTTCATTTTTGAAGAATTACCCATCTAAACAAAGAATTCCGAGTGTTGATGCAATGACTTTCGCCTCTTTTATCATGCGAGAGAACTCAGACCCCATATTTCTTTTGAGTGAAGTCTCTTTTCCAGGCTCAACACCATCGTCAACGACCTAGCTGAACCAAATAAAGCATTAACCGAAAAAATATTTCTCCGAGAACTATCCATCATGTGCAAGGATAAAAAGCACTAGCAACTCATTTTGACATCAATATACCTCGAATCTTGCTTTTAATCGACGCTTGTAAGTCGGTACTTTAATTCCAGGAATTGAACCATCTACAATTACAAGGCACATAGAAGTAAGTCAAGTACGCTCAAAAGCGTAGACAAAAACAAATCTTTAGAGCAAAGCATCGATAACTCAGAACTGATTTTGACCACTTCTCTCAATGACAACAACACAAACGCTATATAAACAACAAACCCACCTGCGAAATGACACATTTTGTGCTACAAACAAACCCAAATTCGTTCATTTTGATGGCAATTTCGCAACAGATAGCTGAAATTACCTGAGACTAGAATGACGGTGCAATTAAGGGCAATTAGGGCTCGGAGGCGATGAAAGAATCCCCGGAGATAAACTTTTTCTTTAGTGGCGCAATACGATTGATTCACTTTATGCAATTCCACCATCCAACACGACAGATCCACGCATACCCTTTTGTTTCTACATCAATTTCCCCAACACAAAGGAGAGATCTCGTCAAGACTTGTCTTTTACAAAACATAAAAACCCAGACTTTGGAGGAGAGAAATGAAAGGGAAATTGAGAGGAAGTAACAAAATCTCACTGAAGATGATCGAGCGGGAAAGTCTTCTTGCAAGGCTCCAACACATCCCAGAGATACTTCACGCCCATTCGCTTCCGCTTCGAGAGTGAGAGAGGAGGGGGAAGACAAAATTTGAAATTCTGATTTTGCTTTGAATTTGAAACTCCAGACGCTAAACCATTGGTTGCATATATATAAATATATCTTTTCGTATCGTACTAAATTATATGTTTGGACTTTAAAAACTTAAACTTTCAAAAAGTTGTCCAAAATTTTGCACTTTGTTGTAATCAGTGATCACGCAGCAAAGGCCTACGCAGATCTTAAAGTTGTGTACTTTCATCTTTGATTGATAAAATAAACATCTTATAGTTGGTAACTGTAGACATAATAATGTAATTTAGAGCTTCCATTAAACATAACTAGATGTCTATCATAAGATACAAAAAGTACACACAAAGTCTCCATTTTTATTGAGCTTGCATCTTCCACCTTGAGTTATATACGACTCATACTTAAAACCCAGAAAAATCTCTCAAGAAATAGTGTGCGCCTCCGATTACATTGCCTTACTCCTCCTTTGCGGCATCACCAATTGCAACATCCTTCTTCTCCGTGGTTTTCTCGTCGTCTATGCTTCTAGAAGTGTCATCGTGTGTAACAGCGGAAGCTTCTTCTCCAGCGTTTGTAGAAGGAGCTTCCTCTGTGTCAGCCTTTGCTTCAGAAGGTTCTGTTGTACTTTCTTTGGCTTCTCCGTCCTTCTTCTCAATGGTCCCGACTTTGACGTACTTGCTCATGAACTTGTACTCCCAGTCTTGTAACGCCTCTAGCTCAAACGGACCTAGACCAGAGATGTCTCCCGTCAAGTCGCTATCCTCAAACGACATCTTCGCCAAAGCTCGGCTTGCATCTTTCCCTGCAAACAGAGCATATGGCCCTCCTGGTCCATAGAACATCCTGCAGAAACAAAAAGAACAGATGTCATGTGAGTATGTCTAGAGTTTGAAGATTGTAAAACTACGGTTTGGGATGTGAATATGATTAGCTGATGAACTATGTACAAGAAAAAAACCCATCATATGCACAGATATACATCGGCATGTATGTTTATGAGTGTCTCTGTGTATGTTGTTGGTCTAACTATGAACAAGAACAAATGTTATGATTAATCAAGTGACTGCTTCATCTATACGAAAACCTAATCATCACGAAGATGTTATCATTCTCAGATGTACTCTCTACTAGTTCAAGGTGTTTTCTGAACATAGTTTTTTTTCCAGTACAGGCAAAAGCAGAGATATTTTTAGCTAATTTCAGTAGGATACAATCTTTTTATGGTACTGTATTGTTCCAAGAAAAGTATCACTAAGATGGCAAAAGCAGAGAAAAAGAGAAACAAAAGCAGACTGCATAATAACATGATGAACAAAGGAGAGAATATTCACACATTCTAAGAAGAGCCAAAAAAGCTCAATCCAAGTTAGGGACCAACTTGGTTACCAAAAGTTCTCTCATTTAAACCTAAATCCCCAATTTCAGTAATAGTCTCTAAAAGCCCAAATTTCCAACTACAATCACTGAAATTTCACATCTCACTGACCCCTCAAATCTCGAATTAGATTCAAATGTTTCCGGAACTTCACTTGTAGATCATTTGGACTCAAACAGTAATTTATAAACAAGTAAAGAGTATCAAGTATACCTGCTCTGTGAAACATCGTAGATCTGGCCCTTGATCGCCATGAGAAGGGGCTTTTTGGAGTCGGAGCCGTCATACTGCTTGAGCTCATCTTCAGTGATTTCACCGAGCTGAATCGGCGGCGGAAGAGGCTCCGATTGCTGGTGAACCTCCGCAGAACGCGGTCGGTGTTCTTCAGGAGAGACGAAGAAACCGGAGACGACTTGATAGACGGCGAAGGCGAGAGCTAGTACGGTGAAAAACGCAGTCGGAGATAGTCCAGTGTAAGCTGTAATGGTCTCTTTCACCGTCTCCCATACTTGCTGCATCATGATTGAGCAATCGAGATGGAGAGAAGAGAGAAGAGAAGAGAGAGAGTATCACTGGTTTAGCATTGATATTTGTCTTCTTTTATTTTCTGAGAATTTATATTCTGATTTGCAAATTTTAAAAAAGAAATTTAACTCTTTAACCGAGAAGTAAAAGGTAGACTATCTTGTCACATAAATGGTCTGGTCAACTACGCAACAACATTTTAAAAATGTTTTTCAACAGAGCCGTCGTCAATAAATGATTGTTGATTTTCTGGGACGAGCAATTGAAAAAATATTGTTTACAGAGTTTTTAATCTGAAAACGTATATTTTCGTTCACTAAATTTGATGAGTGGAGGAAAAATAAACAATTTAACCAATGTTTGGCTTAGTTGAATAACAACGGGGCCGTTATTGCCGTCTTGAGAAGACTAGTATAGTAGGTGCGAAGTAGATGATAGAAAAAACAAACGTGACTGATTATAAATTAAAATATGTTTTCAACAAACTTGTCTTCTTTTCTGTATTTTGTACATACAAACAAGAAACAATAACTTTTTCTGTATTTTGATAGGTACAAATGATACAACATGTTTTCAGCAAACTTGTCTTCTTTTCTCATATAATTATTTTTTGAGATTATAAATACTAAACGGTATCGAATATAAACATATAGTTTTAAAAAACATAAATCTTACAATTCAAAGATCTGAGAAGAGAGAATTAAAAAACATAAGAAGCAGCTATACACACACACGTACTTTGAAGCGATGATACGAAAACATAAAAAAGGTGATTGTCGCATGCATAAATTTACTCAATTTTCTTTTGATTCGATTAAGAGTTGCCCTAGGCGGCGCTAGTAATTTGTGGGCTGGGCCCTGTCTTCTTAATTGAAAAGAGAAACTTTCTGAACGAGAATTGGTGCGTTAACTCTCTAAACCCTAAGAAACAGTAAGAATAATTAGGGTTTCTGTTTCTCACTTGTGTTCATTTTTTAGGTGGAGTTTTCTATTTGCTATTGTAGTTTGTTTTGTGTGTGTGTGTGTGTGTTTGTTTGGTGGTTTCGTTTTGAGTTTTAGAAATCTTGGTACTCTTCTTTTGCTTCTACTGATTTGATTTGAAAAATATAGATAAAATTTGGTTACTTTTCTTTGTGTTGCGTATTTGCATATACCGATCGATTTGTTTAGAGATGAATGCTAGTTTGGTCGTGGAAAGAATGCTTTGGAGATTATTTAGCTTGAAGTCTCTCTCCGTATATCAACTCTTTGACATGGCTAGCTGATGCTATGTAGATTGAGCCATAAGTTGTCGTAAGAACTAAATATTTATTTTAGTAAAACTAAATGCATGAGATTATTATTTCCAACCCAGTGTAAACTTACCTTGCTAGATTTGGTGCCTTATTCTCGTTTTTTTTTTTTCCGATTTGGTTAGAGACTATCTAAGTATTAGTGAAATGTTTTTGGCATTGTTACAAACAGCTTTTTCATTTCTTGTGCCTTGTTGTAGTATATATGTTGGCGTTTTTCTGATCATATTTACCATATTTACCCAAAATGTAGCCTCAAACTCTGCATCATGGCTACGTTCTTGGCTACTTCTACAGCCTGTCCTTTACTTTGTCCCGCAAAACCAACAAGGAGTGTGAAGATGATGAGCAGTTTACAACAAGCATCGGTTCTAAGAATCCAGAGCTTCTCAGGGCTAAGGGCTTCCAATGCATTGGGTCTTACGGCAAGGCTTGTTCAAGGCTTATTTTCTAAGGTTAACCGTTCGATCTCATCCAAGAAAGGAAGAGCTAGCCGAAGTGTAACAAAAGCCATGTTTGAGAGGTTTACCCTGGAAGCAATCAAGGTCATAACGCTGTCTCAAGAGGAAGCTCTGAGACATGGCCATAACTTTGTTGGGACTGAGCAGATACTGTTGGGTCTAGTTGGGGAAGGGACTGGAATCGCTGCAAAGGCTCTTAAATCCATGGGAATCAATCTTAAAGATGCTCGTGTAGAGGTGGAAAAGATCATTGGAAGAGGTAGTGGATTTGTTGTGGCAGTGGAGATCCCTTTTACACCTCGCGCAAAGCGTGTCTTGGAGTTGTCTCTAGCGGAAGCTCGACAACTAGGTAAGGATCCGTTTAGGCTTGGAGCTATTTATATTTTATGTATTATAAAAGCTTTCTTGACTGATGAAACTTGCACATTGCTTATGAATTTGCTAACCCCCTTTTTTTCGGTTATATTAAAAATTATAGGGCATAACTACATTAACACAGAGCATCTTCTGCTTGGTCTTGTTCGTGAGGACGGTGTTGCCGCTCGTGTCCTGGAGAATTTGGGTGTAGAACCTAGTAACATCCGTACGCGGGTAAATGCATAAACTCTGAATCCTCACAATCATATGATATATCTTAGGAAACAACTTGTTAATTGAGAATAATTCTTTCAGGTTATACGTATGGTTTCGGAAGAAAACAATGAAGTGACAGCAAAAGTTGATCTTGAAAATCTTCGTAAAGAGGTGGAAAAGATCTTTGGAAGGGGTAATGGATCTGCAAAAGGTGTTGCAGCTAGTGTCCTAGAGGATTTGGGTGTGGTTCGTACTTACATCCGGGATAAGGTAAAACCGTAAAAGTAAATAATGCATAAACACTGAGTCCTAACAATCATATGATATGTCTTAGGAAACAACTCGTTGATTACATTTTGAGGATAATTATTTCAGGTTAACGGAGAAGAAATGGAAGTGCCAGCAGGAAACGTTGATCTTGAACAACTTAGTCAAGATGTGGAAACAATCTTTGGAAGAGGGAATGAATCTGCGAAAGGTGTTGCAGCTCGTGTCCTACAGGATTTGGGTGTGGATCGTACTTACATCCGGAATAAGGTAAAAGTAAATAATGCATCCATTACCAGTTCTCAGAATCGTTATTGTTTTTAAGAAATTGTTTACGTTTTGAGTTTTTTTTTCCAGCTTATACGTATGATCGAGGAAGACAAAAAGAATTCGGGGGATCAAGACGAACAAATAGACAATGATAATTTCACAAGGATAGTTATGATTCTTCTTCTTCTTATTCTTCTAAAACAGAAATGATGAAGAAAATGTTTCTAGGATATTTGTGATGCTTTTAGTTTTTTTTAATACTTTTTCATTAAGTTAGAATTAAGCAACTATTCTTGATTTTTTTGTTGATTATTATTTAGAATTGAATTTTAATTTTTAGTAACTATTATTATTCTTCTTCTTCTTCTAAATCATCAGTAATTTTTTTAGCTCTCTTTATCTTTATGCCTTGTGCAAAAAACAATGGACAAATAACAGGAGAGAGAGAGAGAGAGAGAGAGAGAGAGAGAACGTATCAACAAAATATTTTCTTCCTAGTTTATTTTCGAAACAACAAAATACTTTTTCAACAGAGCGGTCAATAAATGACAGGTAATCTTAACATATAGTTTTGGTGGTGAACAAAATTTTATGATCGAAAAGTTTATGGAGCGAGCATAATATTTAAACGTTTTCAAGAAAATAGTTACACCTAACCAATGGGTAGCTTAGTTTAATAAAACGGTGCCGTTATTGCCGTCTGAGAAGTAGTAGTAGCACTGTAGTAGGTGCCAACTGCGAAGTAGATGATAGCGAAAACAAACGTGACTGATAATATCTCCTGCTTATAAAACATGTTTTCAATAAACTTGGCTTCTTTTTCTGTATTTTGAATCTTTGATACATACAATTACAAACAAGAAACAATATACTGTTGTGAAAATATGTCTCTTTAAATTGTCTTCTCACGGATCTTATTGGCAAAAGTGAGCTCACATAGGATCTTTTTAGCCCTTTTTGAAAGGGAATAATATGATCATGGTTATAGTAAATTACAACTCCTCCTCTTATTATTTACAAAGTTTTCAGTATACCTGGCTTCTTTCTATATGCAAGATAAGATAATAAAGCTAATCTTCTTCAAGCCCCCACGCCCCATATAGGTTACGCAAAGGTACCATGGCCATGAGGTCTTGGTTTAAGGCTTTAAGCTGTTACAGAACAAATCTAAACGTTTATTCTAAAAAATGCCCGTATTTAATTTTTAAGAATACAAAAGTTAATGGGGCCAAAATACTCAAAACTTTTGTATATATAGTAGTATTTCTGGGCCGGGCCTGCCTTGTATAAAGTTTGTATATATATATATATATATATTTGTTTCACTGAAGAAGATTAATTAGGTTTCTGTTTCTCACTTGCGTTAACTTTTCAGGTGGAGTTTTCTATTTTGTTGTTCTAGTTTGTATTTTTGTGTGTTTGTATTGAGTTCTAGGAGTCTCGGTCGTTTGCTTCTATATATAAATTTGAAAGATAGATAAAAATTTGGGTTACTTTTCGATTAGGGTTGTGTGTTGTGTATTCTCGCTACTAGTACCGATTTGTTTAGAGATGAATGCTTGTTAATCTGATCGTCTCTTTTCTTATTGTCTTGGTAGAAAGAATGCTTTGGAGATGATTAGCTTGAAGTCTCTCTATATAGTATATATCCAAAGTGATAACTCTGTAATTGGCTGATGCTATCTAGATTGAGCCATAGTTTTCTTTTTCTTTTTCCATGTTAATATTACCTTAAAAAAAACTTAACATCTATTACATGCACAGAGATTTTCCGTTGCTTGCTGCTTAGTTTTTATTTTATTTTTGTAAGGTGTTTGCGTTTTTCTGATCATCTTTACCATATTACCCCAAACGCAGCCTCAAACTCTCCATCATGGCTAGGTTCTTGGCTACTTCTACAGCATGTCCTTTACTTTGTCCCGCAAAACCAACAAGGAGTGTGAAGATGATGTGCAGTTTACAACCATCACCAGTTCTAAGAATCCAGAGCTTCTCAGGGCTAAGGGCTTCCAATGCATTGGATCTTACGGCAAGGCCTGTTCAAGGTTTCGTTTCTAAGGTTAACCGCTCGATCTCATCCAAGAAAGGAAGAGCTAGCCGATGTGTAACAAAAGCCATGGTTGAGCGGTTTACCGTGGGAGCAATCAAGGTCCTAACGCTGTCTCAAGAGGAAGCTCGGAGAGTTGGCCATAACTTTGTTGGGACTGAGAAAATACTGGTTGCTCTGATTATGGAAGAGACTGGAATCGCTGCGAAGGTTTTGGAATCCATGGGGATCGATCTTGAATATTGCCGTGAAGAGGTGGAGAAGATCATTGGAAGAGGTAGTGGAATTGTGGCAGAGGATATCCCATTTACTCCTCGTGCAAAGCTAGTCCTGAAGTTATCGGTAGAGGAAGCTCGACAGCTAGGTAAGGGATCTGTTGCGTGTAACATAAGCTTTCTTTGGCTAACGATCAACTTGCACATTTCTTTAGCTATTTGACATCTTTTTTGTTTGTGATATTGAATTTCTAGGGCATAACTATATTGGGACAGAACATATTCTGCTTGGTCTTCTTTCTGAAGGGGAAGGTGTTGCAGCTCGTGCCTTGGAGAATATTGGTGTAGATCCTACTTACACATGGGATCTGGTAAAACTAAATAATGCATCAAATCTCAATTCTCACAATCATTGTTATGTCTTTAGGAAACAAATTCTTGATCACGTTTTGAGTATGTTTACTCTTTTTTTTCTTCAGGTATTACGTATGATCGAGGAAAAGAACAAGAATTCGGGGAATCAAGACGACCAAACAGAAAATGACGATTGGATATATTAAATTAGAGATGATCAAGAAAACGTTTCTGTGAAATTTCTGATGATTTTAGATTTAGATAGATTTTAGTAAACTATTACTGCTTTTTCTTTTAATATCTCTCTTTTATGTCTTGTAGCAATGGACAAAAAAAATATTCGAAATTGTTTATTTTTCCTACTCATCATGAGTCGTGTCAAGGTTTGTGATCTATATAGTTTGATCACTACATACAAACTTTTGGCATTGCCTACATTTATATTCACACAATACTTTCAAACCAAAGCAACCCACAAAAGAGAAAACAACGCAAACAGTAAGAAGAAGTCAAGTTTCAGAGAGAGAGTAAAGTCAATAGAAAGATCAAAGATGAAGAGAAGTCACTTCATCGACTTTCCACTCTCCTTCCTCATACTTATACCACCTCACAATCCCTTCATCATTCTCAGTCCTCTGACACATGACACAAGTCTTATGCTCCATACAAGTCAAGAACTTCCTCAGCCTCGACGCTTTCTCCATTATCGTCTTGTCCAGCTCCCTAACAATCACTTTCCTCTGCGGTGGCCCCTCCACGAGGTGAGAGTGAGATATGTTGAGCACTTCAAGGCTCTGTAACCCGTCGAGGATCTTCAAGAGCGCTTCTCGCTTTATCGCAGAGCATCTAATGCTGAGCGTCTTGAGGTTCGGGAGGCAGGTGATGAGCGTGTTGGCGAAGAAGATCTCGAACGGACCCATGATCTTGAGCTCCTTGAAGTTCTTGCAGTTCTTGGCGATCTCTGTTAAGAGATAAGGCGGGTTTGCGATGCTCGGCATTGTTAACGACTCGAGCTCTTTCCAGATCCTTATCGCTTTGCATATCCCAGTCTTCTTTATTCTGTTCCACGCCGGAAGAACAACCCTTCTCAACCCTGGACACCTGCAAAATCCAACTCAGTTACTTACTAAACAAGTTAACACTCTTCCAACCCTAAAAGACTTTTTACCTTTCTGCAGTGTAAGTCAGCTGCTCATCACTCAAGAACAAGTTGAAGTGAAAAATCAAGGTCCTTGTGTTTCCTCCGCTGAGATTCATGGAGAGTTTCAGGATCCTGGTGAGGGCTTCATCGGAGCGGCGTTCGACGTAGACATAAGGCTCCAAGGGGATCTTGATGAAACTAGATCTCATGTGAGACAGATCAAGCGTCTTCCAGAGAATCGGATCGCAGCAAGCAGCTCTCCATCCACTGCAGACGTGAGCTAATCCGGAAGTTAACTCAAAGACGCTGAATTTCTGGAAGATTCTGACTAAGATGTCAGTGTCTAACTCTTCCCATCTCCTCACACGACGGTTCTCATACTCTTCTTCCATTGTCTCTGTTCTGTTTTTGTGCTCCTAAGCAAAACAGAGAAGAACGTTAATCAGACTGTCCTCTGTTCTTATCATTCAGAAGAATCTAATGATACTCTTTAGATCTTATTAAACAGGAAAATCAACAACTTTACGAAAAGGATCGATACAGAAAAAGTTGATGAACAAAGCTCAACGATCAAAAACAGATAAAGCTCTCAAACTATACAAATTTCATGGTATAATCTCATAAACAGAGTATTCAGACCCTTTATATGGTAAGCTAATTCCCTTATGATTGAAAACTCATGCAGCTTAACAAGAACGAGCTGTTTCCAAAACTGAATCAGCGAAGAAAGGAAACGATAGAAATGTAAAGCAAGAACAGGAAATTACATATCAGTATATCACAAAGACAATAGATCCGAAAATCATGAAAAAAAAATTCAATTCCAATAAAACGTCAATTATTGGGTGTTTGGTGAGCAAAAAGAAAACAGTGAAATCATGCAAGACATGAAAAAGATCCTAAGAAAAGTGAGAGACTCCAGCTCAAAAGATTCTTGCAAAGAAACTGAAGATCCGCCATTAAACTCAGAGCAACACATAATCTACCTCGAAATTACAGAGAAGCTGAAAACTCAGGGGATCAAAATCGTAGTCAGGACACAGAATTAAGCGAAAAAGTATATGCAAACGAATCGAATTTCGAAAATCCAGAGGACTAAGATCGAAAACCCCCAATAATCTAGCCAAAAATCAACCTGATCTATTGGCATTCCTCAATTCAGTCGAACTAAAAACGTATAACCCCAATACAGATCTCGAAATTACCATTTTACAATTCAAATTTGAAAGGAAGCTACGAATTTCATTAGATCGGTAAAGCACTGAGATATTGAGAACCTTTTTGGAAGAGCAAAGATCGATGGCGAAGACGACGACACCGTTACTAATCTCTCTCTCTCTCCTCTGTCTCTAGCCAACGAAAGTAGATATGAAAAAAAAGAAACGTTTGACGTTACAAATAATCGGTTTTATCTGGTTTATTATAATGTCTTTGACATCTTCGGTTTGTTTTGGTTTGATGGAGTTTTCTGAAAAACCGGTCTGTCTCAAACCCAAACCCTTATCTTAAAGACGAAGATCCTCTTGACTTAGCGAGAAGTAGTCGAATCCGGCGGTGTAAAAACACTCTGGATAATCTAACGGTGAATAGGTAACTTTGGTAGGTGGGTGTTTTAATGTATCAACGGCGGCGATGCGTGTAGAAGAAGACGAGAAAGAGAGAGAGAGAGATAAAAGAGAAATCTCTTTGGTTTCGTCTTCTCTTCGCTTCGCTCTTCCTATCTCTTTCCCCAGTCGGGCCGACCATTAAAAGAGTCTCTCGCTTTCTCGCACTTTCTCCTTCCAAAGGCCATAGACGGTGAAAAAAACTAAAACCCTTTTCTTTTCTACACTCTCTTCGTCATTTATTTTGTTGGGGGTTTTGTGTTTCACTGAAGAAGCTTAGGTTTCTGTTTCCCTCTCGTGTTTAACATTTGAAGGTGGATTAGTTTCGTGTGTTTTGGTTTGTTTCATTTTGAGCTTTATGAATCTGGGGTACTCTGCATTTGCTTGTATTGATTTGAAAAATGGTTACTTTGAGATTAGGGCTGTGTATTCGCGTATAGATTTTGCTTAAAGATGAATGCTTGTTTGGTCGTTTTTTTTCAATTGTCTTGGTAGTGAAAGAGACTTTGCCATTTTGGTTGCATCTCGCTCATTATGCTTTGAAGATAAGAAACAAAGCTCAGGCTTTGTGATACTGTTCTGCTCTTAGTTGGTGAATTGAGATGGTGCATTTATGTGACTGAGCTCATTCTGTAAATTTTGTTTAAGAGGATTAGCTTGAAGTCTCTCTGTATATCTAAAAGGATTAACTTTTTCTGTAAATGTGTCTACCTTTTCATTTACCATTTCTATAATAGAGCGAGAACTAATCATTTACCATTTCCCATTGCAGCCTACAAAACTGCATTATGGCTAGGCTATTGGCTTACTGTACAGCCGGTCCTCTACTTGGTCCCAGAAGACATGTTCAGTCCGAAGAATACAGAAAACCAAGAAGGTCTGTGAAGATGATGTGCAGTTTGCAAGCACCTGTTCTGAGAATCCAGAGCTTCACAGGGCTAAGAGCTTCCAGTGCGTTGGATTTTACGGCAAGGCCTAGTCAAGGTTTCGTTTCTGTGGTCAACCGTTCGATCTCATCGAGGAAAGGGAGAGCTAGCCGATGTGTAACAAAGGCCATGTTTGAGAAGTTCACCGAGAAAGCAATCAAGGTGATAATGCTGTCTCAAGAGGAAGCTCGGAGACTTGGCCATAACTTTGTTGGGACTGAGCAAATACTGTTGGGTCTAATTGGGGAAGGCACTGGAATCGCTGCAAAGGTTCTTAAGTCCATGGGGATCAATCTTAAAGACTCTCGTGTAGAGGTGGAGAAGATCATTGGAAGAGGCAGTGGATTTGTGGCAGTGGAGATCCCGTTTACTCCTCGTGCAAAGCGAGTCCTTGAGTTGTCACTAGAGGAAGCTCGATCACTAGGTAAGGATTAGTTTTCTGTTTATTAGTGTTTAGGCTTGGAGACTTTTATATGCTGTCTACTGCATAAGATTTCTGGACTAATGATATGAATTTGGTAACTTTCTGTTAGGGCACAACTACATTGGGACAGAGCATCTTGTGCTTGGTCTTCTTCGTGAAGGGGAAGGAGTTGCAGCTCGTGTCTTGGAGAATATGGGTGTAGATCCTGTTAACATCCGGACGCAGGTAATTGCAACAATTCTGAATTTTCACAATCAGTTGTCGTGTGTTAGGAAACCATTTCCTGATTGCATTTTGAGTATTATTTCTCAGGTCATTCGTATGGTTGGAGAAAACAATGAAGTGACAGCAAACGTTGGTGGAGGAACCAGCGGGAACAACAGCAAAATGCCAACACTAGAAGAATATGGGACAAACTTAACTAAACTAGCAGAGGAGGTAATAAAATGGCTTACTCATCTTGAAGAAAGTGTCATGTTTAGTACTTGAAAGCTTCTGCTGAAGTTTTTTTGGTTTTCACTTTCTGTTGCAGGGTAAACTTGATCCAGTAGTTGGAAGGCAGCCACAGATAGAAAGAGTAGTTCAGATCTTGGCTCGAAGAACCAAGAACAATCCTTGTCTTATTGGCGAGCCTGGTGTTGGTAAGACTGCAATTGCTGAAGGACTCGCTCAGAGAATTGCCAGCGGTGATGTTCCTGAAACCATTGAGGGGAAGACGGTAAAGTTCTCTCATTGGATCATTTATAATGTTCTTAAGATGCTGGGAAGAGTGTATGTATCAATGTTTAAAAGTATTGACCTTTACACTGTTTTTGTTCTTGTGTGTCAGGTTATAACCCTTGATATGGGTCTTCTAGTGGCTGGAACGAAGTATCGTGGAGAATTTGAGGAGAGACTGAAGAAGCTTATGGAGGAGATCAGGCAAAGTGATGACATCATTTTGTTTATCGATGAGGTGCACACTCTGATCGGTGCAGGAGCAGCAGAAGGTGCGATCGATGCTGCTAACATCTTAAAGCCAGCTCTTGCAAGAGGTGAATTGCAGGTAAAATGTTTCTCATACTTTTAATTGGTCTAATGATGTCAAAATGTCAAATATAAGAGATCCGGAAGCTCAAGTTCTCAAGAGATGTTCTTTCTTTTGTTTGTTTTCACGGTTGTAGTGTATTGGTGCAACGACCTTAGATGAATATAGGAAACACATCGAGAAAGATCCTGCACTGGAAAGACGTTTTCAGCCTGTGAAAGTACCTGAACCGACAGTAGACGAATGTATACAGATCTTACATGGTCTCCGTGAGCGGTACGAGATCCACCACAAGCTTCGGTACACGGACGAAGCTTTGGTTGCTGCTGCACAGTTGTCACACCAATACATCAGGCAAGAACCTCTTTTTTGTTTTTAGTCTTTCACCAAGTTGCACCATTAGCACTAACCAGTTTCTTTCTATTGAATTTTTTAGTGATCGGTTTCTTCCCGATAAGGCCATCGATTTGATTGATGAAGCTGGATCTCGGGTTCGGCTACGCCATGCTCAGGTTCATAATGCTTTGCTTGTATCTCGCGTTTACAGAAAAAATACTTTTACATCTATATTTGAGCTGATTCGGAATGGAATTTTTGTTTGTTTAGATCCCTGAGGAAGCTAGAGAGCTTGAAAAGCAGCTGAGACAGATCACCAAAGAGAAGAACGAAGCTGTGCGAGGCCAAGACTTTGAGAAGGTATCGTCTTGTAGTTATTCTCTTACTGTCTATAAACCCAAGATAAGTATTAACAATGTTCTTCTTCGACTTCGACAGGCTGGTTCTCTTCGTGACCGTGAAATAGAGCTCAGGGCCGAGATTTCTTCTGTGTTGGCAAAAGGCAAAGAACAGAGCAAAGCCGAGGATGAAGCTGAAGAAGGAGGACCCATGGTGACGGAATCTGACATCCAACACATTGTCTCCACCTGGACTGGTATCCCCGTAGAGAAAGTCTCGTCTGATGAGTCTAGCCGTCTTCTCAAAATGGAGCAGACCCTTCACACCAGAGTCATTGGCCAAGACGAAGCCGTCAAAGCCATTAGCAGAGCCATCCGTCGTGCACGTGTTGGACTCAAGAACCCGAACCGTCCGATAGCAAGTTTCATCTTCTCTGGTCCAACCGGTGTGGGGAAATCAGAGCTTGCCAAGGCCTTGGCTGCTTACTATTTCGGTTCGGAAGAAGCAATGATCCGTCTCGACATGAGTGAGTTCATGGAACGTCACACGGTTTCAAAGCTCATTGGTTCACCTCCTGGTTACGTGGGGTACACAGAAGGAGGTCAGTTAACCGAGGCGGTTCGACGCAGGCCTTACACGCTCGTCTTGTTCGATGAAATCGAGAAAGCACATCCGGATGTTTTCAACATGATGCTTCAGATACTAGAAGATGGGAGACTAACTGACAGCAAAGGAAGAACGGTGGATTTCAAGAACACGCTTCTGATCATGACTTCAAACGTAGGAAGCAGTGTGATCGAAAAGGGTGGCAGAAGAATCGGGTTTGATCTTGACTACGACGAGAAAGACAGCAGCTACAACAGAATCAAGAGCTTGGTGACTGAGGAGCTAAAACAGTATTTCAGACCGGAGTTCTTGAACAGGCTAGATGAGATGATTGTGTTCAGGCAGTTGACGAAGCTGGAAGTGAAGGAGATCGCTGATATTATGCTGAGAGAAGTGGTGGTGAGGCTGAAGGACAAGGAGATTGAGCTTCAAGTGACAGAGAGATTTAAGGAGAGAGTTGTTGATGAAGGATTTGATCCGAGTTATGGAGCGAGGCCGCTGAGACGAGCGATTATGAGGCTTTTGGAAGATAGCATGGCTGAGAAGATGCTCTCGAGGGAAATTAAAGATGGAGACTCTGTGATTGTTGATGTTGATGCTGAAGGAAGTGTGGTTGTGTTGAATGGTAACAGTGGAAGTCGTGATGGTTTTATTGCTGAAGAAGGCTTCTTGGAAGAAGATCCAATTCCTGTCTTGTAGACGTAATCAAAGGTTTCTACTATCTAGAGAGAGGTTTTCTTTTCTTATTGGAAAACAAGTGTTGTTGAATTGAGTCTCGTTCGATTCGATTTTTGTTTCTGGATATTGATTCTTGGGAGTCTTAGAAGATTTTCCCACAAAAAAATGGAGTTATTGCAGTCTTTTCTCGTTTCTCGAAACCTGTTGGACTTGAATTGCGAAAATTTAGAAAAGCTTACATGGTCAAGTGTGGAAAGGGGAAAACAACAATGGCACGCATAGATTCTTTCGTGAAACTTACATGAAGAGAAAATGTACAAAACGAAAATTTCATCTACCAAAGAGAGGAAGAGACAACAATATATGAGAGACGAAAGACTTCTACTATGAATCAGCATCGAGATCGTGGTTCGAAGGAGAAGAAGTGGGAGATGGAAGCTGATCGATTTCTCTTCGAGAAGCTTCCCATAACTGTTGCTCTATTCCCAGTTTCCTTAGCTCTATTAAGCCTCTTTCCACTGAAGACGAGCCAAAATGGAAAACGTTAGTTTATCAGATATTCACCTCTAAAGCTTTTATGAAATGGCTTAACTCTGATCTTACCATCCAAGGAATCGTGAGAAGTCGGAGATTTCCCGTTGCTACGGCTGATCCATAACTGGACACGTTCTTCCGCGATATCTTCTTCCACACCGTGTAACTTAGCTCTGCCCCAGAAGTACATCAGCCACGCCTGCATTATGTAATTGAAGGAATCAAAACGATGTTTTTAACTGAAACTCAGAAGCGAGCGAATATCTACATTGTTTGGACTTGTAAGTTCCGGTAGCTCTACATCGTCTTTCTAGTTAGAGACAAAACCACAATCAACTAATTGAGGTGGCTACTTAAAGTACCTGCTTAAAGGCAACATCTTCTTGTTCCGCTTCACCCAGTTCTGCATTCAAAACAACAATGAGCACACTGTAAAAACATTTCACGATTTCGATGATGACGTAGACATATGATGATAGTATGTGTAGGCGGAAAGATAAAATTTTTAAACCAAAGACAACACTTTTAGGTAGGCGGCATCAATGGTCCTATCACTAAACAGGTTATGAGTTTTCAGGTTCTTATTTACTCGACCACGTTATCTACTAAATCAACAGGTCACACACTATGTCAAAGACTAAGCGGATATGGCTCATCCAAGCTGGTCACGGTCAACCTCGAGAACCTCTATGTTGGGGTGGTATACAAAGTGAAGAAAAAAGAAAGAAAAAGGCCTTCTCTTACCATATGCATCTATAAATTTGGATTCTCCATGACCCCTGGAATCTGAAAGATAGAGGAAAACAAAAGATTTAACAGTATCTTTTAGTTATGCAGGATGCCAAGAAAATTACTGCACAAGTCTAGAGGTGACCAGGTAACTCTAGAGACATGTCAAGCGAACAAAAACGAATACATGTCCTATTTGAAGCAGATACAGGAAGAGACAGTCATTCAAGGCGCAGCTTAGTTATTAAGAGCTTAAAGGTGTTAAGTATCAGACAGAATGGTCATCCGCCATTTAAACATTCTAAGTACAGAAGCGAACGAAAGGTAAAACATATTTTTCATTGTGAATTAGCCTGAAGTTAAAAGCTCGAAATTATATATATACCAGAAATTGTTGGACGAATTAAACTTGGTTTTCTCTGCTGGGAGAATCCGAGCATAATAGCATCCTCAACCTGAGTTTTAGAAGAGAGAAGAGGATATGAAAACCTTGTCGTTAGAGATCTATGCTAGGTGAAAACACTTCTAGGTAACTCAGAAACAAGAGTGGACACCTTTAATGACGCTAGCTCTCTCAAACCCATCTCAACTGAAAGCATGCTTTCAATGTTTCCTTCTCCAGTAAGATCATTCAAATCTCTAGCAGTCTTACTCCGGTCATTCCCACCTGCGTTATTTTATATGTTGGTTATATTTTTTTCTGCAATCAACAGTAAAGTAAGAAAACTTTAACATGACGAGCCTTTATCCCAGGACAAGTCTTTGGCCTTCTGTGCTGCGGAAGTGACGAGCTCAAATGGAAGAGGAGCTAATGCCGACCACTGCTCATGTCTGGACGGTGCTATATCCGCATAGATGCCTACAGAGGTACAACATGGGAAAAAGCAAATATATGTGAACTTAATGAATAACTACCATACCAAAAAATATGTGTCTTTCCATACAATTAGAGGAAAACAAAAAGTGTATTTCAAGAAATTTTCTCAAGTTCAGAATATAACTTCTTTTGTCCAGGAATGGATGAATCACGTACCATGTTGCACAGCCAAACCCCAATACCGGGCAAGCCAGCATCTCTTCAGGACTACTTCTTCCTAGATGATTCAATATACCATAAGTTAAGAAACTTATAAATGATTAGTAGATAACCCGACCCAAGCTTCAACTACAAACCATTTCGTCCTGTGTTAAAATCATCCTTTGAGTCATTGTACGAAGTGACTTCGCTTCAGACTCTGCTTCTTGAAGCTGTTCTGCAGCAGTTGTAGCCTCGTCTTTCAAGCTCTAAACATAAAAGGGAAAAAATAAGACATGGTTTCATCATGCAAATAAAAGTGGTGCATCTAATGGAAACCAGTACATCAGTGTACCTTACCTCAAGTTCTGAACGTAGGGAAACAATTTCCTCATCCTTCCCATTCTTTTTCTGTTTAGCTGCATTTAGGGCAGCCTGTGAAAGGTAAAATTCTGCACAGCTTAAATTGTATGTTTTACATAAAGCGTACATCTAAGACTTTGATATAAAATCAGAATGGTGGAGAAAGAGACTCAACTAAAGAGAAGACTAAAATCTGAACGGAAAATACAGTAAGTGTACGTTAATCTTGTTCACACTAACCTCTCTTTGACGCAATGCAGCTTCCTTCCTATAGAAAGACACAATTCAATCGTTATTCTGGAAAAGAGCAGAAAAAAGAGAACCAAAAGAAGGCACAGGCTCTTACCTGCTTAACAATTTCGCCTCAAGAGACACTCCTTCTCCAAGAGAGGCAACCTTTTAGGAAAAAAAATAAAACAAATGAAGCCTTGTACAAATGCCAATGCTTAAATACATGCGATTCGAAGTGAAATTTCTATAAAAAAGCATATCACTAAATCTGCATGTGCTAAACACATAAGAATAAAACCAGTCCATCTATAGATGTGTTGATCTAAAAATAGTCTATATAACCACAACGAGTCTCACTAAACCTGTTTATGCTAGATATTAGCCAGAGTATATGTTCATAGCATTTGTATACACTGCGTGATATTCACATTCTCTCCATTAAACAAACCTAAAGATGCATCTAAAGCAACGAGGCAGGAGGATGCATCAACAAGATAACGGTAGCTGACTTGAGTTTTATAAATATTTTCAGCAAACAGATGTAAACAAGTGAAGAATCTTTTCCCATTGAACTTCTACAAGCCAAATCAGTATAAAGAATAGGTACTAGTCATAGTCAAGAGAAGTGGTTCAAAAACCTGTTTCTCGAGCTCCTTAGCCCTAGCTTCTGCTTCCACCCTTTTTTCTTCCGCACGACGAAGCTGTAATAATGAATAGATATTACGCACAACGTAGCTGAATAGCTTTATTGTTAAAAATAAGCTTCTATGACAGACATCGAACCTTCTCCAGTACAGTCTCATTCTCCTCTTGTAGCATATCCAGCTGCAGTTCAAATTGAATCAGGCTTTGGTAAAATCTTCCGTCACATTTGACTTTAATTTCCAATATGTGAATACAAGGTGAATTGACCAGATACCCCAAAGGTTAAAAGAAAACATCACATACTTCATCACGAAGAGCTGAAGCTGCTCGCTGATCACCCTTTTCTTTTGAATTTACTGATGGTAAATCAGCAAAGAACCTAAAACACGTAAATATCCGGAATAAGACGCAAGCAGCAAAACCAAAACCAGCGACAATCACTATCTCTTTGAGCAAGGAGCCCCCATTCACTTCCCATTTCTCATGAATCTCTATAACAAGCTTTGTTCTTAGGCTTTGAGGACAAAATATTTAGTAAAGGAAAAAGCATATTATATCTTAACTCCAAAGAACTAACCAAACTATTTTGACACATTCCACATTTTCACGTAACTACCAAGATTTGAGACCTGAATAAGAAGGAACGACTGTTCAGAACTTCAAAATGAAAATGCAACAACATTTATACCTTTTATCTCGGGTCTTAGTTGGAGGATCAAGTGGAGGAATAGGATTCTGAGCTTTCACCGACACCCTGCTAGGCGGCATTAAGTTAGTAATTGGAGTCGGAGTCGTGGATCTAGCAGACACCGACGGCCTTCCGGCCGAAGCAGAACGCACTGAGGGCACTTGCTCGGCGAAGTTCCTGCCTAACTAATTAAAGCATAAAAAGAAACTAATTAGCCCTAAAGAACCACATTCACCTCAGCTACAGAAGCCAAGCTCATTTCATAATCAAATCGAGCTGATCTGAGCTAATTCTAGAAGCTGGGATACGGAATTCACCGAAGGCGACGGCGATCTAGTGCGGGGAGCGAAGGAAACAGCCGGCAAATTACTGTTTCCGTTGCTGCTGCTATTGCTTCCAGTGGAGGAAAGAGAGGAAGGTGCATGTCGAGCAGGTTTCAGAGCAGGAGATGCAAATCTGAGGCTTAGATCTTCGTCCTCATCTTCATCATCTTCGTCCCCGTTGTCTTTGTTCTGCATAGCCATGACCTTAGCTAGTCGCTGGGCCGCCGCTTTGGCAGCTACGTTTTGAGTCCGCTTGACGGTGGAGAAACCTCCGACACCTCCGAGCTGCTTCCGGTGAGCAGGAGACATCGCCGGAGACGTCGATTCCGTACTGTTCGATGTTTCGCTCCACTGGCGACCATAAACCGGGCTCCCCGCCCTCCTCCGATCCATAATTTGATTTAGTGAAGTTACGAAGTTAGCCGGATGAAATTGCAGTACTCAAAACGAACGAGCACAAAGAAGGTGAGCCAGAGAAAAAGGAATTTCTCGGGAGAAAATGTAGATTTTCTCGAGAAAGAGAGAAAAAAACGGAAGGAAAGAGAAAACGTTCGGTGAGAGATTTGGAGAAAAAGTATTGAAATAATAGAGACGACGAAACGACACCGTTTGCCCCGGAGAAGAAACACATGCGCGTCTCGCGGGAGAACAAGTGACCTGGCCACCGTGGCCTGTAGGACCCAGAGGAGTCAAGTTTTAATGGATTTTTTCTGTTTCATATAATTTCATATCAATTATTTAATGTGAATTCAAAGGCAAGTATGATCTACAGTTGATTAAAATCATTATTGAATCTGTCAACTTAATCTGCGTACCATAAATACAAAAGATACTGTTTATGTTGTAATTAAATCATCATGTAACTAGGAAATGTCGTATTAGGCGAATTTTTATTCAACTGACAAAATAAAATATTTTTATCATACAGTATATAGTAGGGATCCCTATAAAGTATAAACGACTATTCAGTGCAAATGCGAATAACCTTGTTGACAAGCAAAGAGTCGTGATAAACCAGTATTTGAAGGTTGTGACGTCAAAAGATGCAAAATGGTGAGGGGTTTATATGACATTTCATGACGAAACTCAGCATCTATAAATGCCGATTGAGAGACATTTCTCGCATTCCAAAAACACATTTCTCTCCGGAAAAAGAAAAGTCAAAACCATCAGAAGAATCTTCTTCTCTTCTCCTCTCCTGAAATGTCGGACTCGAGCGACTCATGCAGATCCTTGATCCCGAGCCTCCTATACTCTTCCGATCATCGTCTATTTCAGTCGCCGGAGCCAGCAACAAGCATGATGATGCAGCTGAAATCACGGCCGTTGATTTCTCCGAGTTCTTCTTCAGTCTCATCGAACGGTCCCGGTTTCTTGATTGCGACGCCGAATGAGAAAGTAGAAATGTACTCGCCGGCGTATTACGCAGCGTGTACCGTCGGGGGGATGTTGAGCTGCGGCGTCACCCACACGGCGGTTACGCCCCTCGATGTCATCAAATGTAATATGCAGGTCAAGTTCCAACCAAACTGTATTTCTCTTCTTTAGCTTAAATTCGTATTAATATCTTCGAGCGTTCTTCGAAGACTAAGCATTTTGGCGGGTAAATATATGCCCAAAACACTTGTAAAATCTGACAACGGTAAAAAAATAAGAAATACATATTTGCAAGTGTTCTGAAATTTTTAATCTGAACTTATGGAAATTTTTGCTCCATTGTGTTTTTCTTTTTGATCCCACTTTTGAATCTATATTACCATTTATGCTACTTTACACCTACTGTCAACTTTTAGAGTTACTTGTTTTACACGGCGTCAACTCTTCAACTATGTTGGAGACTTTTCAGTCTCGTGCATGATTTGATTATGTGAAATCAAAGAGAATCTGAGCTTCAAAATTAAAAAGCTGATCCTCCACGAATTTACACACTAAAACCCTTCAAATTTTGTTGTTTAACTATTTCAGATTGATCCAACAAAGTACAAGAACATAACTTCAGCTTTCAAGACAACAATCAAAGAACAAGGGCTCAAAGGTTTCACCACAGGCTGGTCACCAACACTCATCGGATACAGTGCACAGGGAGCGTTTAAATACGGTCTTTACGAGTACGCCAAGAAATACTACTCAAACATTGTTGGACCAGAATACGCAGCTAAATACAAGACCTTGATCTACCTCGCTGGCTCGGCCTCTGCTGAAATCGTCGCCGATGTTGCTCTCTGTCCAATGGAAGCTGTCAAAGTCAGGGTCCAGACTCAGCCCGGTTTCGCCCGCGGCTTATCTGATGGTTTGCCAAAGATCATTAGATCGGAAGGCGTTCGAGGGTTATACAAAGGAATCGTTCCTCTCTGGGGACGCCAGATTCCATGTAAGTCTCTATCCTTACTAAAATGTAGTCTCATGATGATGTCAGTTACAAAAGTTTAAGGTTTTGGCAGATACGATGATGAAGTTTGCTACTTTTGAGAACACTGTGGAGCTCATATACAAGAAAGTGATGCCTACCCCAAAAGAAGAGTGCTCGAAGCCTGTTCAGCTCGGTGTTAGCTTCGCCGGTGGATACATTGCTGGAATTTTCTGCGCCGTCATCTCTCACCCTGCTGATAACTTGGTCTCTTTCCTCAATAACTCTAAAGGAGCCACTGTTGCTGATGTAAGCGAAAACTCTTACACAAAATTCATACTTTACACCAGAAAAGTGCTTATAGCTGCTAATGACTTGAGTTTGATTGTTTCACAGGCAGTAAAGAGGCTAGGGTTATTGGGGATGCTTACACGTGGCCTTCCTCTTCGCATTTTCATGATCGGGACACTCACTGGAGCACAATGGGTTATCTATGATGCTGTCAAAGTTTTAGCTGGATTGTAAGTTTTCTTCGCCTGCACTTAAAGAGATATTCTCATCAGTCCTCAAATCATTTAAGAACAAACATATGAGAAACACTCATTAACTACTTATAATTTTCTCACTTTCTTAGGCCAACAACTGGTGGTGCTTCTCCAGCTACTGCACTTGCTCCAGCTGTAAGTGCATAAAACTACAAGGACTTTCCTCACAAAGACGTCACACTAAAGCAATAAAAGGGAAACAAAACTCGCAATGATTATTCTTATTTTGCTTCTATCTTGTAATGTAACAAATATAGTGTTCCCTGCATCTAGCTGTTTTGTTCTACTTCTACATATGAAAGTCATTGACTCGATAAAGTAAACGTAAATTTTCCTTTGCTTTCTACCGTATCTCAGTTTTCTACAACTCTTGAGATGGGTATAATGGAAAGACTGTGTCAAAAACAACCCGAGTAATTACATGTCTAACTTCTGCGAGGTCTCCTTGAGATAATAAAGTATCGTCAATTTTACTGTCTTGCTTGGGCACAAAAACCTTCTGCGGATTTTCTTTAACACACTCGAATATTCTTCTTGCATTTAGATACAATTCCAACGGTATGAAAACCTATAAGAAAAAGGCCAACAGTAAGACAGAATTAGGACAGAGCTAGCCGAGCAAATCTTGTTACTAATCTCAAACCAAAAGATCTATATCCTGAAGAATTTGCATCTGCGTGTGTCTCAATGGAAGAAGTAGGAGTGATTACCATGTTGGAAGATGGGGCCTGAGGGTACGCGGACATAGCCTTGGAAACAAACCGCGCATCGGTCATCTGTCCCAAGGCTTCTTTGATAGCCACATCAAAAGCCATGACCTCATCCAATAAGGTTTGAGAGTCCAGTTCCTCTGGCTCTAGTAGCTCGAAGAAGCTTCGATTATGAGGTTTTGTGATTTTCATGGTGATTTTTACAGCTTCTACAACGTCTCCACCATTGTGGACAGCAAGGCTGAACGCAGCAACCACTGAAGGATGTCGAGGTTGGTCAGCAAGCGCTTTGTGAAGAGCCAAGATTGCTAACCTGCAAATTCCACAGATATTGTAGGGTATAAAATTACAATGCTATCTTCCACTGTATATAATAAGGATTGAGGATAGTATGAGGACTCTACCATAAGCTGCTGTGGCAAGGTCTATCCGGAGCCAACAATTTATCCAAATTGGCGAAGAGAGACTGCATGGTGAAATGTTAATTATAAGTAAAGCAATAGACATTTCTCTCTGACGAATATCGCAAAATGTGAATCTGCATATTACCAGAAGCATGTTAGTCCTTTTGTCGCGTCTCTTGAAACCACTTTGAACGAGATATGCTGCCTGTGAATATTGAAGTTAGATAGACGCAAAGATGCGATTAACAGATCAAGGCACAAACAAGATACTAGTGAAAAATCACTAACCTGGATTGGTAAAAGAATTTCAAGTATGCCAAATTTCCACAACAATCTTAAAGAAGCTTCTGCTGATCCATATGCTAACATGTAATTTACTTCCATCAAGATTCTTCCCTACGCATTTTCACGCAGAGTAAGATGAACAAGATGTAATACAAAAGTGAAGAAATTACATCTTAGTGGAGAAAAAGCAATAACGTAAGACTACCCTGTGGAGTCTTTGTATTAGGAAGGAAAGGTTCTTCAAGAAATGAGCCGTTTCCTTGGAAATTGTGAAACCTAAACGCGCAGCAATTCTTGTCCCACGAAGAATCCGAGCTGGAAATTTCATAAATGATAAGCACTGATAAGCTTCTAATAGATAGACTCTTAACGGTATTCATACACGAATTTGTTATTTTTCTAGACTCGGAAGTGTGTTTGTAGAAGAATCTGAGCTGAAATTGTTACATAAAGTCACAAACTCACCACAGTCCTCTTGAAAAGACGTGCCAGCATGAAAGACCGTCCGGACCTGTGAGCAAAGAGCCACACTGAGAACAAAGTTATGTGTAAATAATTTCACGGAAAACAGGTAAAACAGATTACATTCACACCTTAGCTTTTCTAATGTCTTCTAATCCCCCAAGATAGTCATATATGATCTTGGCATATGGATCATACATCAACCTGAGATTAAAGCAACAATATAAACGTATTAAGAAATGTAACAAGAGAGACTATAAGATCTTCAGAATAGTAATGAACTAGGATGCAACAGAGAAAAGGAAGAACTAGTTCCTTTCTCTGTTTCAAAAAATATGACAAAAAACGAGTATAGGAGATCTTTCAGGGATTAATAAGTTACCCATTAATTGTGAAATCACGCTGCAAGCAATTGTTCAAACGGATACAGTCCTCATCATAGGAGCCACTGGATTTTCCAGATTTAGTTCTCATGCTTCTTGGTGAATTTCGTGCAGAGGTGCTAAAACTTGAAACCTACTAAAAAAGAACATAAAGGAATTTAAAGAGAGTGCAAAAAAAAAGTATTAGTAAACCGAAAAGAAAATCTTTAATTAGAAACACAAACCTCTATAAGATCATTCCCAATGTGCACATGACATATAGGAAATCTTCTTCCAACAATTTCACATCTTGAGAAAGTCCGAGCAACCTAAAACACATTACCAACGTCAAAGGTAAAATCATTTATGAAAATCAGATTAAGATAATGTTCAAGAGATGACTTATAGATTGTAACCTCTATAAGTTCAGCAGAAGTGAGTAGATCGAAGTCTTTTGGTGTCCGCTTCAAAATAAGATCTCGTACACAGCCTCCCACAAGGTAAACGTCATGTCCTGCACAAAAGAAAACAAATTTCAAAATCCAGCAAGAGATAGAAAGGTTGAAGAAATCATTGACATTTTCACCATTAGATTCTATCAGAAGATAAAAATTATTAACCTTTACTCTTGAGACCATTTAGCACTTGTCGTGTTGGCTTTGAAATCATAGAACTGGTTATCCCAAGGTCTTTCGAATTCAGTTTCTTCCACTCTGGTGCTTTACCTTTCAATACAATTACCCAAAATTTACCAAAACATCAAATCAAACTTATAAGATAACCGTAGACTAAGAATTACATGTTTATGCAACTGTTTGACATAATAACTGAAAATGGAGTATTGAGTCCGATTCTATCATTACTCAGTAAATTTACATAAAATGGAAGAAAAAAGAACCAAAATTTTCGATTAGTCTTTCAAACTATTGATGTAACTTACTCGTTTTATCAGAATCATCCTTGTCATGATGATCACTATCCTTTTCATCCGCCGTCTCAATTGCAGCAGCAGAAACAGTGTTGAACCGAACCTGAAAGCGGATCAACAGATTTTCAGAGAAAAGGAAAAGGAAATTCGAATATACGAATTAGAAAGCCATAATTGTAAATGTCTATTCATATAACTAAGAACCACCTTCGAGAAGCAGTAAAACAGGGGACGAACAGAAAAATGGGATCTGCAAGCGAAACCCAGAGTTAAAACCGCCATGGAAATCGAAAAGGTTCAACATTTCATCATGGGTCTTTAAGCTTGTCAAGCTGCTTCAATGGAGTTTAGGTAGCAGATACGTATTTGGGTTTACAGAGATGTGAGGGTTTTTGAACATTTGAGAATGAAAAAGGAAAGGGTTTAAGTGCCACGTGGTCAGTTGTTCTTTGATTTTTAATGATGCCGTTTTCATGTTACTCATGAAAACATCTTGGCGTTCTGACGTGTCTATTTTTTACTATCCTGCTGTTTTTTAAGCATCTTTAATCACCTACGCAGCGTTTTGTTTAGTGTAAAAACTATTTGCCGTCTCGCACTCCGAAACGGGGACTACACGCTGTTTTCAACAATGTTCATTGTCTGAGACTCCGCAGATCGGAAGTTTCGCGGAGTTCCATCAATGGATCAAAGAAATTCACATCGTCTCCCGAAACAATCGAAGCTGAAACTTGCTGGGGAATCGATGAAGGTCTTGAAACTGATATTCATATTAGCTCTAACTACTGGAATCTCTGCTGTTCTCATCTACATTATCGGCGTATCAAATCTCTGTAAGTACACTCCACCGTTGTCCCAGTGTATAGGCTTTGAAGTGTAGTCATTTCTGAAGTATAGCGATGATTAATGATAAAGAAGATGATTCCGTGGATTTAGACGAGTCTAATCGGCTTGGAAATGAAGATTTAGAGGCGTTGCAGTCCCTGCAGAGCGGATTCCAGAAGTGCGTAGTAAGTAAAATCCGATTTTTAGAGATCTATTTCGCTTGTTATCAATGAGCATAAGCCACTCGAAATGGCCTATTGATCCATTTAGAGTTAAATTTTACTTCTGAATCTGGAGATTAGTTGTTTAGAACTGATCCAGTTTAGTGCACTGTTACTGAAAATGACTTGTATCGATTCTAATCGGAACCTACAGACGCTCACCACTACGTGTTGCTTAGGTTTAGTTGTTGATCAATGATGCAAATTTAGGTCCTGACTTGAGATTTCATCTTCAGTCAAAAACTTTTAGTTGTTGTATTGCTGTTCGTATGTATATGCTTTTCGGTGATGTAAAATCAAGAGTTTATTTGGTGTGTACTATGGTAATTATGCAGAGTGCAAATGGATTGGGACTACAAGCTGCTACTGGTAGAGATTACTGCCAAGTCTCGATAAACTTCCCCAAAGATACTGTGCCCAAATGGGTAAATGCTCTCTTCTGACTACGATAAACTTCCCCAAAGATACAAATGCTCTCTCAGTCTGATTGCATTGGCAGAGTTAAGCCTGTCATAAGCTTTATCTTAGTGTCTAGCAAAATGGTATATTGAATATTTGTATTCTACCTTGATTATGTCCAAAAACAGAAAGATCCCAAGTCTGGGGAGCTTGAAGGACTTTCATATGAGTTTAACCTGTGCGAAGCGGTAGCTACATGGGAACAAGTGGGTGTTGCATTTCTTAAAGTCTGTGTAAACTTTCAGTTCATATAATACAGTGATGGGTTAACTGGCGAGTTGGTTGACCAGGTCAGGAATAGCTCTACGATACTTACCAAGGAATATATTGATGCCTTACCAAATGGATGGGAGGATTATGCATGGCGCAGAATCAATAAGGGAATACAACTGTAAGAATTTGACTAACATTAAACAAGGAATACAGTGTAAAATGATGTGCTGTTTTCTTCCTTTTTTTTGGTCTTAATGGAACTCGCACTCTGGTGCAGTAATCGTTGCCAGAATAAATCTTTATGCATGGAGAAGCTTTCATTGGTGCTCCCTGAAACACCACCATATTTTCCCCGGCAGTTTGAGCGATGTGCTGTTATTGGGAACTCTGGTGATCTTTTAAAAACAAAGTTCGGAAAGGAGATAGATACTTATGATGCAGTTCTTAGAGAAAACGGCGCTCCCATTCAGGTTAATTATGAGTTCGTTTACTAACTTCCAATTCTTTTATTCTCTCTGTAGTCTCACTTATCTTCATTTGTTTTTTTTCAAATACTTGCAGAACTACAAGGAATATGTGGGAGAGAAAAGTACATTCCGTCTTCTTAATCGAGGGTCAGCAAAAGCCCTTGACAAAGTTGTGGAGTTGGATGGTACTAGATATTTGTTTTCCTCCTTCATGATTATCGTCGCCGTTGTTTCTCTTTTTCTTCTTCATTATTGCAACTAGATACTCCACTCTCTCTGATCCTTCTAAATTATGCAGAAACAAAACAGGAGGTCTTGCTAGTAAAAACAACAGTTCATGACATTATGAACAAGATGATTCGGGTTTGTACACTATTCACTTAACTTCCCCATAATTTTAGTTTTGAATATTTGTATGTTTTCCGAACTCATTTGAGGATTCTTGTTTCTCTGCAGGAAGTTCCAATAAAAAATCCAGTGTACTTGATGCTTGGTGCTTCATTTGGCTCAGCAGCCAAAGGAACTGGGCTCAAGGCACTTGAATTTGCTCTCTCGACCTGTGATTCAGTGGATATGTATGGTTTCACTGTGGACCCAGGTTATAAAGAGTGGTATGAAGTCTACCTATATTTGTTTTGTCTAGATGTCTACTTCTTAAGCATGTTTTAGTTTGACAGTTATCTCTTGCAATATTCGTTCAGGACTAGATATTTTTCAGAATCGCGCCAAGGACACACTCCTTTGCATGGTAGAGCTTACTACCAAATGATGGAATGCTTGGGTGTAAGTCTCTGGTTTCTCGTTTTTCTTCATTTTCCACTTATCTGGATAAGTTTTCCCTTCAAGCTTTTGGGTTTTGACTTGGTTCTCTTCTTTTGTTAGCTCATTAAAATACACTCTCCCATGAGAGCTGATCCAAACCGAGTCGTGAAATGGGTGCCAAGCCGCAACACAATTAGATCCGCAAGAATTGCAGCAGAAAAGCTCTTAAGGTAATCAAATTCATCTTCTTTCTTCTGCGCACATAATCTGCCTTTAAAACATATCATTTCTCTAAAATACACATTCAACGTGCAGGAGAGTTGGAGCAGGATCTGCAGACCCATTAGCTTCATGCTCGATAGTAAAGAAGAGAAGCAAAAACAATCGTCCACCAGAAGTCTCACACCTCAGAAAACCTGTGAGAGACCATCAAAAATTTGTGAGAAGCACGACCATGTACCCGTTGGAGCACAGTCCAGGACATAGTCAGCTTTGCATTACACCAGCTGACTAAAACCGCTTATGTAGAAATCGAATTTTTTCCCAAGCACAGAAGAAATTCAATGGACGATGATAGATTCGAAAACAAGTCCATCCTTTGCTATAGCCTCATTATAGAGAGTTCAAGACGATCGAGGTGTACGTAATCTCTTGAGGTTAGGATTTGATTATTTTGTTATCCTGTTTTCCAAAATTTTAGAGAGATAGGTAAATGTTATCCAAGTTCTATCATAGAGGACTGAGATAGAACTGGAAGCTAGAGATTTTGCTTGTTTGATTTCTAATTTCAGTACATAATCAAAGATTTAATCTTCTTTATCCCTCTTTCTGTTTTGCATTGAATCCTTGTCTAACTTTTTAACTAAATGCGAACTCGGATTAAGTTTGTATACATAGCAATTACCTTACTCGATTTGATATTTGTGTTGATAAAAACAAAATCTAAGGATATGAATCATATGATAGCAGAGGAAGAAAATAAAGTCATGAAAGAACTCGTGTAATCCTTGCTCTCAAGTCTCAAGGCAATACATTAGATAATGTGAGTGATCAAGCTACTACAGTTCTCTCTTGGAAAAAAGGGGCATGGGTACAAAATTGAAATCTCACGTAAGATCTAAAGCTCAAGTAAACTTCAACCTAAACACTTTCATTATAAATTTTGTGAAGGATTTCACTATCAGAACATGTATCAGTGAACTATCTGTTATTCACAAACGAATCTAAACTCAAACCTTGGCAACCCAAAAGCTTTCTCCTCGAGCTCCTCTTTAGGGAACAGTCTGTCGAGCAGTTTCTTGGCGTATAAGTATCCAGTCTTGTGATTTTTCTTGCAAGGATTGAAATGTCTTCTTTGAGTTCTTGAAGGTCCAGTGAAGACCCCATAAGCCTAGCTTCCATGTGACCGTGTATCCACCAAAGTTGATGCTTCTAGCCAATGGCTTCCCAACAAATAGAACAAGTTTCACTTGCCATATGGTAAAAACTGGTCATTCGCTCAAGTTGTCATCGAGAATAAAACGACGAACCAATACATTCCATGTAGCAACACTTGGGACAATCCCTTCCCTTATCATCCTCTCAAGAAGAACCACTGCATCTTCCCTACTACTAGACCTGCACAGACCCCAAATCACGTTTGTGTATGAGATCACATCAGGCCGCCACTTTCTTCCTCCTCCGCATGAAACTTGATCCAACATCTGGACTGCTCTCTCAGCTTTCCCTTGCTTGCAATACGCTAGTATCACCATATTCATCGTTATCTCATCTAAAGATTTACCATCCACCACCATCTTCCCTGCTAGCTGCAGAGCTATCCAGGGAAGACCTGCATTGCATGATCCATGTAAAAGCGTGTTGTAAGTCGACGAGCTCCACTCCAAACCTCTCCTGGAGATCTCTCGAGTGAGACCATACGCTTCTTCCATCCGGTTCGTCTTTGAGAGCCCATCTAGTAGCTCGTTGAATGTTACAATGTTTGGAGTACACTTGTACTGCTCCTCCATTTGTATAAACACTCTCTCTGCCCAGTCAAGCCTCCCTACATCGCATAAGCCTTTGATAAATGCGTTAAACGTTGCCACAGAAGGAGCAGCAAAGTTTTCTTTGGACATGATCTCTATAAGAGATTCAGCTTCTTTGAACTTGGAGTGCCTACAGAGAGCTTGCACCATGCTTGTATACACCACAACATTTGGGGAACATCCACTAGTCAGCATCTTATTCCACGTGTCAACCGCGCCCTCGAGGCTACCTCGTTTGGCAAAGCCGTTGATAAGAGAGCCATAGGTTCTGATGTTTGCAGAACATCCGTTTTCCTCCATGTGTGAGACCACAGACAGAGCCTTCTCCATATTCCCATGGGAACACAATCCTTGTACCAAAGTGTTAAACGCTACAACGTTCGGCTCTAAGCAAAACCCTCTCACCATCCGGTTCCACAAGTCTAGAGCTTCCACGGTGGTACCACTCACAAAACAACCCTTCACCAGAGAACTCAACGTATGTACATTTGGATGACACCCTCGTTTCAACATCTGCGCAAGAAGCGAGAAAGAGAGCTCCATTTCTCCACAACTGCAAAGCGCATTGATAAGCGTTGAGTATGAGATAACATTAGGAGATATCTCCTTCTCCAACATTTCCCTCATCAGATCAAAAGCCCCTTTGTAATCATTATCTTTGCATAAACCATTAATCAAAGCGTTATACACACTCACAACAGGCTCAAATCTTCCAGCGAGTTCCTTACCTTCCTTCACCATACCAAGCTCACACATAGAAGAGATCACAGTAGTGTAGCTCACAGCATCAGGAGAACATCCTTTATTCGACATCTCCACCAGCAACTTCTGAGCACCATCCACCTTATTGTTCTTACACAACGCCTTAAGAAGCACATTATACGTAAACACATTAGGCTCAAACCCATCTCTCTTCATATTTCTATAGACTGTATAAATCATCTGAATCCTATTCTCGCCGAGTAAAGTATCCAAAACATGATTGTATATCTTAACCGAAGGATCACACCCAAATTCTTTAATCCTATAAAACATCTCCACGGCTCTTTCGGCTAAACCCACTTGCCTGTATACACTAATCACGCTAACAAACAAATCTTCAGAACAGTGGAAACCTTGGAGTTTCATTTGCTGCAAAAGATACTGAACACTATCGATCTGACCATCCGTTGCTAGCTTTCTGATCATCACCTCGAATGTCAAAGGCGTGTGCTTGAAGAGATTTGAATTGGCGATGGATTTGAAGAACTGCAAAGCTAAAGGGACGCAGGGCTCTTGCCTCAGCCTCTTTACCACATCGAATTCTTTGATCTCTGTGGAAGGGTTTGGAGATTCGGGGAGGAGTTTCACGTTGAGATTTGTGTTGAGGACAAATGGGATAATGGGCTTTTGAACTTTCAACAGCAGCGAGCATCCTTCTTTCAGGTACATCGCAACCAAATCGGAATCAAAAAGGTGAGAACTTTTTGGAAGCGGCGTTATAATCTCCGATAAAAGAGTCTCCTTTTTATCCAGAAACCAAGCACACAATTGGGTTTTCTAAACTTACAGTACCTGGAAATGGATAAAGACGGAGATTGAGCTACTACGGCGATGAAATCAAACGGCGGTGTTTCGTTGAGGGTTTTAGCTCAGGATTTTGCATTATTTTTTCAGTTGTCTGTTTCTGCTCAGAATTTGTTTTCGCAAATTTTTTGGAATTCGATAGTAGACGATAAACAAGTGAGAAAATTATTGGTTATTAACGAAGAGCCCCTCAGCTTCTGTCAGTTTCATTTTGAAACCCTGAACATTTCCAGATTTTAAAACACCGAAAGAAAAGTAGAAAATTAATCATCTAATCGAAAGCCTTTCATATGCTTAGGGTTAATTCTTGTTGTCGCAATATCTTCTTTTGCCAGAATGTGAAACAATTACTTTATACAAGGTTGGAGAATTCTTTGTTTGAAACGCAATGAAGACAATTGAGAAGGGAAATAGCATAAGTGGACAATACTGAGACAATTTATAGAGATAAAAGAACTGTTAAATTAAGTAATAAAATTGTTAGATGTCAAGTATCAACTATTGCAACGAAAACTGATTTCAAAAGCATTTTACACACTCAAACTATTACTTTAGTATTGAGTTTGTAGATAATTGATGTGCTTTTTCAAATTAGGTATTTGAATAAAGTTGTAAGTTTTGATAGATATTTGCGGAATTGATTATCATTTCGAAACGAAGATTTGAAGTGATCCGTCTTTAAAAATCAAAAAGTGTTTTTTGAAAAATATTGTTATGTGACATACTTACAAAGTTACAATCACTCTCTCATAAATAAGAGGCAATAATAGAACGCACTATATAGTATAATTTTTTTTTCAATTTTTTGGTTTTCAAAAGATTCTTCTACATTTACATGTTAAGGAGTATTTCGGTTTGTCTTGATGAGTGTTGTATGGGGTGTTTAGTTAGGATTAAAATTAAAATTAAAATTATTAACGGATTAATTTTAGAAATTTTAAAAACAAAAATCTTTTTTAGGGGAGAAAAGTGGAACTGGCGGAAGTCAAAGGGCTTGTTAGTTAAAGAACTGTTAGTGATCTGCACAAGCACGATACACGTGTCAGTAAGTGAACATTTCTCTTCTTCCCTCTCTCTCTCTCCTCTACTTCCTTCCCTCGATTCTCCTGATGACGACTCTCTCACATCCACTTCTGATTAACTCCAGATAAAACCTAAAATAGCTAAGCAAAGACTTGCCTTTTCAGTTTCTCCAGTGGCTCTACACACACAAAACTGGAAATTTATGCCTATTGGGTGGTTCTAGTCTGATAAAGTAAAAAAAGAGGCATTTGAAGAAATTTCTCAATCTTTCCATTATAGAAGATGACGGAATTGCAACCGGGTAACAACAATCAGCACCCAAACGGCGGCGCTCCTCCTCCCCTGCCGTCAACTTCAGCCGAAACGCTGGGTATCACCGCCGCCGGATCGAAACGATTGAGGAGACCAAGCGTTCGATTAGGCGAAATCGGCGGCGACAGTTACCAGCACCACCACGCGGCGTACGATTCGCAACAAGGTCGGAAACCGAAATGGACATCGACGGCGGCGGCGGCGGCGGGGAACAGAAAAGACTCGAGCAAATCGTCGAGGACTCGAGCCCTATCGAATTTGAGTTCTGGGTACGAGAATAGCGGAACCCTAGACGACGAAAGAGAAGGGAATGTGGATTCTTTTGGGGTTGGGAGTTGGCGGGTGAAGAAACGGGTCGGGTCATCGACCGGTGCGGTTACTACGGCGACGACAGCGGCGAAACGAGTCCGATCCAATTGGGTGTCGAAAGTTGGGGAAATCGACCATGGAGACGAGAAGATCAGCGGAGGGGAAGAATTGGAAGGTGGGTTTAGGGATTTCAGCAGAGAAGACTCAGAGAGTCCGATCAAAGAAGAGTCTTTGGTGAGAGACGGTGGGTTTTATCATGGTAGGAGAAGATACGAAAGCAACAATAGCAGTGGGAACAAGGAGTTCGAGTTATCAGAGCCGTCGAATATGGACGGAGTTGGTGGCGGAGGAGGAAGAGAAGGGGTTAAGATTTGGCTGCAAGAGTTAGGGTTAGGGAGATATTGGCCAATGTTTGAGATACATGAGGTTGATGAAGAGGTGTTGCCGTTGTTGACGTTGGAAGATTTGAAAGATATGGGGATCAATGCTGTTGGGTCGAGGAGGAAGATGTTCTGTGCGATCCAGAAGCTTGGTAGAGAGTTCTCATGAGTGAGAGATAAGAGTGAGAAGAATTTTGATCGGTTAAGAAGAAAACAAAACGGTTTTTTTGTTGTTGTTGTTTTTTGTCAGCCATGGCAATGTAAGCTTTGCAATGTCTGAAACCATGGAAGCCTTTTTCTTCCTTTTTTGATATATTTCATTCGTCATTTGTTTCTTCTTATCTTGGCTGTTTCTTGTTTGAATGTAGCATTAGGCACAGTAGCATTATATAGAAGTAGAAGTTGGTAAAGAATGCAGAAGAGGAAAGAAAGAAAGAAGAAGGTTTTCTTTTTGTAGACTCTTTATCTCTCTTTTCCTTATCGAGTAGGTGAAAAAATGAATGTGTTTAGTCTTAGCTTATGAACATTTTGAAGTGTTGAGCTATGTTTATATGTAGAAGCAGGAACATGTAGGAAAAGGAATTAGACTATTTGGGAGGCACAGAGTTAATGCGGAATATTGTGATTTGGGTTCCCTGTAATATCATCATGGATAAGCAAAGAATGAGGAGCGTCTAATAGAAAATAGAAGGTATCATTGTTTCCTTTAGATTCCAAAATGGTTTAGAAGAAGATATCCAAGGAGCCACAAAAGATCCTCCACGTACGTGACAGAGCAACACATTGTGCATATTCTAGTACATTTTGAATCTTGATGCCATCTTTCTCCTCTTCTTGCTTGTTTGGCGCTGCTGGAAAATATTTGATTCCAATAAGGTCACCTACCTTGCTTATAACCTGTGGTCTACATCAGTGTATCTTGACAAGAATCTATAGAAGGAAGTAGCATAATGGTAAGTTAAAGCCCATTTCTTATGAAAATGTCAGGATTTCGATTTACCAAAAAAATGAACCACATAAATGTTCATAGGATTTGCTGAAACCTTGGATCCGGCAATGTAACCACTACAAGACGCAAAAGACTTGGTGAAAGTTCCGAGGAGTTAGCAAACGCCTCTTCCTGTATTTCCAATTGCTCCAATGCTATGAGCTCCATCCAACATTGTTCTCTTCACGTTTACATTACACAACCAAATTTGCTTATAAATATATTTTGATATCTCGAATGATAAATTTAGTAACCTTTGTACTTCTTGCATATCGAGACAATCTCGGGCAGTTGACAAATCTCTCCTTTCATGCTATAAATACCTTCGACGATAACAATAATTTTCTTGCACGGTTTGTGTGTTTTGGCAGCAATCTCTTCTCTCAATCCTCTTTCTAAATGAGATGGTGCTGAGAAGTATATAGCAAGACAAAGTTAAAGATACATACTTCAACCAATTAATTTGATGCTACATCAAAAAGTTTGGTCACCAAATTAATAGGATTAAAGAAAATGGAAAAAAGGCATTACAAAAGCTTACTATTGTGTTGGAAAATGCGGATAGTGGCTCCGGAACTTCGAGCACCATTAACAATGAATCACTTATTATCAATTCTCCCTATATCAAGAGAGATATATACAACTAATCAAGCTATTTTAAACACTGGTTTTGCTAAAAACATACAATTTTATATACCTTTCCAATTGAAACAGGAATGGTAGACGAGTTTGTCACGTATCCCATGTCGAAAACAATAGCAGACTTCTTTCCGACGAATTTAGCAAAATCTACTAGAGGGGTCCCCTCTTCTCTGCATTTTCAAGATCCTAAAACATTAACTTTAGAAAAACAAAACCAAAAAACGTGAAAGAAGAGAATAGTCACAAGATTGACAACAAGAAACGCCACTATTAAGACATAGGCTTTGAATGGACATATGAAACATTTACAGATTAATTGCAGCCCGTATCCAATGCAGGCCCATCTGCAATTTTGCCCCATTCATCTTTTTAATACAAATTAATAAAAAAATAGAGCAAAAGCCTATCAACTGCATGCAGGAGAGAGACTACGAAAATGACAAGCTCTGCATTGAAGTAGCCAAAAAGTGGTCTTCAAGATGCAGCTCACCAATGCATGTAAAGAAACAGACATTTTTTTTCTTTTTTCTTTTTCTTGTTTTTCTTTTATCTCTCATTCTTTTCCTTATAAATCAACCCAAAATTCATTTCACTCATTATTCACTTTCAAAAAACGAAAATTTATAAATTCTCTCACACTTTTAAGAAATAAACTAAGTTTTTCTTGTGTATTTTTTTCATCTCTCATTTTTCTTACCAAATCCACCTAAAATATTTTTTTTTCACTATTCACTTAGAAAAACGAAAATCTACAAATTCTGTCAAAGGTATTATGTACTATCTCTTCTTTTTTTTCTGTAACAATTTTAGTTGAAGATAAGTTTTTTTTGTTTAGTGAGATATTAATACATTTTATATTGATTCTCTTATATAACAAAATTCTTACATAGAGGAAACTATATATGTTTATTGTACATTTATAAAAAATTATCTAGTATGTTTGTTATATAAAAGAAAATGTAAAAAATATTATTTAGATTAATATAGAACCATACATTTTTAGTATAATAAATTCATGTATGTTATTTTATAATATGTATTTTAGCTATCAATATTTATAACAAATAAATATTTCTATCATGTGAATTTCATTTGTTCTAAACATATACATAGACATGCATTATTTGTTTTTTGGACGAAATACATAGACATGCATTATACTCTCATCTTTTATTTGATATTTTTTTGTTTTATATGATTTTTCAGGTAATTTCGGAGCTCACAATTATATCCACCAAAAATATTCTCAAATCAAAGGTATGCTTTTCTTTCCATTTTTTTTTGCATATAGCAAGATATTTGAGAACAACATTAATTTTTCTTATAATGAGTAATATACCACAGATTTTCTAAATTAGTAATTTTTATAAAAGAAATATGAAATCTTTACTTGTTAAAATAAATAAATTTGAGGTTCAAAAGGTGGTGCCTTTTTTTATTTTATCATTTTAACCTTTTTAGTAGTTTCATGATTAATTGCAGTATTTAATATTTTTGGAAAGTAGAACAATAATATTAGAAGATTTTGTATAAACTAAATTAGAAAATATAATAGAATGATATATAAGAAGAAAACATAATTTATTTCACATGGTATATGTTTAAACATTAAAATATATAATTTGTTATATATCATCACACTAGAATAACTATTAATAAAACTAAATAATTTAAATAACTTTTCTTTTTCTTTCTAGTCAAGATTGGGTTTACAAAAAAAATCCAAATTTTGATAAGTAACATAGATTTCCTTTTTTATAAGTATGTAAATGAAAAAAGTTATTAAGTTTTTGAATATAACTAAAAGTTTATAATAAATTAAAATTAAATCACAATAATAATTACTGCTCCTATTATTTGGAAACCGTAATTTGAATTATTATATCAATAATGTCTAACTAAAAATAATATATTATTATGCAACATAAAAAAATTACTATAATATAATTAAAAGTTTATGTATAATTTGCAAGTAATGACCACTAAATCATGATATAATATGAAAACAGATTTGTTTATTATTTTTAAAATTTATATAATTTATATCTCTTTTTAGATATGGCGTCAAATCGTAGACAAAACAGAAACGTTTCTGCACAACCAGATACTATTCCTCCTACTGAAACATCATTACGAGTAAGTTTCTTACTTTTATATATTTGAAATTTTCTAGTTTAGTTGGAGTTTTAGGGAGTAATATAGTTATGAATTTTAAATTTTTTAGAACGAAGATGATATTCTTTGGACTCATAGACGAGAAAGAAAATTCATCGAGCTGTATGACGAAGCTCTTGCAATGAGCAATTACCGTTTAAAAGATCCTGCACCTGTTGGTAAAGAGTTTATAGTTGAAAAGTTCAACGAGGAGTTCGGTCTTAATATAGATTACAAGTTTTTCAGAAAAAAACTTGATCATATGAAAAGAAAGTACAAGAAATATTTGGGTCTTATACAAAATTCTACGGGAATCTCGGTTGATCCTGTCACATCCGTGATAACAGCATCAGACTCATGGTGGAAAGATCGTGAAGTAAGTACTTATAATTTTCTTACACTCAAAATTTATTAAATAACTTTACAAATATCAAAAATATATTAACTAAAAACTATATAACTTTATTGACAGGTATGTAAAGTTATAAAAGCATTTCACAGAAACCCTCCAGAGTTTTGGGATATTATGCAGCGTTGTTTTAGATTGTATGATGTCCATACACAATCACAATACTCTGTGAGTCAAAGAAGAGAAGAGATGATGAACGAGGATTTTGCTGACGATGAAGGTTATTTAAATTCGGAAATATATGGTGACGATATCCAAGGCACACAAGTTCCAAGACACAAGAAAATGAAGAGGGGTATGGTGTCGACATTGATGATCAAACACGTCATTCAAATGAGTTTCCTCGTGAATCCATGCGTCAAAGTACTGCCCCGGTTAATATGTTCCAGAATCAGGCTGGCAGAGTTTCACAACAAGGAAGAATAAGACGTGAAAACTCTACCAACAGAGTTGTTGGAAGCTCACAAGTCTCATCGAGGAATGGTTCACGAGGAGGTCGGAAAAAAGCAATCATTTCAGGCAACTCTAACAGATACAATGGCTGGTTTTAGAGAGTTTCAACGTCAAAGCTTACAACAAATGCGCCCAAATTCTTTTGATCAAGAAGATTATGATGAATGCGAGATGGCTATCAAGATATTTGAAGCAATGGAAGTTCAAAAGAATACTGGATTTTATTGGGCATGCATCCAAGCATTTAAGGATGAAAGATTTTGGCGTAAGTATTTCATTGGTAGAGCCGAATATTCTGACGATGATAAGCTACAATTTTTGCAAGCTTTAACAGGATATACACCAGACGGCGAATATGTTGGAAAACGGCTGGTCCCAAATCAGACATTACGGGAGCCCAAATTTTGGTGGTTTTACTTCTGGTAGTCCATCTTCTGGACAATGGAATCATGGTTATCAACAATGGGGCACACCTCCAAATGTTCAGCATTGGGGCACTCCTCCAAACGCTCAGCAATGGGGCCCTCCTCCTAACGCTCAACAATGGGGCACTCCTCCAACCACTCAGCAATGGGGCACTCCTCCAACCGCTCACCAATGGGGCACTCCTCCAAACGCTCACCAATGGGGTTCATCATCAAGTGTTCCACAATGGGGTACTCCTCCAAATACTCAGCAACGAACACTCCACCAAACGCCCCACAATGGAGCACTCCACCAAATGCTCAACAATGGGGTTCATCAGCAAATGTTCCACAATGGGGTACGGCACAAAATGTTCAGCAATGGGGTTCATCATCAAATGTGAACCAATGGGATTCATCATCAAGTGCTCAACGACAGTGGGAATCATCACCAAAGCAAATCAATGGATTCCCTCCAACAAATGTTCAGCGTGGATTTTCAACGATTGGTCAAGTAGAAGTTGCACGTGAATCAGAGGTTCGTACTTCAGAAAATGTTCAGAGGGGAGTATCACCTGAATTCGGTTTCACAAATTATTCTTCAGAAGCACAAATAGCAAGAACAAGATCCGTAGAGACTGGAGGATTATTCAATATTTGGGGAAATAAACAAGGACCAAATTTAAATGAAAGTCATCAAAGTGATTCAGGAACTGAAGATTAGTTAGTACCACTTGTAATTTGTTATTCGCAGTTATGTTATGTTTTAATAATATTTATGTTTTATGTATTTTCGAACATTGTATTTTCTGTCAATTTGATTTATGATTTATCTTGTTACAATATTAATTACTTATTATGATTTTTTGTTATGTTTTATAATATTATAAGTATTGTTTATTTTTGATTTTTTTTAATCAGTTTGATTTACGATTTTTTCATGCCTACATATTTTCAGGCTTTTCGTATATGTCAGTTACGATCACATGGTCTCCAAATTTGGAAAATGAGCAATTTGAAGAATTAATAATCCAACCATCATTAAGTTACTACAATCAATATTTTGAAAGAGGACCGGTCCAAACTGGTGGCGGTTTGGGATGGAGAAATATTTGGCGTCGGCTACAAGAAGATGATGCCGCTTGTCTTCAGTTATTACGGATGTCAATTGGTGCTTTCAGAACATTGTGCGATAAACTGCAAACGAGTTATGGTTTACAACCAACATTGAATGTAGGCATTGAAGAGAGTGTGGCCATGTTTCTACGGATATGTGGGCATAACGAAGTTCAAAGAGATGTTGGATTACGATTTGGACGGACGCAAGAGACTGTGAATCGAAAATTTTTTGAAGTGCTTAAAGCGACTGAGTTACTTGCTTGTGATTATATCAGGACTCCAACAACCCAAGAACTACGACAAATTCCTGAACGACTAGTAATGGATCAACGTATTGGCCATATTTTAGTGGATTTGTTGGCGCTATGGATGGAGTTCATGTTTGCGTTAAAGTGAAGCCTGAAGTTCAAGGAATGTACTGGAACCGGCACAATATAACTTCATTTAATATAATGGCGATATGTGATCTCAATATGTTATTCACATATGTTTGGAATGGAGCACCTGGCTCATGTCACGATACAGCAGTTTCACAATGGCGCAAGAAAGGGATTCCTGATTTTCCTTTACCTCCACCAGACAAGTATTATCTAGTCGATTCTGGCTATCCAAACAAACAAGGTTTTTTGGCTCCTTTAGATCTTCACGGAATGTGGTTGTTCGGTATCATATGTCACAATTTGAAAATGGTCCTCCTCCTAGAAACAAGCAAGAGTTGTTTAATCGATATCATGCATCTTTACGTTCTGTTATTGAAAGGACTTTTGGAGGTATGGAAGAAGAAATGGAGGATTCTTTGTGAATTTCCTAGATATGATAAGAAAGTTCAAAAAAGAGTGGTAATGGCGACAATGGGACTACATAATTTTATTAGAATTTCTAATTTTTCAGATGAAGATTTTGCTGATGTAAGAAGAGACACAGAGATTGGCAACACAAGTTCTATGGTAGAACCAAGTGAGATGGCAGAAATGGAAATAGAAGAAGGGAATTTTATGGTTAACATTAGGGAACACATTGCAAGTACATTATGGGCAAACAAAAACATTTCACGTTAATTTTTGAAAACAATTTTTGGTCTGTTGTAATCGAATTTAAATTTTATATAATGTTTTATTTTTTAAATTTCTTGTTTATATATTGAAATTTTTCTTTATTTTTTTCATTGCTCAATAAAATATAATATTTTATTATTATTTAATCTGTTTGATATGTATTTGTTCTGTATGCAGATCATGATCTGTATATGATCTGGATTTACTGTTTGATCTGCATTTTTTGATCTGTATCTCCATTCGAAGCCATAGTGAAGAGAGGACCATGAAATAACGTGCAAGTAAATGACAGCCTACGTGATTGCTAGACTTAGATCCGACAAATACATAGCCACCAGCTCACCACAGGCACAAGACCCAAAAGTTTTCGTAAAACGTTTCCATCAGTATATGTCCACATCAATCACCTCTTTAACGAATCTAGGAATTGCAATTTGCAAATGCTATCAGTTAGTTTGAAACGGTCCCCTCGACCATATGTAGCATCGAAACTAGATTTGGTTACCGATATTTTTATTTAATGACATACACATGTTTGGCTTGAACTTTGAAGTACTGTAATAAAAATGCTACTTTATGATATTTTCTGTTTGGTATGGAGTTTTAGTTATGTTTTTTTCTTAGAGCATAACAAAAATTCGGTAGACCAAACAAACTGAGCAACTAAGTATCGTGGAGCAATGCAGAAGCACAAATGTCATATATAGCATATGTAAATTTTCGCGCAGCAAATGTAAGAGGGACACTATACAATTAACTCTTCTGACAAAGCCAAATAAAAAAACAAAGTGAAAAGAGAAAGACGACGACCACAAGATTCACCAATCACCCACAAGTAGCATCACAAGGAAGACGAACCGCAAGGAAATTGTACACTAACGCTAATTAGTACTAACCAAAACCTCTTTTGGTATAAAACTGATGCATTACGGTTTTAATCCAGTTTGATGCTATCTTTATTCTCTTCTTGCTTCTTTGGAGCTGCCGGGAAATATTTGATTCCGGTGATGTCACCAGCTTTGCTTATAACCTGCCATAACACGGAGAAGGATTTATACATACAAAACTGTTTGCGGATAAACTATAAGCATACACACTCTTCATGGTAAATGATTAATGTTACCTGTAGGGCTTTAATAAGATCTTCTCTCGAGTGAGATGCGGATATGCAAATACGAGCTCTGGCTAGCAACAGAGGTGTAGCTGGGAAACCGACAACCACAACAGCCACCTGTTCACGGATTTAAATGTCCATTGAATATTAGAGGTGAATCTCTCTCGCGTGGGAAAGGAAATAAGTTACTGGCAGAAGCATAAGAGAAACTTACGTTTTCTCGCAAGCATTCCCTTGAGAAGGCTGGGATCTTTGCTGGATTGTAAAGCATTATTGGCATGACTGGGGAATCGTTGTCTCCGAGAACCTCAAATCCCATCTTCGTCAACTCGGCCCTGAAAAAGTTGCTGTTCTCCCTTATCCTTGCTAACTTTTGTGCACCTGCTCAGGTTTTTAGAAGAATTTTGAGACTATACTTGAGATTATGAAGCTCAAAGAGCGAGAAACTATAGAGATACCTCTGTTTGAACCGTCCTCTCCAAGGATAACTTTAATGGCTGATATGATTTGTTGTGCGGAAGGAGTTGAAATGGATGTTGCGTATAGGTGAGCAGGACAATGGTACTTCAAATATTGGATGAGGTCCTACAGAAATTAAAAACACAATGTGCTAAGCCTTTAGTTATTTATGATTTCCCCAAACAACATAAACCATGGAAATGTGCAGCGCAAACAAAAGATCAGTAAATGAAAACAAAAATATATATAATTGCTAACCTTGGATCCAGCAATATAGCCACCACAAGAGCCGAAAGATTTCGTGAAAGTGCCCATCATTATGTCCACATCAGCAGGGTCAACTCCCAGGAGTTCACAAACGCCCCTACCTGTTTTGCCAATTGCTCCAATGCTGTGAGCTTCATCCAAGTATACATAAGCCTGAAACAAGGATATACGAGAAGTTAGAGAAGTAAAGTTACACATCAAACAATCAAACTAGTCTAGAAAATTTTGATGTCGCAGATGATAATTCAGTTGATCGAGTTCCTCAATATCTCATCAATGTTGAACATTTAAGATAGTTTACCGTGTAACCTCACCTTATATTTCTTGCATATAGAGACAATCTCAGGCAGTTGACAGATTTCCCCTTCCATGCTGTAAATACCCTCAACAACAACAATAATTTTCTTCCAGGGTCTGTGTGTCCTGGGTTGTCCCTCAGCGATTTGTTCTTTCAATACTCTTTCCAAATGAGCAGGTGCTGAGAAGCAATCAACAAGAGACCATAAAGGTAAGTCACACACATTATTGGAAAAAAAAATCTGGAAAGTGAAGCATGAGAATTGCTTACTGTTGTGTTGGAAAACGCGGATAGTGGCTCCCGAACCTCGAGCACCATTGACAATTGAAGTATGGTTCAAAGAATCGCTTATTATCAACCCTCCCTGTAAACAACGCGTCAACTAAGCTACTAAAACATAGTTTCTGGGAGTAACATCAGCGCTGATCACAAGGTGTAGCAGAATACATACCTTTCCAATCAAGACAGGGATGATAGCTGAGTTTGTTGCGAAGCCCATGCCAGTGACAATGGCAGCAGGTTTCCCCACATAATTAGCAACACATTCCTCAAGTTCTGCATGTACAGATGTAGTTCCTGATGGCACAAACAAACGGATGTCAGGCAGGCAACAAAGAGAAGAGATTGGACGAGATCAAATACGCAAAGACACTGTACCTGCATCAACGCGGGAGCTGCATGTACTTGCTGAAAATTTCTTCAAAGACTCAATAACACGAGGCGTGCAATATTCGTCAAAAGAACCAAATCCAAGATAGTTGTAAGACCCCAAATTAAGACACCTTTTGCTCTTTGTTGTTCGCCTGCACGGAGTTGCAACCAAAGGGTTATTCTATGAACACCCTTCACGTAGGTGATAAGTGGAGTTGAACGTTTTCCAAATAAAACCAAATGGGTACAATTCCAACCGTCAAAATTTCAACCTTTACATTTCTCTCAATGTAAGCATATAAGCTATAATTTTTCAATAGAAAAGCAGAGGAAGAAAGACTCACTTTAGCGTTTTGTTGTTGTCATTGGAGTACCTCTCAACCACATCAACCCAAGCATCAGGTGCACTCGCTATGGGACGTCCAAAACAATCCTTCACACACATGAAAAAGAAAAGTTATTAGGAATCAAAGCACAAAATCTTTCGGCTTTCAAGGATTCATTTCGCCGGGATTCAACATTATATGAACACAGAAGAAACGAATTGAGAAAGAAACGAATTGAGAAGAAGTACCTGAATCCGATGGTACAATCGCCGGATGTAGAAATCCTCATGCGCCAAGCAGATCGGCGCGTATCCCTGTAAGAAATGTGAAATCAGGAAATTAACTTTCGGGAATTTGTAAGACGAAAAATCGAGACTTTATATGTGGAGGGAGAGAGACAACAAATGAACAAACCTGGAGATTGTTGGTGCTCCACCAATCGAAGATGAGGCGGGAGTAATCGCGAAGCTGGCCAAAGGCGAAGAGCAAGCCGTAGCTGAAGTACGTGGATACAGCGGTAAGGTATGGGATCGTAATCATTGTTCAGCTCCGCCTCGTCTTCTTCCTCCGAACGATTTTTTCTCTCCCTCTCTCCCTCTCCCTCTCTCTCTCTCTCTCGGTTCGAGATTGTAGGACAGAAATGGAAGAAAATTCAAAGATGAGATCTGGAAAAATCTTGCGCCTTTCTCACGGGAGAGATGGAGAGAGAAGAGAGAGATTTGAATTCAATCTCCTTTGTTGGCTTTCGTCAGAAAAGGAAAAGGATTCTCTCTTTCGGAGGATCATTAAACAAAAAAACCATTTTTCTTTCTTCGGTTTCGTCTTTTTCGCTTATTTTATGATTTTCTTTCTCATTATTTATGTGATTTTTGGACCTTCCGCGTCGGACTATTCAATAATTCGGTATAATTGTCGATTAGTACTTTCAAAATACTTAAAAAACAGGAGAATCTCTATGCTAAAAAGGTCTTTCTACGCTCATGAATTTTAATTTGTTCTCTAAAAATTTGTCCATGATACAAAGAGGAGACTACAACATGTAAATTTGTTTTTCTGGTCAACATGGGAATTAGAAAAGTCAAAGTAAGCATGAGACCATTGCTAGAAGATGAAGTTCCTTCCCTCGTTTAAAAGCAAGAACACAAATACTTAAATGTATACAATTATAGATTGCGTTAGAAACTTGTGAAGACATGTTCATGTATCATATCTGGAAAGAGTGTAACGACATCTTCAGAATTGACAATAAATGTTCATATATGGCCCAACCTAGCTTAGGAAGTGTATATCAAAGTATACGAGTGAACCAATAACTATCATATGAATCATATCATGCTAGTGTAAGAAATGAAGATTTGATACACTAAAGATGCTCTTGTTAGTTCAGGTTTCTAATATACAATATACACAAAATCCTCATCTCAAAGTTCCCGCCTCCGATTCGAGCGCCAAATAAGCTCTTGGCATAGCTCGTGCTCCAACCAATCTCACTCTAAAAAGATTTCCACTAGTAGGTTTCCCTCAAGTCCTATATTTAATCTAAAATTTTTAAACAATTACCACTCGTCCATGCCTGTCTTCGAAGCCAGGAACATGATTCTTATATAGTCCATTAAATTGTTCAGGTTTTTTAATGATAGGACCGGTCCCAAACACCGTTGAGGCGGATTCAGTGGACATAAAATAAAATTAATGTAGGGATAATTTCCATATATAACCCGAAATTTGTTTTTTTCTATAACCATAACCCGAAACTTGAAAGTATTGCAAAACTAACCTGTTTGGGTAGCGAAATTACAAAGGTCACCCTCATGAACAAACAAAAAAAATTTGCCGCGATTACCAAATTAACCCGGAGCGTAGGTCTACGCTTGCTGTCTACATATAGACTTTTATAGTCGGTCTACCTTGTATTTTAATTTTATATTTTAATTGGGAAAAACAAAAAAAACATTTTGATGAAACCATTTGCATACATAAATCATAAATAGTAATTTGCATCTTGGAAAATTATAATTGCATACAAATGAGTCAAATTAAACTAACATAGGCAAATTAGTTTGGAAAGCTGTAAAAACGTATCTACGGATGAGGTCTACGGTTTAATTAAATGAAACTTTTAATTTATAAAATAAATAGAAAATATTTAGATGAAAAATTTGTATTCATAAACAAGACAAAGACAATTAGAGTCCATATAAAATAAACATACATGTTAATAAGTGAATTTAGGTTGACAAAAACAAATTAGGTTAGAAACTTGTAAAACCGTGAGAGGTCTAGCAACGAGGTCTACAGGAAAATGAAATCTTAAAAATAAATTATAAAATTGATAAAAAATAATTTGATTAAAAACTTGTATGCATAATTAATTCTTATACATTTGACATTTATTAAAAATAAATCATACGAAAAATGAATCAATCTATAAATGTCATGAGTAAATGTTTCAAATTGATAAGAGTTTGGATAGATAGTTTAGGGTTTAGTTGTCCAATTCTTAGGGTTTAGATAGTTTCAATTTGAATTTTTGTTTTTGGTTGGTTTTTTTTACGTATATTTAATATTTTTGTTATCTTAACCATAAATATTGTAAATGACAAACAAAATTGATATTCGGTTCATGTTTTTTCAGAAAATTTGTAGTTTAGGGTTTTGTAGACCTCATCTGTAGACCGCACAAGAAGATGAAATTGAAATAAACCGGAATGGTTTAGTAATTAAATTTGCGGGAATTCCAAAATTTGAAATCCGAATGAGCGGGAACCAAATTCCCTAAATTAGTTAGACCGCAGTTGTAGATCGCATTTGTAAACCACACTCGTAAACCACGTTTGTAGATTACATTCGTAGACCTTAACAAATTATGGTTTAAGCTAAATCTTTTAGCTAAACCGAAAAAGAAAGTTCGGTTATCCGAAATTTTCTAATTAAACCGGGAAATTTATCTTCTCCTATAAAAGAAAAAAAACCCTAGGTTTTGTTAGAAAAAGAAAAAAGCCTCTTTCTTCAGACGGCGCTCTCTCTCTCTCCTTTCTCGCTTCCCTCTCGAACCTCAAACTCACTATCTCGCTTCCCTCTCGCCTTTGCCTTCTCGTTCTCGCCGTCACCATCTCGTTCTCGTTCTCTCATCAAACGGCGCGCTCTCTCGCTGTGAAATGTCGCCACTTTCTTATTTTCTTCTTCTTCCTCCATCTCCGTGCAGTTTCCGCCGCATCCACCTCCGTCGTTGCCGCATCCAGTGCCGTCTTCGCGTCGAGTCAGTTTCCATCACCATTGTCACCGGTAAACCATGTTCTTCTCTCTGTAACAGATCTGAGTTTAGATTTGAACAATAACATGTTAGATTATTTTCCAAGCAGGCTTTGAATCCGTTCGTTGATGCGTTTCAATGACCTAGGGGAGAAGTACATCCGCAGATGCATGAGGCTGATTTGTATTCATCACCGAAAAAGAGCCTGAAATTGTAAGAGGCGTGACCGCTTGTTTATCACTTATAACTTTGTGAGTTATCTAAATTTCTCTCTTTCATCATCTCTGCTCTTTTGCTTTGCTATTACTTTTGTTTTCTGGTTGAATTACATCTTTCACACACGTATTTTCTTTTTAGATTTAATAATTTTGCTCACACTGATATTGAAATCTCAAAGTTGTTTCTTTTTTTCTTCTTATAAATATAGTGTAAGAGAGGCGAAAGCTGATAGAACAAGAGCAGAAACATAGCTATAAGTCCTAATAAAAATGTTTGTTGATTGAAAACAGGAGCAGAAAGAGATGGTGGAGAAGGGTCTTGTTACCATGGAGGATGTCGAGATGGCTTCTGCTGAAGGTAAATTTTCATCCTCAGCTTCTGCTCTGCTAATTGATACTTCGACTTACCTAATTCTGTGATTATAAATCTAATATCAGCTAGAAATAAACTTTTAGTACTCAGAAATATAATCAGTTTGAGCTGTAACTTTATAATATCTTCTTGGAATTGTTCTTCTTGCTTAGTTTTCTGCTCATAACTCTTGTGAAAACATTGTGCCTTTCCCTGTTAGCATATTTATAGAATGTTTTCTTTTTGTTCTGTGTCTTCTCTTGTCTAATTGATATGCCCTCTTTTGTATATTGTTTTGCGTATTATTCATTACAATGGCCTGTTCAGATTCATTTTGCTCTTGTGACTTGTACTATGGTTTGCATTAATAGAAGCTGATCTCTTCTTTTTGGTCTCAGCTGCAACAGAAGACTCGAAGAAATCCCAAAGAAAATTTAGCGTAAAGAAGACAATGAAGCTCAATAAACTAGTTAATAAAGGTAACTAATCCTTGAGCGTTTGCAGAACTCTTATAGTTTCTTCTTACACATGGTACACAAACATTCAGTTACTTATCATAGATTTGTTGTTGTATTTAAATCGTATTTTTGATTTTTTATACTCATATATATGGAAGTGAAACTCTGAACGTCTGTGTTATGAATATGAATGTTCATACCCTTGATTTTGATACCCTTGATTTTTGATTTTCAAATGAATGTTCATGAGTAATGGAAGTTTGGAGAATCTTTTGTATGGCGGTGAGTTCATGAGTAACAGACTTAGCAAAAGATTGATTACTCTAGTATAGTGTTTCACAAGATTTACTATTTTGGTTTTCAGGTGAAGAATATCCCTCACGCAGAACATACCTCAAGAAAAAATGTTGGATCAGAGTCGAGACAAGATGTTGGAATCACGTTCTTGGAAATGTCGAGAAGCGTTCATGGCCATAGTTTTTTAATGTCAAAATGCTTCTAAATTATGTAAAAACATTGTCATAAAGGAAACAAAGTGTGTTTTAACGGAATGATTTCTGTAAACTCACCGGAACGTTTAGCCGGGGAGGAGGGTTTATCTTTTTTTTGGCCCCTCTTCACAACACTGATTTTGTATAACTATTTTGGATGCAACACAAACTGAAACGCAGTTATTAATGAAATCTGTCTTTAGTATTACTTAACTTCATGTAGAAAAAAGGTAGACGTCATTCACTCATTGTAACTGATGATATGAAAATAAAATTTAATGGATATAGTTGTAGACGTCTCATAGACCTCCACGAAATAAATAGTAGACTGCGCGTGAATGCTTCGTAGTCATCCGGGAGACTCCTTGTAGACCTCCGACCTTATTTCTGAGCAGGCTTGGACACCTAATGAAGAGCAAACAATTATAGCATTGTTGTAATGAAAACTAATGGAACTGCGAGACGCACAAAGCTTACACAGTACGGGCGAGTATGTCTGGTTGCTTGCATTTGGAGCAGTTGTATACTTTGGAGTTCCCCTGACAAATACTTGAGCGAATTTGAGAGCCCGGTATGACGTTGTATAGGTAAGATTCAAGCCAAACATGATCCTCATCGAATCTGCAATTTGTCGAGGGACAATTCCATCTATGAGTCCAGTCCGCTCCACAAACAATTGTCCAATATATCTTGGAGTAGCTCGTCTACGGTGAGCTACACGGTCCATAATTGAACAAGTGTGACCCTTTACGTACTTGGTAACCCAGAAGCAATCCGGTTCATTCTTCACAGCTGCTCTCAACTTCCATGCACATCCATTGACAACACATTTTGCCACAAACATAGGAGGTGAATCCGTTGGCAATTTCTCCATCATAGCAGCTGGTAATGGATATGACAACTCCAGCAGCTCGCCATTAACTTGCAACATGTAGTCGTTCACAACCATTTCAACCAGCTCTTCATGTTTACAATCATCCTGCAGGTAGAACATTCTACCTCCTCTCGTTTTATCAACCTCAAAATACCATTTTCTGTCTCTGATAGTCCACGCTCCATACACGGATGCCAAACAAACCATGATCTGCATGAAAACCAAAGGGAAAACACATTAATATATATTGATGGATGCCCTGTAGACGGAAACGTTAGACCTCCACACACGGCTGCGGTCTACAGAGTTTAACCAAGTTACCAAATTTAACCAAAAATCTAATACAACCTTCATTACATAACATTAGCATGCAAAACTCTCATAGGGACAAGTTATTAGGCTAATAGAAGTATTTATGAAAAAATATTAACAAAAACAATTTTAGTTTTCGCAGAAAATCGATTTTAAAAAACGGAAAAATGTAGACCTCCAAACTAGATCGTAGACGTAAACCTAGCAAAGAGGTCTAAAAAAGGTTAGTTTTGCAATTGACCAAGGGAAGACTTTTTTGAGATCTACAAATGCGGTCTACAAAAAAAGAGGTTAGTTTTGCAATTCATCCAAAAAATTTGGGTAGACCTCACGAACAAAATAGACCTCAACCTGTAGTCTAGAAAAATTATACGGTCTACGGGGAGGTCTACGAAATCTGTAGACCTCAGACAGGTTACTTTTGCAATTGTTTGAAATTTTTTTCCACCTGTAGACCACTATCGTAGACCTCCTATTATTTTGCGTTGACCAACTTTTTAAGGTAGACCTAAGACTGAGATCTAAAACCTATGTAGACCTCTGACGTAGACGTCAGCTTAAAATAGTTGTTATAGACCACATTAAGAGGTCTAAGGTAAAAACCAGAACTTCAGTCAATTGCAAAACTAACCTCTTTGACCAATAGACCTCATCTGTAGACCTCAAAAAAAAAGCCCTCCCTTGGTCAATTGCAAAACTAACCTGTTTTCAAAATAGACCTCTGCTTGAGGTTTACGATATTTTTTTTGTTTTCAAAGGGATTATGTAGAACTCTCTACGCGGTCTAACTCCACAGATTTGTCTTAGTCAATTGCAAAACTAACCTCTGCGTTGACCTATAGACCTAACCCTGAGATCTACGATATCGACTCAGATCTGAAAAAACGAAAATGGAGTAAACCACAACCTGGCCGTCGTCTTTAGGGCCGCCGAGGGATGAAACTTTGTCTTTAAGCCTTCACAACCGTTCGGCGGTGGTGAGGAAAGCCACAAACCCGATTTTGAGAAAATCAAGAACTTGAAATATGGAAAAGTAGAATTAGAGAGTTTTTGGGATGAAAATGTGGAGAAAATGATAGTGTTAGAGTTATGGGATGTGCAATTATGTTTGGAGTATCACAATTACTAGTATCAAGCATTAAAAGCTTGAAGTTAGTTGAAAATGGTGGTTGGGTTCATTGATGAGAGTGGCAGTTTCGTGAATAAGTGTAGAGGATGAGGTTCTGTTGGTCTTCTGGTCGACAACGTAGACCTCATTCGTAGACCACAAGAGATAAAAGTAATGGCATTTTCGTTATTATCTGGACAAAACTGGGTAAAGCTAAATGAAAAAAACAGCAGGTTACTTTTGCCATTGACTTCAAATTGTGGGTTAGAAGTGCAAGAATCCCATTAATGTACGACGGTACAAAGTCTACATATCCGTTAGATTTGTATCAGTTGATTTTAAACTTTTAATTAGTCCAGCCAATTATTATATTTTTATGGACTTTTTCTCATACGTAGGGTATATCTAATACGTACTGTGATTCTGAAATGGGAGTTCTTTACACGAAATCATATCTACTAGACATGGTAGACGTGATTTAATACTATATGATTTAGTTAGTGGGAGTTCTTTATATTTTTAACTTTCTTTATAGTTACAGTCAGTATGGTGGGGAATATCAATTCCAACTTTTTTTGTTTGACAATTAGTAAACACATTTAACGCCTACCATGTCTATGAGAGGTATGAGCCTTATTGCTGGTATGTACATTTCTATGGCGTGGAATATCACCTGCTTTAGTTTAGTAATATGTATAGACAAGAATAAAAATCAAATAACAAAGACTATACAAAAACTCGAAAACAATACTAAATGAGACTTCTTCAACAAAGAATAACAAAAAAAAAGACTTAAGCAAAGAAAACAATAAAGAACAAACAACTAGAAATATTAAATATATATCGATCAAGCTTCTTCACCTGTATTTCCAAGGAGTTGTGTAATATAGAAGAGGGAGAAGGATATCACAACCAACAACAACCCAAATAGTCAGAAATGGATTCAACGATCGTTAGATTGCGTGAGAAGAGATTTACAGGAAAGGAAAGTTTCACATTCCCTGATCCATCTCAAACACACAACCCATATTCCTTCTCCTCCTCCGTCGGTGAAGCAGCTATTGATTCAATCCGTGGATATCGTAAGGGGGAGATTGATGGAAAACCATTTTTCATATTCGTTTTCTTATCTGAAACTGAAACAGAAACCCCATCCTCCTCCTCCTCTTCCTTCTCCTCTTCTCCTCAACCTCTTTTCATATGTCCTTCTATACGTCTCAGAATCCAAAAGTCAAAGCGTAATACTCCAAACAAAACTTTTCGGTTCGAAACTACCCCTCTCTTCCCCACCATAGGAAGAAGCGTTGATCAAGAAGTCCAAGATATGCTTAATTCCGACATCCATGGTGATATATGTAAGTTCCCTGTAGTCCCTTTGGTTCATGATGACGAAGATGATGATGATGATGAATATGACTATGAAGATGATGACGAACATGATGATGATGATGATGATTTTGAGTGTTGCGATGCATGCAAACAGGAGATACTTGAGGGAGCATATTACTATATATGTGACACATGTGGTAAAATGTTCCACAAAGAATGCGTGGAGTCTCCACTTGAGATCAAACACCCCTCCTACCCTTTTCTTTCTTTCCAACTTTACAGTGTAAGACCATACGGTTTGAATTGCATAGTGTGTGACACAAGCCTCAACCACAACCCCATGATATATCTTTGCCCTACTTCTAATTTGGGTATGCATACGGTTTGTGCGATGAAGCCTGTACCCATTATCATAAACCACCCAAAAAGCCATCTCCACCCTCTCACTTTTTTCCCCAAACAAAACTTCTTACCTTGCAATGTTTGTGGCCTCATTGAAGAATCTGTTCCTGCCTATGTATGTCTTCCATGTGTCTTCGTGGTCCATCGAGATTGCATCTACTTCCCGAGTGTCATTCGAATGTCTCGTCACCACCACCGTATCTCTTTCACTTCATCTCTTCCATCCGGAAGATTGATATGCGGAGTATGTCGCAAAGAGGTTGACAATCATTATGGGGCCTACCGTTGCAACAAGTGTGAAGATTATTTTGTTCATTCAAGATGCGCGTTAAGGAGTGACCTGTGGGATGGAAAAGAACTCGAAGGAGTACCTGAAGAACCTGAGATAGAGATTGAGCCATTCGAGAGGATAGCTGATGGAATAATATCCCATTTTTCGCATGAGGACCATTATCTAAAACTCGAGAGCTTTGAAGTTTATGACCAAGACAAGTTTTGTCAAGCTTGCGTCCTTCCAATCTATCAAGGTAACTATTATTCATGTATAAATGAATGTGACTTCATCTTACATGAAACATGTGCGAGTTTGCCACGTAAGAAATATCATGCATTTCATCGTCATCAGCTTACGTTGGTGACTTCGAACGACGTCATTGACAAGTTGGTGACTTCGAAAGTCATTGACGCAATTTTTAGCAGGGTCAAAGGTTGCTTCACGTGTCGTGCTTGTGAGCGTATCAGTTGTGGTTTCGTCTATGAGTGTGTCGAAAGAAGATGTGGTTTTCAACTAGACGTACGTTGCGCCTCAGTTTCTGAACCATTTGAATATCAAGGCCATGAGCACCCCTTATTCCTAGCGCTAACGCCAGAAGAAGAACAATCGGCTTCATGTTATATTTGCTGTCGAAGTAATAGCCTAACACAGTTTTTCCGCAGAGGTATGCTTAATTGCATCGAGTGCAAGGATATTATTATATGTTTGACGTGTGCTACCTTACCTTACAAGGCAAGGTATAAGCATGACATACATTTTCTCACATTTAGAGAAAGAAAAGATGGAAGTGATCAATTAGACTGGTGTGATGTATGCGAAGGCAAAGTAATGCATTCAAAAGAAGGTGGGTTCTATTCGTGCGATGACTGCTGCACCACTCTTCATGTTGATTGTTTGTTTGGGAAACAGCCGTATATGAAACCTGGTCACACCATCGAGTTCTTTAATGAGGAGTTTCAAATTCTTCCCAACAATACCCAGTCTCGACCATTCTGCCGTGTTCATGATAAAGCTCGTTGTCAAGACAGAATAGTGTTTAAGAAGGAAGACATGATGTTATGTTCTTATGGTTGTTACATTGGTACACGTCCTATATAGCCACCAGTAAGATCTATCTTACCATCTTTGTCTCTGTTCTGTCTGGTTGACTACCTTTTGTAGTATTTTCTTACCTTCTTCCAGATTTGTAATATCACCTTTTTATTTGTTTTGGTCATCAATTATGTATGGAATTCTATGTTTTCTCAATTTTAGTTTGCGTTCTGTTTTATTATTTTCTTGTCTTTTAAATTTTGGAATGCTCCTTGTGGTTATGCTTTTTAAGGATGAGGAATTGAGAAAACGAAATGGTGTGCCGCTTTGGTTTTCACGATTCCATCTCTGATCTTTGTGTGTTTTAAAGAGCAAAAAGTTATTGTTGTGATGTTTTTATTCATACAGTATTTGAGTTACTACTATTTTACTTGTGTACTAAAAAGAGTACAAGAGAATTCTCGACATCGATGAATCCTTGTTCATATGATCTTTTAAGACTTAGCGAACCAATTCATCTTTTATCCTTTGTCGACTAAATGTGACATCATTATCCTTTCGAGAAAATTAGCAAAGCTTTTGTTCTAGTTTTAGCATGAAATGATCTAGTGTGGTCTCTCTTCTTGTATCTCTGAAATGTATTCTCAAAGTAAATTAAAAAGAAGATGAAGATACTGTAATTAAGAAAAACAAAGATACCATCAATTAATGTATAAAGTATGGAGTAAACTTAGCTGGACACTGATTTTTAAATATTAGGACTTGTGTTGAATGATTTGTCCTTCTGAGTGAGAATGTTAATCGTTTTATGCTTGTATCAGATGTGAGTCTAGGTAGCTAACTTGTGGTACAAGTAAGAAAGATAATAAAGTCTAGTCCGCTATCTAAAACAGAGCGTGTTTCTTGTAGTGATTATTAAGAAAGAAAATAACATTTATAGCTTTTTAACAACACTCCCATCATAACAACATGAAGTACATCGATGGCAGGATCCATAGCTTGGCTGGATTAAATGTAACTATGATGTCTCACATCATGAAGGTGATCGTCCTTCCGGATTAGGTTGGATTATACGAAATTCTCAAGGAACTTTCTTGGATTGTGGAATGGGGAAATATCAAGGAAGATCAACTACAGAGGAAGCAGAATGTTCTGCTTTGATTTGGCTAATGCAATCAACATGGTCACTCGGATACCAATCGGTGGAGTTTGAATGTGATAATCTAATCATTAACACCCTCATCAATGGCCAAGGCAAAAATCTACGGCTGGATCCTTTCTGGAATCTATTGAAAGGTGGAGACACATGTTTACGAGGGTGCGATTCTGTTTTCGCGGTCGCAACTCTAATAAATGTGCTGATTTATTAGCTAAGTACTCGATCTAATTGGCAATGGCATCTGTATGGTAATAATTGTGCGTCTTTTCTTTCTCACTTTGTAAACGATGAAGCCTCTCATGGTAATTAATAAATGCAATTTTAGTCGGAAAAAAAAAAAAACTAATTCGAGATATAATTGTTACCATTTCCACGATGATTTTCACTGATTCTATCAATATATTTTACTGTGTAATTATTTCCTTAAAAAAAAACTGATTTAGGGTATTCACTTTTTTTTTTTTGACCAAATGATTTTCTTAATTAAAGCAGAAAGGAAATAAAAACATTACAAGCCCCAGGCTTTAGTTACTTAATTCGCAGCCCAATGCGAAATATAGTTTTTAGTCACTTGAATCAGCCCAATTTAAAACCCACAAACAAGAAAGGGAGTTGAAAAGATCGTCTCCTCCGTTTAGTCACACCGATTGGAATGGTGGCGATCATCTTGTTGTCTCCGTCGACAACCAGAGTTGTAGTAAATTCGATGCTAGGATCGTGTTTCCGTCTCTGTAGCTTGCGATCCTGTTCTTGATCTGCCTATCAATCTGACCAAGAAGTGAGTCCTCCGACATGAAGATTTGCAGATGGAGTCGCCCATTTCTCTCATGCCAAAGCCAGTATATTGTCGCCTGCCACACTAGAGTCGTCAGCCTCTTCCTCGATTTCCCTCCCTGCAGCGATTGCATCTGTTCCACTGAATTCAGCCATCCACGCCTGGGCTGGATATTGCATCTTCTCGCCATTCTACTCCACACCGACCAGCTGAATCGACAATCAAACAGTAAATGGTCCCTCGATTCCAGTCCTACATTACATAGGAGGCAGTTGAGATCCGTTTGGAGCCCCCATCCCGCTATTCGATCCCTAGTTGGACAGCGATTAAGGACAAATAGCCATGCAAGGAAGCTGTGCTTCGGGATCCCTCCTACATTCCACACCACCTTAGCCCAAGGCACAACCGGACCCCCTTCAGTAAGTTTCCTATACACTTCTCCTGTTATAAGGAGACCAATTATCAGACCAGAATCTACTGTGACGGCCATTGCCAATTTTCAGCTTGATCCAAGGGTAAATGTCTTCTCTTATCTTTATGAGCTTATTTGCAAGCCAAGAATTATCTTTATGCGGCTTCACAGTCCAAAAATTGCTCATATTCCCTTGTAGGACTTCTGTTCTGTACCACGCCACCCACACTGAGCCAGATTGAAAGAATAGTAGCCAAATGAGTTTGAGACAGCACGCTTTGTTCCAGTAGGTAAGATCCCTTATCCCAAGACCTCCTGATTCTTTTGATTGTGTGACCGTGGCCCACGAGACTCTGGCTGAGTGGTGACCTTCAATGTTTCCTTTCCAGAGATAAGCACTGCATATGGAATTGATTCTCTGGATGCACGCTTTGGGGAGGATGAATGTGGAGCACCAAAAGTTTGAGATTCCCCCTATCACTGTCTTGATGAGAACCAGGCGGCCTGCAAATGAGAGAGATCTTGCATTCCAGGAGGTAACTTTCGACTTAACCTGCTGGATCAAGACTTCACAATTAACAAGGCTCAGTTTTTTGGTGCACAGAGGGACTCCTAAGTATCTAACTGGTAAGGTTCCCTGGGCATTCCAGTTGAGAACTTGATGATGTCACATTCCGGTTGGCTTAGACCTGAGGCAATGAAGCTTGACTTCTGCACACTCACAGCTAGACCTGAGCGAAGATGAAATTCTTGGAGGACTTGGAGGACGTTTTGTACCGACTCCAATGTTCCCTCCACAAAGATGAGAAGATCATCCGCGAAACAAAGGTGAGTTAATGTCGACGCTTCACACTTTTCATGGTAATTGAATTTTCCTTCATCTGCTGCCTTGTTTAACATGAGTGATAAACAGTTCATTGCTATCACGAATAGGTAGGGAGATAGAGGGTCCCCTTGTCGCAGTCCTCGCTTTCCTTTGAAGTAGCCATGGACCATACCATTATATCCCACCGTGAAGCTTGTAGTCCTGATGCAGGATTTAAGCCACTGTAAGTATTGGTCAGGGATATATAGTCCTTCTAGACAGTTGAAGAGGAACTCCCACGAGACACTGTCGAACGTTTTGGCTATGTCGACTTTAATAGTTATCTTTTTAGGACCTTTGTCTTTGTGATAGCCATTCACTATTTCACCTGCCAGAACCGTATTCTCAACTAATAGTCTGTCTTTGATGAAGACAGTTTGGTTGGGAAGGATCAGAGTCGGGAGGATGGGCTTTAAGCGAGTCACCAGCAATTTGGACACTACTTTGTAGAGAGTGTTGAGGCATGAGATGGGCCTGTAATCTGATATCTTAGAGGCTCCCGGGAACTTGGGAACAAGCGTGAGGATGGTAGAGTTTGTTGAAGTCGGCATAAAAGAGGTTAAGAAGATGTTCTTGATTGAAGCAATGACTTCCTCACCAAGGATCCCCCAAGCCGCCTTGTAGAATCCTGAGGTAAGTCCATCTGGGGCTGAAGACTTGTTCGGATTCAGACGGAACAAGACCCTTTTTATGTCATCGGCTTGAGGAAACGTGACCATTGCTCTTTGTTGGTCAGGGGAACATCGGAAAGGGATAAGGGAGGCAAACCAACTCGGAGGCGAGGCAAGCGTTGGTGGAGGCAGAATCGAGGGTCCGAGGATCGATTTGAAGTGGTTGACTGCATGAAGGCTCATATCTTGAGGGTCCTCGAGGATGTGACCATTAGGCAACAGGAAGGATCTGATCGAGTTATAACTGGCTCTGGTCTGAGCTATCCTTTGAAAGTAAGTGGTATTCTGGTCCCCTTCTTTAAGCCAGTTGATTCTTGATTTTTGTTTGAAGTAACTTTCCTCAATTTGTCTCAGGTAATTCCATCTCTCATGCAGCGTCTTCTCCTGGTCAAATAGGGTTTGAGATGGTGTTTGGAGCGCTTGTACCTGCACAGCTTGTAACAAACAGTTAGCCTCACTAACCCTCTTTTGTATTTGTGAGAAATTCTCTCTATTCAATTCTCTCAAAGATCTCTTAATGGTCTTTTGTTTCCAGCACAATTGAGAGAGTGTGGAACCAAAGCTTCCAGCCTGAATCCAAGCGTCTGTGACCACATGATGAAAGTCAGGGTGTTTGGATAGGTAGTTAAAGAATTTAAAGGGACGGGATCCGGCTTTAGGGAGGGTATGGGCTAGGTCAATGAAGCAGGGGGTATGGTCCGAGGTAAGAGGGGGAAGGAAGTTGGCTATACTGTTAGGGAACAGGTTGATTAGGTGGTTGTTGACTAGTAGGCGGTCAAGTTTCTTTGCCACTGGAGAGTCAGGTTGGTTGTTGGTCCAGGTATGGAGAGGGCCTTGGAATCGAAGATCAAACATGCCCAGTTGAGTAAGACAGTCCCTAAATTCTGTCATTCTTGAGGTTAGAACATCAACTGCTGGGTTTGAGTGTTCTGCATGATGCAGGATTTGGTTAAAGTCCCCCCAATCATCCAGGGAGAGGAGCCAAGTGACAGCGACTGGTAAACATTGAGGAGCTCAACCCACAGGTCTGTCCAATCACTGCTCAAGTTCGAGGCGTATATAGCTGTGTAAGTGAACTGCTGTGAGTTAGGGATAATGATCTGACAGGTTAAGCTTTGAGCTGTTTGATGCAGGACTCTTACAGCTACAGGATCTCGCCAGATAAGGATGATTCTTCCATCATCGTCTGATCGGTGATTAGAGGTAAATTTCCATCCTTGGCAGAGCTTAGTTATAAGATGGTTCAAGTTGGAATCTTTAATATGAGATTCCAGGATAGATCCAAAAAGGGGCTGATGGCTACTAAGCCAATCACAAAAGGATCTATGCTTGTTCGGGTCATTTAGGCCTCAAACGTTCCAAAAAAAAGAGTTTCGTATCCATTAAAATGAGGGGTTAAGCTCCCCCTTTTAGGGAGGAACTTCAAAAGAGGGACCAGAAGTAGTTAGAGAGGAGAAGGCATTCTTTAGAGGGATAGGAGCAAAAAGGGAGGGCAAGGGGGTAAAAGCAGGGCGAGCAACAGAGGTGGGATGGTGAAAAGAGGAGTTAAGGGAAGGGTTTGAGCGAGATCTTTTGAGGCCAGATAAATTAGGTAAGGGAGGTGGACTGTATTGAAAGGGTTCACCGGAGGGGGTTATAGTAGCAGGGAGCGCTATTATAACTGAGGGGTTAGTTTTAGGGAGGATAGTGGAAGAGGAGGGTGGGAGGGCTAAAGATGCGTTTCGAGGGACAGGGTTAACCTCTAGAGGTGGAGTAGATTCGGGGGCTTGAGGTTGAGGGACACAGGGCGGGGGTTCCTTTTCAGGTACCACTTCTGGAGAGGAAGAGCTTTGCGGGGCTGAGATTTTTCCAGGATCAACAGGAACCTTTTTCTTCTGATACTCTTTTTTAGTTTTTTCTTTATCAGGCTTGTTTGGAGCCTCTTTAGGGGGAACAGGAAGGAGTAGACAATTCTTCATGATATGTCCCAGCTCCTGGCAATGGCTGCATTTTGGAGGGAGCCAAGGATAAGCAACTTGAACTTGGACTACCTCGCCACTATCTCTTTCGTACTCTACTACATCCGGGAGCGCCTTTGTCAAGTCCACCTCCACCTTGACATGAGCTAAGGTTAGGCTCACCAGGTTTTTTGTAAAATCATCTGTCTCTTTTGGCTCTCCAACTAAGCCCGCGATAAGACTTAGACCTTTTTGGTGACGTAGGTCCAAAGGAACACCTGTCAAGTGAGCCCATAATTGGATCGATACTATTGGCTTATCACCGGTAGAGTGAGCCGCTGTCCATTGCGCAGTGTGAAACATGGAATCTCCCACGTACCAGAATCCTTTTTCAAGAATCTTAGTCCTCAGGTAGCCACTTGGGATCCTCACTATCATGGATCGAGTGAGGGGGTTATTATGAATTTCCAATCTCCTTCCTTTTCCCCACATATGGTTAAGGACGCTTTATATTTGGCTGTAGGGTGAAGCTCTTCCATTGAAGTAGCAGACTATAAAATCCTTATGGAGTTCCGCATCTTGTTGGAAAACTTCATCTGGGATTCGGACTCTAGGAGTACCTTTGTTAGAATAAGATACAAGGGCTACACGCTTAAGAGATCCAGACTCTAGGGTATTCACTTTTGCTTCTACGAGAGTCTCTGCAATTGTCGGGACTGACGACTCACGACTCTTTACCTCTCGGCTCTCGCAAAGTCAAAAGTCAAGGCAGAGTCAAGTTTCTAGGTAAAACGATCTTTCGGAAGCCATGAAATACGGATTTGAAGGTTTTATTTTTTTTTTTTATTTTTTTTTTATTTTTTTTATTTTTTTTTTCCAAGTTAACCATTTTATTAAGCCATGATTTTAGTCATGCAGTCTAAAAACGTTACAAGCAGTGATAAAGTTTAAAGTTCAAGAGATGAACTACAAAATATCGAATCTTCCGCTTCGATATACTTTGAGCTAAAGATAAGAAGACTTAGCCTCGACTTCCCCGTCCACGGTTCCCACGTCCGCGAGCGGTTGCTTGCCAATGCATTTCTTTAGCCTTTGCTGATGGTTTAACCGGTCTCTCTCGAAGGATTCTTTTCCCGGAAGGTGTCATGACATCCATCTCATCCGACTCTCTGTCTGATTCCGACGAACCTCCTTCTTCTTCCAGTAAAGCCAATGAGGAAAACTTATTTGAACCAAAGTCAGGCTCAATCAATCTCTCGCTTTCCAAATGGGCAGAAGAGTTTTCTTGAGCAATAATATTTGTTGCAGCTGATAAAGAACGAGCAGCCCCTGAAATAGGAGACTCCATAACTTTCTCATTAATGGTAGTTGCCTGAGTAGTAGGTTGTGCTGTAGACACTGTCACCTTCTCAAGAGTTGAGGCTGATAGCATATTAGGACCCTCTACAATTGTTTTTCATTTTCTGGTATAAGTATGTCTTCATCTTCACCAAATCTATGTCGTCATCATCTCCTTCACTCACACGAATCCATGGATCATGATAACCGATACATGATTGATGATGCCATAGGTTATTATCACAAAGCATATCGTTCATCATCAGCTCCATTATCACGCATGCTATGCTCGATTCCAAGAAATTTGATTTTTCTGTTCGTTTTGTTTAGTCATTATAACAACAATAATGGAGTGTATGTTTACCCTTTTTTGTAGTTTACTCATCAATATGAAGAAGAATGATCCGGAAAAAGCATTTTCACCAAAGACAAGCAATATAAAACAAGAGAAATATACTCAAGGCTCCGGATCCATTCGTAGTCAACAGAAACAAGACTTGACGTGGAACTATGTTAGTGAAACTGTTGATTCAAGAGGGAAAAACGTTACAGCTTGTGATTTTTGTGGAAAGCAATACGTTGGAATCAGCAGAATGAAGCAACATTTGGCTGGACTGAATCCAAATACAACTGCATGCAAGGAGGTTTCTTCAGAGGTTCGAGATTCGATTAGAAAATCATTGAAAGAAAATGAAGAGAAAACGAAGGATAAAATCGTTGTGGATCTTGAAATGGAAGATTGTGAAGTAAAGGCTGGTCAAAGTTCTCATCAATCTTGCAATTCCCAAAGTCTAAAAAGAAAGGTTAGTATCGGCTTAACATTTGTACTTTAAAAAGAGATCAAAATATAAAGTCATAAAACACATTCTACTTCAAAAGCATACACTACTACATGCACTTAAGTGATGCAGCAGCATTTAACTTCTCCTAATCGTTTGGTTTAGGATATTACTGGCTTTATGATTTTATTTTTCTCCAATTGGTGTTTGATCGTTTTTCTTAATGTGTTTTGGAACTTTTTCTTCTTTTCTATTTTCTTTTTCTTATGTTGTTTGTAACCTAAGCTGAGACTTACTTGTAGCTATCCATTGTCAAGGTGTTTTGAAGTTTTTTTTAACGAGAGTTTCTCTTCTTCCTTGTCTAAAAAGTTTCTTGTTACTTGAGAATTGAGATTGAAGTAAACTAGTTGAGGTGAAATCAGGACTTACGTTGTAAGACCTACCATGTGAAGTTTCCTACATTCTCTTCTTTGAAATTCTCACGCTATCTTTCTCTGTCTTGTTTCCCTACACGCAGAGAGAAACCAAACCAAGAAGAGAAACTATGGCGGAATCACCAAAGCAGCACATTGATCGAGTTCGGAGGACTAAGTTTTCAATCGGTGGAGCTGATAATCCGTTGACGGAGGATCTTCATCAGGCCGTAAAGAATCTCTCCGCTGAGCTCTATGCAAAAGATGTTCACTTCCTCATGGAGCTTATCCAAGTAAGTTTTAACTCTCTCGCTATAATGCACTAACATCTCTGCTTTTCTACTCATTTTTACGAGTCTATTCTCCGTATCAAAAGCTAAGTACGTAATGATTGTGCATGTTCCTGTTTCACGAATATGTTTAGCTTATGCATTAAATATTCCTTTGATTTCAGAACGCTGAGGATAACGAGTACGTCGAAGGTGTGAATCCATCACTTGAATTTGTCATCACATCTGAAGACATCACAGCCACCGGAGCTCCAGCCACTCTCCTTATCTTCAACAACGAGAAAGGTTTCTCTGAGAAGAACATTGAGTCCATTTGTAGTGTTGGAAGGTTCACCAAGAAAGGCAATCGCAAACGTGGTTACATTGGAGAGAAAGGTATGCCTTAATTTGCCTTCTTAAGTCAAACTCGAATTGATCCAAAGACCCTTGTTCTTACATGTGTGTTCTGTTTTCAAAATTTACAGGAATCGGATTCAAGAGTGTGTTCTTGATTACTTCTCAGCCCTATATTTTCAGCAATGGTTATCAGATTAGATTCAACGAGGCACCTTGCAGTCACTGCAGCCTTGGCTACATTGTTCCTGAGTGGGTTGAGAAACATCCTTCTCTTGTCGACATACAAAGAATCTACGGTTCTGCTTCTGTTCTCCCGACCACAACCATAATCTTGCCATTAAAGAGTGACAAAGTTAAACCGGTGAAAGAACAGCTCTCTAATGTCCATCCCGAAGTTCTCTTGTTTCTCTCCAAGATCAAACGCCTCTCCATCAGAGAACACTGCCAAAGATCCTAAGCTCAGCACAGTGAACTCCATCGGGATCGTAAGCGAGACTGATTTCATGACGAGGAAGAGCATTGACGCTGAGTCTTACACAATCCATCTCTCTGCCAGTGAAACTGATTCCGAGAAACAATGCAGTTACTACATGTGGAGGCAAAAGTTTACTGTAAAACTTGAGAACCGTGTGGAAAGAAGAAGCGAAGTCGACGACTGGATGATAACTTTAGCGTTCCCATACGGAGAGCGTCTTGTCTGTGGAAATACCTCTCCTGGTATCTATGCGTTTCTTCCCACAGAGATGGTAACAAACTTTCCTTTCATCATTCAAGCTGATTTCATTCTTTCATCGTCGAGAGAAACTATACTTCTTGATGATATATGGAACCAAGGGATTCTCAGTTGAGTTCCGTTGGCTTTTGTGAATGCATTCACCACCATGGTGAAGAAGAATGATGCTCCGGTGTCTAGCTTGCTGCATTCTTTTAGTTTCTTGCCTGTGAAGCAATCTTCTTACGAAAAGCTGAACGTTGTTAGAGAAACCATCAGGGCAAGAATCTGTACAGAGGAAATTGTGCCAAGCGTGTCACATTTAGGACAAAAGTTCTTTCACAGGCCGTGCGAAGTTGGTCGTTTGATTTCTTCTTTCTGGGATATCTTGGAGAAAGCGAGAAGAGAAGGTGCGAGTTTGCATAATATATCATCACATGGGATGTATATTCTTGATTCTTCCTTTGATAGACCTGAAAACGATAATGTTCTCAGTTTCTTGGGGTTGAAGCAAGTAAGCAACGAATGGTATGCGAAATGCATACAAGGCTGCGATCTCGTGACAAGTGTATCGGAAGAGACTTATGTGGAGATTCTGTTTTTCATAGCTGAGAATTGGGAATCAAGATTTCAGAACACAAACATGGATAAAGTCCCTCTTATCAAGTACCTTGTTCAGAAAGGAACGAGTTATGTAAGCAGCTTGTCAGATTTGAGTTCTCTGACGCTATGTCTCTCTTCAGATAAGAACCATGCATGGCTTCTTGATTGGAACAGTGAGTTTCTTAGATGCATGCCTAAGTTTGTTTTCTTGCCGCAAATAACGCGAACAGCGTTGAAAGCTTCCTCCAACAGACAAACGATATATGATTGGCTTAAACTGAAGGTTAAAGTCATCGATCTTAGCGTATCTGATTACGCAAAACGTCTCCGAGAGAGTCTTAACGGAGACAAGAGGCTTGTGGTTGCGTATGCACACTTCTTGCATCACTCAATCTCGCAGGGCTTTTTATCCATAGGAGAGGCTGAGAAATGCTGCAGCAATGGCATGCCTCTTGTGGACAACTATGGGGATGTTAACACAAACAGGCACGGTGTTCTTGTTCCCGCTAGTGTTGGTAAATGGGTTAGCTTAACCGGTTCGAATCCTTGGACGCAGGACGGTTATATAGAGCTCTGGGAAGAGTACATGTCGTCTGGAAAGTTCGCTGGTGTAAGGTCTGGTCATAGAGAGCTTCTAGGGTTCTTGGAAACTTATGTTAAAGCTGGAGATATACCTGAGATACAACCACCAGATGCTGCTATACCTGCGTTATCTGGTTCTCTAATAAAAGAGAATGCTTTGTTGCTTTTGGAGTGGATAAAGAATAAAAGAAACTCTCTTCCTCCCAAGTTTCTTGATTCTGTTAAAAGGGGAAGCTGGTTGAGAACGAAGATGAATAATTCCTCTGATTATAGGCCACCGTCTCAGTCTTTTTACCATACTTCATCATGGGGAAAAATTCTGAAAAGCGGATCGATTCTTGTTGATATGCCACTTGTTGATCGAAGATTCTACGGGAAGAAGATTGAGAGTTACCAAGAAGAGCTGAAACTTGCTGGTGTCATGTTTGAGTTTAGTCAAGCTTCTAGGTTTGTTGGCGAACATCTTATGAGTTTAGCTGGGAGCTCGTCTCTGTCAAGAGCCAGCGTTATTTCGATTCTGAAATTTATCAGACACTTGAGAGAGAAGCTTCTCCCACCTGACGACTTCATCAGAGCCATCAAGAATATACCTTGGCTTAGGACAAGTTCCGGTGACAGACCACCACATGGAGCTGTTCTGTTCAGCCAAGACTGGAAAGCTGCGTCGCTGATCTGTGACATTCCGTTCATTGATATAGATGTCTACGGTGAGTCTGATCTCAGCGGCTTCAAGGAAGAGCTTAAGTTGCTTGGCGTTGTGGTTGAGTTTCCCGGTAACCACAGCCTCGTTTTCTCTCATTTGAATCTGACCAAGCTTAATCATATGACGTCCGATGCAATGCTCTTAGTTCTTGATTGCATGCGTCAATTGATACCTCCTCCAACGCTGATGCATGTCATGAGAACTTCTCAATGCTTTAAGACGAGAAGTGGATACAAAGCTCCTGCGGATTGTTTCTTACCTGATGAGGAATGGAGTTGTCTCCTCTCTGTTTCCGATTGCTTCCCTCTGATCGACGAGGGTTTCTACGGAGACAAAATCTTAACGTACAAAGACGTGCTGAAGAAGATTGGTGTTGTGGTTGAGCTTGAAGATGCTGTGAAAGTCTTTGTACAAACCTTTAAGAAGAAAGCTACTTCCGTTGGTCTAACTCGAAACTGCGCCTTGTCTCTCCTGTCTTGCTACAAGAAACTGATGGCAAGTACACACAAGTTTCCTGAAGATCTTATGAAACTCTACAAAGAGTTACAGTGGCTGCCTACAAAGCTCGGCGACTTTCGTGCACCAAAGGACTGCATCCTCTATGAACCAGAATGGGAACCTCTCCGGCTCATAGCGAATCTACCCTTTATCAATGACGTCTCAGACAGCATAAGCGACTACAAGAAAGAGCTAAAGAGCTTAGGAGCCACAGTTGAGATGAGAGAAGGCATGCGCCATTTGGTTAGTTGCTTAAGTCTCCCTTATGATCCATCTCGGATCACTGCTACAAGTGCGTTGTCTCTTTTGAAGTGTGTCACGTTCTTGATTGAGAGTAGATTACTCTCTAACGAGTTTCTTGATAAGGTTTCTGTCAAATGGTTGAAGACACATAATGGTTATCATAGTCCAAAAGAGTGTCTTTTGTTCGATAAAAGCTGGAAACTAGAGCCGTGTGATGGTCCTTTCATAGATGAAAAGTATTACGGCATATCAGCGCTTAAAGGTTACAAGAGAGAGCTTATTGAGATTGGAGCTTGTCATGATTCAGCTAAAGCCTGTCAGTTGCTTGCTAACCACGTTTACACTCATTCTGATTCTGCTGCGATTACAAGGATATATAGGCTTCTCAGTAGATTTCAGTGGAAAGCCGAGAAAGGTGGTGAGTTTCCATGCAAGATTTGGATCCCAAGCGATGGTAAATGGGCAGATGTTTCTAGCTGCGTGATCTGTGACAAAGATAAACTCTTTGGATCGCAGCTAAACGTTCTTGAAAACCATTACAAGGACAAGAAACTTCTTGGCTTCTTCTCATCGGCGTTTGACGTGAGAAGTAAGCCTTCCATTGAAGATTACTATGCTTTGTGGAAATATTGGGAGACGACGAGGAACTTCTTGTCCAACGAAGAGTGTTGTGCGTTCTGGAGTTTCGTCGTGGGACACAGTAACACGGTTGAAGCCGAGAAGCTTCTCTCTGAAACGTTTTCGCGTTTGCCCGTAAACGCAACAGATGGGAGCAATAGTGGTGGAGGAGTGTTGTTGTGTAGCAAGAGCGACGTGTTCATAGGTGATGACTTGCGCTTGAAGGATCTCTTCATATATTCTCCTGTTTTCGTCTGGTACCCAACTCCAAGCATCCCTACATTGTCACAAACGAAGCTTATGGAGATTTACAGAGTCATCGGCGTGAAAGAGATCTCCAAATGCGTCGAGATCGCTGAAGCTAAGTTAACAGATAGAGTCAAAACCGTGAAGCAAGAGAATAACAATAATCTGATCGGACCTGGCTTAGTGAGGCTAATTCTAGGGTTCCTCTCTGATCCATCTCTCAAGATAGAAGCTGAGGAACGTTCTAGGATCATACATGGCCTTCTTAGCCGCAACGTTGTGCAAACTCCGGAGACGATCTCGACGGAGTATACTCTGAATCTACCGTCTAAGGGAGAGAAGATAATCGCTAAGGCTGAGAGGATGATAAGGTGGGAGAGAGAGAAAGGAGTGCTTTATGCAGAGAAGATGAAGAAACGTTGTGGTCAAAGAAAGGTTATAGAGAACGCCACGTGTTTCGCTGAGGTGATTGCTAAAGGAGTGATGTGGGAGAGAGAGGATCTGATTGGACAGTTATCAGAGCTTGTGAAGATGGCTTACTTGTTGAAGTTCGATGAAAAGGCTTTAGAGTTTCTTATGAAATCCAAAAACCTTCAGGTCTATGAAGAAGACGAGAAACTCATCTCAGATGCCTTCTCTCTCAAGTAACCTAATCCCAAGTAACAACGAAGACATATATTTTGATATTCTGCATCTTTGTAACCCTCACGACTCTTCTGAAGTTACAATTTGAAGTATTTTTTCTTACCAGCAATTAAGAAGCTTTTGATCCATTAAACACATACTTTACACAAACTCGTTACAATGTAGTGAATAAACAAACAAACCTGAATGAATCACAATCTTTTTATCATTTTCCATTTTTTTCTCCATATATTGTAATTGGCTTAAACCGGAGACTACAACCGTCCTATACCAGTTCCGGTCCTGCTTCTACATGTTGCTGCAGCATCAGATATCTCAACGTGTAAATCTCTGGAAGCATCATTCTCTGAAGACACTGAGCTATCCTCGCCGACTCTTTTCGACAAAGACTCCTCTCTGCTTCGCAAATCTTCATTCACACGGCTTGAGAACTCCCAGCTCCCTCCTCTTCTTCCCCTGCTCGACTCTCTCGAATGCATAATCCCTCGTCCTTCGGTTTCTTCCGGTGGCAGCATTCTGCTCAGATCACGCGACGTCACCGATGATTCCAAGTCCTTGTCCATGTCGCCGAGCTCTTCATCTACTGTCTCGTGCCACACCGGTTTCCTCCCCATCTCTATGTCGTTGGAAACTTTCTGTAGGCTCGGGCTCGACATCCCTCCGTTTACTGTCCTTGGCGGGATCGCTGGCTCCTTTGAAACCTTTGCTCTGAAACTGTTCTGAGATACGGCCACGCTTGTGCAGAACACTTCCATGAAGTTCCCCACTATCCCTTTGTTGAAGGGGTTCTCGTGTCTATCATATCGATACCTAAAGTTCTCATATGTTGACTGCCAAAAACATCACAACATATAACACAAAACCGATGTTAGAATCAGCTAAATTACACACTGTTGGTTTCATGGAATGTGATATGATTTTACCTGATTGGTACTCATTAGGTACAAATGGAAACCGGTGAGCCCACCAACGAACCAGACACAGATGAAAGTGTAGAGTATTAACGCAATGGAAGCAGGAGTCTTGATTAACGACTTCCAGATGTTTATCTTCTCACCGTCCATTATGCGCTTGACGTAGATCCAGCAAAACACATGGACATAAATGCAGAGAAGAGCCGAGCACAGCACAAACATGAAGTAGAACCTGTAGTTTCTCTGTATCCACAAAAAACGCAAGTTACACTCAAATATTCACAACAGTCAATAAGAAAAGATGAAAAAAAAGAGTGAACAATCAAGACTTTTGTGAGCCATTACCAATCCAATGCACTGACCAAGCCAAGGACAGTGATGATCAAACTTCTCGACGCAGTTGTTGCATATGGAGCAATGAGAAGCACGAGGTGGTCTGTAAAGCATGCAAGTGTCACAGTATTTGATCTTCACAGTGATTCCATTCACAACCATATCCTTTGTCCGAGGCAGTCGACTCTGAGGAGTATGAGCAAGACGTGGTTCTCCATTGCTTTCATTACCCTCTGGTTCAGGAGGATACAGATTGCGTGGTATGATCCCCGGGTCTCTCCCCGAGGTTAGAAGAAGAAATATCAGATCCTGTGTAGAACACACAAAGATTGAAAATTTATCATCAAGAAGCCAAAGCAAGAAGATGCAGAAGCAGAATCAGAAGAAAGAGGAACTCACTAATACATTCAGACCAACAGCGACGGCTAATATTGACACTCCTCTATGGTGAGGGAAGTCATCGAAGAATTTGTGTCCAACGAAAACACAGAAGACAACGACAGGAGCTGTGATCAAGAAGATGGTGATCAGAATAGAGCGAGCATCGGGTCCAAACACGAGCCTTCCTCCACAGAAGAACACCTGGAGAAGATCAAGAACAAACTCAACATCAGTCAAATATCGGCAGAGATAAGCTAGGTACATACATAGCCAAGGCAGTTGAATTAACATCTCTTGTAACTAAGTAATCACATTTCTAGACAAATCTTTTACTGATGAACATCCAAAAGCTCAAACTTTTGTAAAAGACCAACATTCACAAACTATGTAGACCAAATCTCATTATCCACAGAACTGTAGAACCTCAAGACAATTACATGAGGAACTGATTAGGAGACCAAAACCAAGACAGGTAAAGCTGAATCATAGACGTTTCTCAAATGGTTTCTTGCAAGTGTTTTTCTCTAATTCTCTCAGGGAAAGCACAAATCTTGCAACATGTAAACTAGTTTTAACGATGGAGCAAGAAGGATTTGATAATTTACAAAATCAAATTCCAAGTTGAGAAAGAGAATAAGCAAAACCCCCAAAAACTAAAGCTGCAAAAAACAACTTCCTAAAATCAAAATTAGGGCATAGAAGAAGTCAACTTATTAGTCCTAAGCTTCTGAAGAATAAACCCAGAAGAAAACACCGAGAAATGTATAATTCCACCAAAGGTCTGAGGATTTCGATTCAGATCTTACTTCAAAGACCTTAAATCTAACCCAGAAAACAAAAATCATAAGAGAGAGAGAGAGAGAGAGAGAGAGAGAGCTCACGTTATTCCCTTTCCACCCTTTATAGGTTCTGATCAGCTCATCTCCGCCACCGCCGCCGTTAGGACCCGGAGGTCCGGGACGACGATCTGACGGCTGCAAATCTAACATCAGAAGACCAGACCCAAAAGAATCGCGTTTTGCTTACAAATCTTTGAGCAATAAATTTGATAAAAATGGAGAGAGAGATTAGGAAGAAAATAAAAATTATTTTTCAGGAAATGGTATTATTGACTTGGGGGACAGAGAATTATGTTTTTTTCTCCGGCTACTTGGCGTTGGCCCCCTTAAGCCACCTTTCCCAATTTACTAGTCAACTAATGTCAATTAAAACATTCCAATTAATGGTGTTTATGGTATATTAACCGTGTGTTAATGGTCTAATAAACCGACGACGCCTTCATAAATATAAAATTCTGATAGTAACGTATATCCACTATAAACAAACCTTCAAAACAAAAGTGAAAATAATTTTTCTTTTTTATTAATAATTTCTTGGAGAGAAAATACTACAAATTATTTACAGAAAAAAAAAAAGAACAACAGTCTTATTTGTACCATTTTATAGTATGCTTGGAAAATAAATTGTACTTGATCCACTTAACTATGATCACTTTCTCCTCCTAAATTTAGTTGGGGAAACAAAATTATTCCAATTAACCAAGATATATCTCTAAACTCTAAAGAGTCGATTTACAAACGTGTCCATTTTGTAATTGATGATTGATTGATATCACGACTATTTCAACATTTAGATGGTCATCAGATTAATGTTCTGTCTTCTTTTCATTTAATTTATATTTTCTGTTATTTTGATTAATTTGAATTCAGACCAACCGTAAAATGTAATGTATAATCCTAATAATCCAATACGTGTTGAACATTTCTCGTCAAGTTTAGTCTCATCTGATGATTTGTTTGAACCTCTTCTCGTTAAAGAGAAAAATTATCCTTTTTATATTTAATTATTTATATATATCCAGTGGACTCTATATAAGTAGTACTAATAAAATCCTAGTTAAGCTATCAGATTTCATTTAGGTCTTGTAATTTTTGTTGTTAAGTTATTAAGGTTCACAATACGTGATAATATCATGCACAGTACATCGATGATGATTTTTTTTTGTTTTTCACGAGCAGTTGTGAAAAAAAAAGTTGTTGGAAATTTCTCTTTTGAACAAATAGGGAGCCACAAAAATACAATACTTCAACTACAGACAACCCACTTCCTCTGTATTTTTCTGGTCTCACGTTGGTCATAGGCTTTTCATTAGTCGGCCTACCCGAAAACAAAAATCTTTAATATTTTAAGTTTCTGAAGTTTTTCTTTTAGGTGATACTAAGCTTTTTAGACTAAATTAAACGTATATGAATTTATTAATGTGATTATAATCTGCAAGTAACAGAAACTTACAGTTTAAACATTATAGCATAAAGGAATTTAGAAAAGTGTTGATTCAAATTAATGATACAGATAAAGCGACACAATATGATATTTTGCAAAATAAAAACCATATAGGGGAATATTGTTCCTGGTAAAAAAGATACAAGAAAATGATCTCAAAAGCTTAGGGAAGAAACAAAAAAAAGCACACTCGAAATCTTCATTTTGTTCGTTCTTCAAGAATAAGTAGGGAAAAAAAACTCGAAAGAAAGAATAAACAAAAGCCATTAATGTTGCTCTTCATTTCCTTGGGATCACGATTGAAAGATAATTATATATAGAATGAAGGAGATTACTGGTTTTCTAGCCTTTACTAAGGCATGACGCCAAGATCCTTGAAGTAATCATGCTCCAAGGCTGCTCTTGCGTTGATTCTTTTGGTTGGATCCATCAACAGCATTTTCTGCAACAAATTAAACAGAGACATATTAATCATCTTTACCCTCAAAACCTTGAGATAAACATCCGCAAGTTCAGTTTGCTTTTTCCTTTTTCGTTTAGGAATTTTCAAGAATCCTGGTTATTGAAGATTGTTCATGTTTCAGACTAGTTTGATTTGGGTTTACATGAACACTGTTGAAGATACAAAATTAAGCATCCAGGTCTCTAATGTAGCAGAAGTAGAATATAAAGATGCGACTGTGTGTGTGTGTATTTAGTCAGCGAACTTACTGAAAGGAGATCTACACCATCGGGATCCAGATTCGGGACAAAAGATTCTAAGTCCTGTGGTATAAGAAAAAAAACATAAGCAAGAACAATATTGTGATATGTGCTCTTGTTTACTGAAATAGAGATGTGGAGGTGAAAAAAGAAATTATGAAGTACCGTTGGTTTCCATTTAGGGAAAGCAGATTTGTAATCTGGCAGCGAAGTTACACCGGGCCATGTATCCTCGTATGGAGTTCCCATGATTCTGGAAGGAGACAAAAAAACACATGGCAGCCATATATTATAATCACATAGCACTTCAATATCTATGTACATTACTAGTTCTCCAGAAAATTAGATTTCACGTTAAGAATAGTTTGGTGATATCATTTCGCAAACAAGTTCTTTCTACTTGTGATATATAGAAGAAATTTGGATCGAGGAAATTACTGATGAAACCTGAAAATCTTGAAGAGTTGATCGATCTCGGAGTCTCCAGGAAACAAGGGCTTTTGGCTGATCATCTCAGCAAATATGCATCCGACGGACCAAATATCAACTGGTGTAGAGTAATGATGAGATCCTAGTAGTATCTCTGGTGCTCTGTACCAGAGAGTAACCACCTACAAGGAACAAAATGCAAAACCTGTAAATAACCATTAAGAGATGTGAAATCTGAATGTACCACTGAATTTTTTTGTGGTATTTTGAATCTAAGTTAGTCCTCTAAGTAAAGACTTTGCAATCCATCTGAAATGTCTAAGTCCTTTATTTACATTTATCAGATGCAAAATCGGATACTACTTTAAGTTGTTCTGTACTCTTTCTCTCATAAACAAAGGATATAAAAATGGAGCAAATATGAAGCCTCGTGATAAAACTCGTCACAGAAACATAAGACCAAAAAAAAATATTGTTTGGCACCTCATGAGTAAATGTCCTGACAGGGATACCGAATGCTCTGGCCAGACCAAAATCTGCAAGCTTTAGTGAGTTCGAGCGGCGATCAATCAGCAAATTCTGTGGCTTTAGATCACGATGGAGAACCCTGTGAGAGTGGCAATACGCAATTCCACGGAGAATCTGGTAGAGATATGCCTGCAAACAGTGGATGTATAGCTCTCATCAGCGTGTGTTAAGTACTAAAAACGAATCAGGCAGAAGTTTATGTCATCATGACCAATAAAAACTCAATAAGACGGTATTGGTTTGTCAATACAATAAGTGTCTGCACATAGATAAAACAATGCCTAAAGTTTCTTAGCACTCACTTTGATCGTATGTAGATCCTTTGAGAAATCAGGAGTTGAGTCCATGTGCTTTTTGAGATCCAAGTCAAGATACTCAAAAACCAGATACAAACGCTTCTCGCTGTGCACTACATCCTGTAACCTGTGCACAGCCAAACAAAATCAACCAAAAAGTGTTAAACCAGATTCATGCTTCTATTAGATTTCGACGGTATTTGGTATTAACTTCATACTTGACAATGTTGCTGTGCTGCATTTCTTTCAAGAGAGAGATTTCTCTAATTGCAGTGCTAGGCACACCTTCATCCTCCTGCTCCAGCCGTATCTTCTTCAAAGCTATAGTCTCATTGGTCACTTTGTCTCGTGCCTTATAAACCACACCGTATGTTCCTTCACCAATCTTCTCAACTTTCTCGTACTGCACAAGTAGTATGAGCATATTAACCAGAGACTTGTAAAAACAGTAAACCAGTGACTATGAACGAATTGGAACAATTATTTCACAAACCTGATCCATCAATTCCAGAATTCACAAGCTGAAGCAAATCCGCACTTGTAAATCTGAATGTCACAGCAACGAATACGTGGTAACTTCACCTGCGGAATGATAATGACGCATCGCAGCTCAAATTAGTTAAGCTATCCACGCACATTGCAGAGCTAATCTGAGAAATCAATCTCAAAATTGAAGTAAAATCTGTACACAACGACGCAATGAAATTAACAGAAGTTTCAGATCCGGACTACGTTACTAATCGAGTGTGATTATACAGGGAACAAAGCAAAAACACAAAAATAAACTGTAATTCGATTATTTGAACAGATTGCGAAAATGAAGAACTGAAAATAAATCGATAAACGGAAATGATATGAACAAATCAGAAACGTTGAACAAAATCCAGAGCAGGGAACACATACACGACGACGGAATGCCAAAAAAACTAGTCTAAATCTAGTGAAACACTAAGAAACGCCACTGAAAATACTAAATGGGGGAAAACAAGTCGAGATCAGCATCGAATCACAGAGAAAAAGGAAGATGAAGAGAAAAATAAGAGAAAGCGGTTGGAATTGTAAACAGTTTAAAGCAGAATTCGAACGGAAGAGCAGTTCCTCCTCCGGTCAAATAATTCATCGGAGAGTTAACGAAATCATCTTACCGGCGACGATCGGATGTAGTGTGAGTGACTAGCACACCGACGGATCCTCTCTCTATCTCTCTCTCTTTGTGGAAAAGGCAGTAGAGAGATACGGTGGTTTCTGTGCAGCTTGAAGAGACTAGGGAAGGCGATTGACTAATAGAGTAAGGGTTTTTTTCATTTTCTATTTTGTGTTTTCTTTTTCGTGTGTGGGGAAAATTATGTTCGTTATAATTCTTTTTAATCTCCACTAAATTGGATTACCTAACCGCATTAACTCGGGTATGAATTGTATCCCTTTATACCCACACAAACAGTAAAATGTCTCTTGCATATTTACAGTTTTACATAATACAAGAAAAAGGCTTGCTTCAAAGTCTAGAAATGTTTGGGTATAAAGATTTATTTCAGTCTAGAACAAAAAACCAAAAAATAATTTAACAGGAAAAAAAAAAATTTGCAATAGATTAATCCCAAAACAGAATTAGTATGCAATTTGCAAATGGATTAATATGTTTTATATGTGGTAACTATTCAAAATCTAAGTAATATACGACTTAGATCATCAAGAAAATAGCAGAAAACTAAACTCATTGTGATTATGGATGGAAGAATTGCAATACTAGGATAATTAAATTACTTGATTCTAACATCTGCTTCATATTGATAAAGTTTGCACCAACCCCAGGATAAATGGACAATGATATGAAAGTTCTTTTTATTACTTTATCTCAATGAACAACTCAATATATTTAATGTCTTCTGAAAAGTCTTTGCACCAATAATCAAGCCAAAGATAAAACAACAAAATGAAAACCAATTTGTTTACATGTTGTAATAAGAGACAATAGTCTTATTCATTTGAATTGATCAATGCTAATTTAGTATCTAAAATTAGCAGTGTTTTTTTTTTTTTTTAATCTATGTAAAATTAGCAGTGTTAACATTTATACTGATCTGATGCTAATACGCTATATACATACTAGTATCACGTTCCAACGATCAGAATGATATTTCACAAGCCAATCCTTTTCAGCACCCAAATTTTCATTTATATTGCAACACACCGTAAACGTTTCACTTTCACCTATTTAGCCAAAGTTAAAGAACTAAAGCTTAAATACTACCACGGTCCAAACTCCAAAATCCAGTCTTTCCCTAAACTTCCGCGAAGACTATAGAACACCTATATCTTTTGCAAATACCAAAGACAAACCCCAAACTTCATATACTGAAAAAGTAACCCAAAATTTAAAGAATGTCAAAAGTAAACCCATCTCGTGATCTGTCAACCTCCACATATTAAAGTTTACAGTAACCAAATATTTAGTTGGTGAGAAACCGAGAAATGATCTAAAAGGTGAGATGCATAAACAGATGAGCTTGGGATAAAAGAAAGGAGGGAAAACAAAAGCTTGGCCCATTAGGTGTCTGTCATTTTTATTTCAGTCAATCGTAATCAATTCTTAACAAACTAAAGGCCCAAAAACAAACAATATATATCTAAAAATAGTAATAATTTAAAAAGGTCCTACCGGGAGTCGAACCCAGGTCGCTGGATTCAAAGTCCAGAGTGCTAACCACTACACCATAGAACCGAGCGATGTTTAGGCAGAAGTTTATTTAAATGATATCATTTTGCGTAGTGTTTGAAATTTCTACCGAGTTCCAGTATGTATGTATTTATAACGAAATCTCATTTACTATAGTTTTGTAGCGTTTGTCATACTTTTGAAGACGCAAGTCATAAAAATATTTTGGTTTTGTACATAAATGTAAAATTTTCTCATGCCATATTATATATACTAGTAGAATACCTGCACGTTTGTGCGGTGTGATGTTGTGGTTTTGTGTAGAAAATTTAAACCCTAAATCCGAACCCGACCAAAAACCCTAATCAAAAAATTTAAAAACCCAAACTTTTTTAATATGTCTAAACCAAAATCCGAAATCAAAAAAATCCCGAAAACCCTGAACTGAACAAAAAAAATCTGGAAACTTTTTCACCCGGAACCCGACCCAAATACCCTAATCAAAATTTTAAAATACTCAACTTTTTTAATATATCTAAACCCGAAAACCAAATCCAAAAAATCCGGAAAACCCTAAACTGAAAAAAAAAAACTCGAACCCAACCCGAACAAAATTTTCAAAGAAACCCGAACAATTTCTATATCTCTATAAAATTAGGTCTCAGATTTTCACCCAAACCCGAACTTGTCTATAAAAACCCGAAAATCCAAAAAGCATATTCTATTGATTTGGATATTATCGTTAGATTATGTTAAGTTTTTTTTTTTGCAGATTTTTAAGAGCTGGAAAACGGAAGTTTTCTAAACCATCGGTTTGTTTTAAGTTATTATTCTTGTATCCAAACAATTTTTTCCATTTATTCTTCTATCCAAATAGTTTTTTCTCTTATTCTTGTATCCAAACATTACAATGTACTAAATGACCCTTATTAAATTTGTTGCCAAACACTTTCTCTTCATAATTAGATTGATTTTTTGTTCATAAATTTTCAATGTACTTTTCAATTAATAATATAAAGATACACACATATTTTCGAAAATAACTCAAAAAGAAAACTCTACTCAAAAAGGGAAAAGCCAAATGAAATAAAGGAAAAGATGTCGATATTTCCTCTCTAGTTGCCAAGTAATCCCCTATGCACTGGGATCCTTATTAGCACCTAAAAAGAGACCCTCCTTCGTAAAAGAGGATTCAATCTCTTTCAAATAATTCAATACAGTGTGAAGTTCTTAGTATGAAAAATGAGCAAAAACCAACAAAGAGGGAAATCATATACTAATTGTTTTTTTGGTTTATCATATACTAATTTTGTTTCCAACAATATTTCATCTTAGATGATGTGAATTACATTAATCCGTTTATATATGCATAAAACTCTTAAAATTGACTATTATTTTACTTCTCTTTAATTCTTAGGATTATTCACTATCACACATTTAATTTCACATTAGAAACTTAACTAATCGTTGGAAAAACTATCAAAACGCGATAAACGCACCGGGTGTTTATTTTCCTCTCTAAGAGCTAGTGTTACGACTTACGAGTACATAAACCTTCGTTACATAAGTCTATACACGGATACGTACACCTAAAATGCATGTGGTATCGTAATGCTTTCAAAAGATAACTCTTGATTAAAATATCAATGTTCACGTAAATTTCATATATTATATATGTTATGATTATGTTTAGGAGATAAACTCAATAGCATAATAAGCAAAAGAAAAGGGTAAAGGAGGGACAAAAACTGGTGCACCGAAGGTCCGAAGCTGCCAGGCCAACTGTACACAAGACAAAAATTATTTTAAACGTTTTCCCTTAATGGAGGACGAGTGTATTTATAAAAAAAAAATAGAACTTCATATTCAATAAATTTTCCTCACCATTACCAGCAATACGATATTTGGATAATGCGTAGATATGTATTAGGTGTAATATGGTTGTCCATCATTTAAATTGTGCAGATAACATAATAAAATGCTAAAATAATATTAAATGTTTATTTCACTCTAAATATTTGAAAAGAACTACGTTAATCATCTACATTTCTAATTTTGAAGATTAACTTACACAATTATCTCATATAATTATTCAGTGTTTATATACACACCCAAAAAAGAATAGATTTGAAAATCAGAAAAGAAGAGTAATCAAACAAGTATGCAACTACTCAAGTTGCCAAGTGTAATATCCTAATTTGAGGAAGACAAAAGAAACGCCATATAAAAATTTCTTTTATTGTAGAACAAGAAACAAAATAACTAAAAAAGGAAAAGGAGGGGAAAAAATGAATGGAAAGAAAAATAAAAAGTTGTGACGATATTATCTTGTTCTTTTTCAAGAAGAGTGGAATGTTCACTCATAGAAAGGCTAAAAAAAGGCTTCAATAATTAATCTATCATGCGAACAAATATACGAAGGAAAACAACCCAACTTGGTACGTTATACATGTAAAGTCTTTATCCCCCACAAAAATAATCAAAAAATCTGTTAACAAATTTAATTTAGCTTTTGCTAAGAAATCATATTTCAGTCAAATAATTCATTTGAAAACTGGATCGAATATCAAATGAGTCACGAGTCTAGGTCGGTTTATACAATCATAAATGATTATGATTCGATTTCTATTGTGCAAACTGAAGCAGCCCCATATTTTCGTGTGGGGTGAAAAGGAAAATATATAAACGAGTAGCAAGCAAAAGAAGCCAAAAGCCTATTTTGTCCATTATTTTTGAGTTTAACTTAACACAACTGTGTATTAAACTATCTAATTCCTTAAAATGGTTTCTATTTTTTTTTTTTTTTTTACAATGTACTTATATTGAAATTAGCTAGGGATCAGTCGATCACAATGCAGAAAGGCAAGAAATTCTTTATCAAAGAATTCTTTTCTCGAATGCTCTATCTTAATACATACAACTGAAGAAAAACATAATAAAACAAGATATATGGTTAATGTGGTAGAAGATATCATAAGCCTCGTTCAAAAAGGCTTTGACATTGATCGATTTGATGTCGATCGAATCTGCTTAAATTCTGAAGATCAAATTAGTTATTTTGTTATTAAAAACCTACAAATAAATCTTTGAATTTCTGGTGTCCTCAAACTTTTATAAACATGCTTTATATATATAAGAAAAAAAAGAACTGGTGGTATATATTGATCTCCCAGTCCTCATAAATTTCTTTTAAGAACCTATATATACATGATAACATGTACCTGACTGATCATGAATATATATCTATTTGTAGTGCGAAATCGGAAAATGTGAAATAGTAGTAGTTTAGTTACTCATGTGGTCAGTTTCTACTTAATTAGTTATAAATCAGTTCGACAGTTTCATCGGAATCTATTAGTGTACGGACAACAATAATCACATCTACGCCGTCATCAAATATTGAAAGAAAAAGTCAACAGATACGATATACGAATTGGTAACTACTAACTTGGTATGTGTAGTAAAGAAGAAGAAAAAAACTTAAAAAGCGTCGGCGTATTTGATTAAATTAACTATATAGGTAGATGTGATTAAGAATATAATGTACCGAATTAGATGGAATCATCAAATGAAAAAAACTTAACTTGTTTGCAAGTTCTTCGAATTCATGCGTGTCTTGTCATTAATCTTACGAACATAGGAAGTTAATGATTCACTATTAAAAAAATTAGTAAAAATATGTGATTGTAAGAAGATATTACTATATTTAAAATAATAAAACAAGCAAATTCTTTCTCTAAAAAAAAAAAAAAAACAAGAAAATTCTCGATCAATTCTCTATCACAAACGTCCAATCAGTGTTTAGCGAATTTTTGAATATCGGTGACATGCATGTGGCTCTATCATTTTATTATCAAACAAATTTGTTGTTATACATCCAATTAATAACTAGCTTCACTTTATTTTTTGGGCAAACATAATTAACTTTAGTTATGAATGGGTAATACTAGTGCCAATGAGTGCAGTTGTGCAAATCAATTGTCTGACAGCCTAGTTTGATTTTAGGGTTTCATTAGCAAACGTGTGGATATCAACAAAATAAAACAAAATAAATTATTCGCTACATGCAAATCATGTAGAAAGAAAAAAGAATGTCCACAGCTGAAATATAAAACAGACGAAACAACAACTGACAGTGATTACCGTTAATGCTACTATTGAAATAATATCAAACTTTTCGTAAATCGAAGACATAATAAAATCAATTGAATTTTCTTCTCTGACCTTATATATAAGGTTAGGGGCGGCATAAAAGAAGGAGAACTTTGTTTTTCATTTTATTTTTATAAAAACAAATAATGCATTTTATCATGGCAATAACAAAACCGGCCAATCATATCATATCTCTCCAATCTCTCTTTTAATCTTTCTCTTTTTATAAGATCGCAAGATAAAGCCGTCGTGATCGCTATCTTCATGGATGTTTATTTCCTTTTTATTTTCGTATTTTATAAAACATATATTTGCATGAAACGAACTCGCACATCACGAATCACGATGGACATGGTTAGCCATGCATGAATCATGGGCAATGATTTGCCAAAAAGTTTGGAGTTAAAAATCAATCATGATATCAACATAACAAATTAATGGAATTTCACTGTTTCTTGTAATTCTTTCCAATAAATCAAAGTGATATTTTATTCATAAGATATTGTATGATGTCTGTCTGCTCTTCTCCTTCATTTACACAAGGCCAAGTGTTCGACTCCTTCTATATAATAAGTTAATAACTAGCAAATACATTATCGGAAAAAGTATACCGCATGATTTAGTTTTTTTTAAAAAAAATGGAATGCTTTATGGCAAAGATTGAAATATCGAAGACATAATAAATTCACTTTTGTTGATAAACAACAATAATTTAAACTCGTGAAATTATTGTGTATCCTCTCTTTATGTTCTTATTTTTCTTTCACCAGCCTCCAGTTCTCGGATCTGTTCTTCGATTTATTTGTTTACAATTACCATATTTTTCTTTAACTGAGGAAAAAAACCGATTACAAATTTACAATACAGCTCTTCTTGGTTTTAGCTTGGGGAACAAAGGCACCTTAAACCTAATGCTAAACTTTTGGCAAAATAATAGATGAGAAGTATTAATTTTTCTTCATGCGGTTACTTCACGATAATTATTCGTATGCAAATTAAGTAGGAGTAGTTGACATCAAACTGAGATTCAGTTCGAGGTTTTTCTTCTAGCATTTTCAGATATAAAAAATAATGAAAACATATCGACTTAACAACAAAAAAGATTACAGATTGGATTTCAGACTTCAATATGCGAGGCTCAAATTCTAGGTTGGATTACATTTTAAATGTGATAAATCCAGACGACACCAGTGCTGCTAATGTATCTTCATGCGATGCAAGTTGGCTAGTAGCTTAGGAAAATTAAATGAAAACAAAAAATGATACAGAAGCGTATCAGGAGATTGGATGGAGAGGCTGAGAGCAACTACGCACAATAGAAGAGCCACATTTTTTGTGTGTCTCCTCTCCTCTTCTTTTGCTTTTTTTGTCTTTATTTATTATTATTTTTTTCTTTCTTTGATATTTTCTGCCATTCGAATCCTCCTGTCCCTATTGGAGAACAAAGTAATAAAAGGATATGTTATCGTAGAAGAACCTCCAAGAAATAACTACTATAATTAACGAGCTAGGAATATATATCTTGTTTTGAATTCGCGAACAAATAAAAATATATTGTTTTGAAATCTTATGTTAAGATTTTACTGTATTAATGACTGGAAAACTAACATTTGTCATGGTTTTTTCTTTTCTTTTAATTTTTACTGCTGCGTGTAAATAGTATATGAATCACAAAAACTAAGGGGAAATAATCAATAGTAGCTAGTAGGAAACTCTGAAAATAATTATAGATATTATTACTTGCAAATATCAAAACTAACACCTTCTAGGTTATGACTTCCAACATCTCATAGAGTCATAGTATTAGTATTCAAACCATCCTTGTAACTCGAATCTTTCTAAATTACTATGCAAGATTATAATTAAATCCCAAGTTTCTAAAGCAAAACGTAATGCATTTTCTTGAAGCGCCATATCTATGATACGAAGTTTTCGGAAAAATGATTTTGCAACGAATAACGGACTTCAAAGTTCAAACCATGCAACCTAGCTTTTTAATAATATTTAATTTACTGAATGTTATGCTCTAGATATCCAATGTAACATCATATTTGTTACCGTCACCTAATGTATATGAATTTTTGACATTAGCATGAGTCATATGAGTCATCCTGTATAACAGAGTCAAATGTGTCACTCATAGCTGTATGATTGTTTTAACAAACGTGGCAGTTTGATATAACAACGGTTAATCATTTGTTCACTTTGTTGTTGCTTTTACAATATAAAGTTCCGTGTCAAATGGATGCATTGAACTTTTTCAGAATACAAAAAAAAAACAAAAATACTGCAGATATTATATACAAAAATCAATAATACCACAACGTTATTTTCTTGTGTAATTTATGTTTTTGATATACACGGGAAATTTTAAAAGATATTATTAGATGAGGACTATTCCACTACATCTAACTTATCATCACAAATATAAATATCGCCATGAATTATCTTTGAATAAAAATGAGTTTAAAAGGAAATGTGGTGTGTAGTCTTTCTTTAAAGCAGAGGCTCAAGTTGTATGAACTTTCCAAGTGGTGCTTGGATGGTGGAGGAGGTTGGAATTTGGAAACGTAACCAATTATGGGACTACAATTTGTCGGGTTTCGTTTTTAGTTGATTTTTGCATTTATATGAAATCGTGCATAAGTTCGTAATTATATTTCTTGATGATATAATCTTTATTATGGGCTATATTAGGATAATGAAAACTTAGAGAGGAAATTGGACTCGAGTCTGGTGACTCAGGTGGTTAACCACAGAAAGGAAAAGACAAACAATAGTTAGTTTTTTATTTTCTGTTTCTAAATGAATCTATCTAATCGAATAAACAATATTGATACAGAAACGACGGAATTATTATCAAGTATTGTTTGTAGTGGGAAGATTCAACGTAGGATAGTTTTTTGTTTGAGGAAAGGGTTTCAAGTTTCCAACGTATGATAGTTAGAAATCTGATTTATATGTCGTTACTGCAGTGACTTACATAGAAGTAAAAGAACAATATTGTATCTTGAAAATTTTATATAAAATTCGACTTGGAGTTAAGCCATATATAGAAACTAAATATATGCTAAAATATCAAGATCACACTAGTATTTGGGATTTTATACACATGTGTTAGAAGTTAAAATAAATTCCAAAACATAAAAGTGGCAATGACCGACCATTGACCTCAGAGTAAGCATACTAAGCCATTACTAAACGGTAAACATAGTCTCAGATAGTCATCATTTACGCAAATAAATAGGTCACCTGAAATACAAGCTCTCAATTGGCTTAAACCGAACAATCAAATCAGACCAAACTTAAACCGAATTATCGACACATACTCTACCGGAGAGGACACCTGGTATAGAGATCTAAAGTCGGTGTGTCAGTGTCACGACTCGTTTAAATGTTCTTTGTTTTCTTTTTTTGACCAAAGGGTTTCCGATAGTATTTTATTGCGTTAATTTGCCAATACTGCACAATTTCATCGAATAGTAATAAAAAGCCATGTCAGTTTTCGATGTTACTACGTGTATGTTTCCTATTCACCAAATACTAACCTATTCATCAAATGCTTGGGCTTGACAAAATGTAAACCTAAATTAAACTAGCTAATCAGCTAATTCTTATTATGATCTTAACTTCTTAAGTTATCGAGCGTCAAAACATTTGGATTAAAGAACCTTCCGTATATGTACATGCGATACAAGTATAACAAAGCAAAGGTGGCTACGTCTACTTGTCAAAAAGGAAAAGGTTATACGTATAATTGCCACTGTGTCTAAAGTTTGCCACTTGTAACACTCGAAGAGCTTTTCACCCAGAGGCCTGACGTAATGAAAATGATTTTACTTTTTGTTTTTCCGACATCAAAATACTAATGAATCTTTCATTTCAAACTATATTTACCTTAAGAGAACATAAATTAAAAGAAAATGGGATCCATAAAAGGTGTAACTATTTGTCACCATTTTTTTTTGTTTAATTTCAAGGTGTAACTTTTCTAATCTCATTAATTAAGCTAATGATTTATGTAAATGCTGAATTTCATTAGAAAATTTAACCGGCCCATTTTACCAAAAAAAAAAATTAACCGGCCTCTGATCGAGGGAGAAGAGAGGTGTTTTTCCAAGGTATCTTCAAAAATGGAACAATATGTGTACTTGAAAGAAAGATAATCATGTTATTTATTCCTATAGTACGGACAAAAGAATAATGATTGAGAAACGGCTAATTATATATGGTTCAATAAAGAAACATGATTATCAGGACTAAAAAGAGCTAAAAGTGAAAACGGCATAATAATTTGACATACAGTCTCACGTGAACTAAATTGCTTTGGTAACGTAAATTTAATGAGAACTTTTGCAAATCTCATTTTCTTTCATACATTTTCTAAACTCTAAAGCAATCTCCAGATTGTCATTAGACCTATATTTTGAATAACACTCATATATTATTAGACGGCGCACAAAAACTTTGAAATATGTTTTTCCACTACATGCCAAATTGTATTTGCAAAGTACTACATAATCAGTAATTTTAATCATTTGTAACTACTAGGTTGGTTTTAGTTAGTAACACTATGAAATCACGTAAGCGTAATACCAAACTAAAGATGTAGAACAAAAAAATGACGAAATCCGTAAGGATAAAAAAAAACAATTTAAACGCAAAATCATCGAATAGCAACAAATACTTATTGAAGTTTTTGATTCAAAACCACAAACTCGTAAGATAGAATCAGGAGTATTTTGTGTATATCTGGATGCATAGATAGAATCTAAACATAATCCTTAATAAAGAGCTTGCCTAAACTGAGATTGACAAGCATTATTGATATAACTAATTAAGTATTTATCTCTTAAGCCAATACCCAAAAAGTTATTTTGGTAACGGATTTGTTTTGTTGTACGTCAATATGTATACAATTTGGTAATGAATTAGCGTGTGAATTATTGTTATAGGTCTATAACATTTCTTTTCCTTTTCCTTTTTTGCAATACAACTACAATGACACTAATGCTTTTAAAAATATATATATATATATATATATATATATATTTTTTTTTTTTTTTTCAAAAATATTCAAAATATTATTGTTCACACAACACATTTCACTTTTTGCCATCTCTCCCACACAAAACCCATTCTTCTCTTTAGCCCTAACCCTCTATATATACGTGAAGTCCTCGAAATGCTAAGCTCGTGCCAATAGCTTTTATATTAAGAGAAAAACACTTACAAATCTAAGTGCCAGCTCTCTTCTTCTTCCTCCTAAAACCCCTAGAACAGTTTAGACAAACCAAAAGAAAACCATGCCTCTCTTCGACACTCACAACACATGGGCCTTTGTCTTTGGTTTGATGGGTATGATACTAACTCTTGTGTTAATTTCGTATTAGATATTTTGTGCCAAATTCTGCAACTCTAGATTCTAGAGATTAATTACTGATTTATTAATACCATACATTTTTGTTATATTCTCTATAATTTACAGGAAACGTCATCTCCTTCGCCGTGTTCCTCTCTCCTGTGTAAGTTCTATTCCCAACTTACCTAAACATCTTCTAGAAAAGCAAGACATATAATGTTATTTGTGTTTATCACGTACTAATCTTGCTTTCTTCATAATTCAGTATGTCAAAGACGAGCAAATATGCTTACACACATGACTAATATTAAGATTATATGAAATGGATGCAGGCCAACGTTCTATAGGGTTTGGAAGAAGAAGACAACAGAAGGGTTTCAGTCTCTTCCTTACGTGGTGGCGCTATTCAGCGCGACACTTTGGCTTTACTACGCAACGCAGAAGAAAGATGTTTTCCTCCTCGTCACCATCAACGCCTTTGGCTGTTTCATTGAAACCATCTACATCTCTATCTTCCTTGCCTTCGCCCCCAAGAAAGCCCGGGTACCCAATAACCCTCAATTCATATAGAAACATAGTTTACAAAATGAAATAAAATCGCTAACTAAAACATTTTTTTTATGGATGCAGATGTTGACAGTGAAGTTGCTACTTCTTATGAACTTTGGAGGATTCTGTCTGATTCTCCTTCTTTGCCAATTCCTGGTAAAAGGAACCACACGTGCAAAGATCATCGGAGGAATCTGTGTCGGATTCTCTGTTTGTGTTTTCGCTGCTCCTTTAAGCATAATCGTAAGTACTTTGATTAGTAAATTAAGTATATAGATAAACTGAAATAATATTAATTAGTATATAATTTTAGTGATTAATATATTATTTTTATTTTAAAATACAGAGGACCGTTATAAAGACAAGGAGTGTGGAGTACATGCCCTTTAGCTTATCCTTAACCCTCACAATCAGTGCTGTGATATGGCTCCTTTATGGTCTTGCTCTCAAGGACATCTATGTTGCTGTAAGCCATTTCCTCTCTCTCTGTTCATGTATTTATGTATTAATTTGTACAAATATATGTTCTATAGATCCATATATAATATAGCGTCTAGAGTCTAGACACAACGTGAACACAACTGAAAACTCAATTTAGAAATTTACTAACCAATACTGTATAAGTATAATCACTGTAAGAGATCACATATAGTGAAAAAGGGCAATATATATGTTTTAACATTATTATCATGATTTGAAGCATCATAGTCATAAGTTTAATTAATCATTATCATATACCATGAAATGGGTGCTTTTGTTTCTAATGTACCTGAGACTTTGAGGTCTAATCATAGATTCATAGATAAAAAGAGATATGGATTGGCAACAAAAAATACAATTAAAGAAAGCAAAGCACTTTGTTTGGTATTGTCCTTTACGATTAAAAATTATAAAACAAATTATAAAGAGACTCGCTTTATATGTTGCAAAGAGATATTAAAGAATTTAGCTTTTGGAAAAGAAATTTAATACTACTCTTTGTTTGTTGTTACATAGAAACTATATTTTGTACGTAACTTCTATCGGTGCCGCACAAGTTTGCCATAAACTTTACTTTTGTCACAAGTTTATTGTACGTTCTTTATTCATAATAACTTAGAAAAGTGGAAAAGTGGGTATATTAAATAACTATCATGTTATTGCGACTAAACAAAACTCTTTTTTGTTTTGTTTTTGCAGTTCCCTAATGTGATTGGTTTTGGTCTCGGTGCACTCCAAATGATACTCTACGTGATCTACAAATACTGTAAAACGCCGCCGCATTTGGGAGAGAAAGAAGTAGAAGCTGCTAAGTTGCATGAGGTGGTGAGCCTCGATATGCTGAAGCTGGGCACAGTATCATCCCCTGAGCCAGCGCCAATCGCAGTCGTCCGTCAAGCGAACAAGTGTACCTGCGGAAATGATCGGAGGACTGAGACTGAAGATGGACAAAACGCTCTAAACGGCAAGCAGTCCTCTTCTGCAGCAGCGACATGAAAAACATAAACAATTTCGTTGACTATGCAATGTTGTTGACTTTTACCTCAACTTGGTATACCCATCACCACGTGTACCCCGTTACTCTGTCGTATTTTTCTGAGTTTATCAAGTGTGTGCGAAGTAGAGAATTAATTTCCCGGAATCATATATATATGCATTTTCGAATGGTGTGTATATGTTTTTATGGAATTAAATTTCTCTACTTCTTTTTAATTTTTATGTAATTATCTATTGGGGATATGTATATTTCCTATTTTCCGATTTAACGAAAAACTATTAAAGCTAAACATATTATGTATACAACTATACAGATGGTTATTTTTAAAATTTCGCCATAGAAAGTAACCAGAGCAAGGGTTTTGTTCATCTCGTCAGATCTAGAATCGGAATCCAGAGATAAAAAAAAAAAGGGAAACATGGTGAGTCTCTGAGTGTCAGTTCCGTCGAGTTCCATCGCCTGGAGAGCACAGCCATCTCACCAATCCTCTTCTCAATATACTTGTACTGTTTACCGGAAAGCATTGTCGCTCATAATAGATTCGCTTTTTTCAATCTCTATTTGTTGTATTTGTTGTATTATGTAGAGTGGTGTGTATATTTTGTGCATTTTTATAAAAATGTATCCAAACTACTACAAATTTTTGCTAACTGTGTTAAGAGACTGAAGATGAAAAATAATTACCTATTTGTGTTTGTTATTGTAGTCGCCTAAGAAATTTCTCTAATCAATTATAGGTGAGTATAAGAAATTTGGAGTCCGCACTGGATTTGGGCAAGTCATGCCACGTTGGATTTTGAGGTGCGAATCTACTTTGGATGACTAAATATGGAGTTAGTTTGCTTCTGGCTTTTGATCTTTACAGGAATGTTGCGATTGAAAATAGATATAACATTTAGACAAGGTCTGATCGTACAATCCACCAAGGTTTTAGAGGGAAACAATTCAATTCTCTGAATATTTACATTGATCTTTGTGATTGATAGACTGCAACCAGTTCTATGCAGGAAGAAGTCTGTCTCCTTTTATTGAGCACACGCGACCTCCTTGAACTTGGCTCGTATTTTCAGAAAAAGCCATCCGTAAGTGCATCATGTACCTTGAGACGATTCTTAATCTATGTTGAAACCGTTTGAAACAATAAAGCCAATATCGGAATGGAAAACTGATTAGTGTTAATCACGAACACAGGAGAGGCTTCAACTAGAGCATAATTAGGGTTGTTTCTGTACAAGTAAAGATTGTATAAACATGAGACTAAGCATGTGCGGAGACGTGTGTCTGAGGGTGTTGGGACTGGTTTTAGGGCTTGACAGGAAACCCTTGTTACTGGTTATGTGTTGTGACTGTCGTTTCAGTGAGAGAAATCATTAGAGTGGTGATTAGATTTATCAAATTGGTGTTGTTGTGATTGTGGATAATCAGTTTACATCCTCTCTCGGGTTTCCTGGCTGTTTTTAGCGTCAAACTCAGACATGGACATGAGATGGGAACTTCTGACTTTGATCTAATCTCTACATTTCTTCATCTTTTTTTCTCTATAGCTGTGAGGAGTTGAGAGGTATCATGGAGAATGGAGTCTCTGCACTCACTGACATTACTGATCAAAGTTCATCACAAAACGTCATTCATCTTGACAAGGATTCTTCTCATGATGGTAATATGAACAACGATGCTCAACACTTCAACAGCTTATTCTCAGGACATTCCCAGAGGTATTTGCATTACTGTATATTTGGACCATATATATTTTCTGAAATTACATAAAAATTTGAAATTGAATAACTGTTTCAAACAACAGTGAAAAACTTCCCAAACTTCTCTGTATCACTCTTCTTCTCGTCCGAGAAATCGTAGACAGGTCCTTCCGTAAAGAAGAAAACGAACATCCCGCTTATGTAACCTCCTTACATTCCATGCCCTGTTTTCCTTCCACACATTTTTCTCTCAAGAACGAGCTTAATGTCTTGCATTGTCCATATATATTTTATGAAATAACTGATACAAACAACAGTTCAACCATTTGATAGCTGGTTTTCATTTGGTACACTGACTTATACCAAACACTGAATTCTCGTAACCGATCTACTTAAATCCCATTATTCAATATTTCGAAACATTAAATACAGTGACTAATACTCGAATGGCTAGACTTATTCCTAACATTAAATACGATGATTACTAGCTACTCTGGTGGCTGCCTATAAACATGTCAATGTCGTTGTAAATATGATGATGGATACCTCGAACCAATCTACATCCTCCGACAAAACTCAAAAGTTATGAATAAAATAACTACCACCAGGTTGCTAAGTAAAATATGGATCAAAATTTTACCTGAACTACCACCGGCGGAATCTCAAGTATATTCCGGGCACCGGTAACGTCGTAAACAAGTTTGTCGAGCGTCTCCATTTTATTCGTTAATCTCAGAAGTGGTTATTTGTGTTTATCACGTACTCAACTTGCTCTCTTCATAATTCCATATGTCAAAGACGAGCAAATATATACATATATGCTAACACACATCACACATGGATGCAGGCCAAGGTTCTATAGGGTTTGGAAGAAGAAGTGTGAGACCCGTTTTGGGTTAGCCAAAGCCCAATAAGAACCCAAAACAAAAATTGTACATATGTATATACAAGTATCTTCAGCTTTAAAAAGAAACGTGAGAGAGCTTGTGAACCCTAAAGCAGCAGCCGCATTCTCAGTTTGATCCATCAAAAATCGTGCTAGTGTTTGATTGATATTGGAGAAGGAGATACGAAACTGTGGAGAAGTGAGGAAGGAGAAGGGTGAAAAAATCAGAATCAGAAACGGAACTTACGGGGAGATTTCCAGCTGTTTCGTGAGGTCTCAGAAGCTGATTTTGGTATCATCGGAAAGATCGTCTTCTCAGCTTTCTAAACCATCCGAGATCACGGTAATCCGATTTATATTCAGAGAGTTATGGTTATTTCGTTTTGGACGTCGGATCTGTTCTAAGGTTTCAGAGTTATTTTTCCAGATTCTAGTTGAGGTTTTGTGAATCGATTTCCCGACGATCCGTAAGTCACCAGGAGTCGATCTACATACGGTTTTGTAGATCTCGAACCCACGTTTCCAGATCTTCTTTCAGTGGTCCAATCAGAGGTATACTTCATCCGCAAATCAGCTCTAAAGTTTACGTAAATCCTCTGTTCCGTTTCAGAGAAATCTCAGTTTTCCAGTTTTGCTTCCAGTTTCTGCTTGAGGTTTTGGGGGAAGGATTCCGGTCGAACCCGAACGATTCAGACCAGATTGGTGGTAGATCCAGATAGAGGGAGTGTCAGAGAAGGCAAGGGAGTCGAAGTTGGTACCATAGGAGGTATACTCCCGCTTCCAAGTATCTAGCTTGTTGGACACGAAAGTTTGTTTCTGTTCAAACCTGAATCTGTTTCCGTGTTCTGCAAGTTTCAGGTTCAGTTTTCCTACAACAGTCTCAATCCGTTTTCAGCCAAATTCAGGTGAGGGTGTGATCTGTGGAAACATGATTTATATTCCTTCTATTATATTGCAAGATGCATGGCATATAGGCTTTAGATCTGATTGCTAGATATAGGTTCTGTGATGATATGTTTGATATTTATGGAATGAAATGATATGATATAGTGTGATGATATGATGAAATGTTATGGTATGATATGATATGATGTATGTATGAATAAGAGAGGAAGAATCGAGCTATGGGCCATGGTCTTCCCTCGAAACTGGACTGTGATGGGCCGACGGGTTACATGCAGGTCACGAACGGCTGACGAGCCCGGTATGGGAGTGTATGAGCTACGGCTGCCTCCAAGCATGAGGTTATGAGTTATCACGAGGATGACTGAACCTAAGGATGAATGTTACCTTGCATTATAGCAGGGGTATATGATTGCTAGTGTCTAGGTTTATATGTTTTGTTGATTGTGGTATAATGGTAGAAATGTTTATTATGTTTCGGTGGGCAGAAATGATCTCCTCATTGAGTAATTAATTACTCATCCCCCCTTTCCTCTTTTTCCTTTTTCAGGTGTGGATGGAGACCTCGAATAGTTGCTCAAACTTGTCTTGTTTCTTGGTGTTATTTTGGAACCGGGTTTTATTTATTTTATGCAACAAATGTTTTCATTTTATTAGTTGGTTTTCATGAGATTTTGTTGAATGATTTTAAGATCTTTAATAAGAATGGTTTTTAAGATAAGGTGTTTGGAAAATGAGGAATACGGGTGTTACAAATTGGTATCAGAGACAGGTTAAAGCTAAACCGGTTCTGACCCGGGAAGCTCGGTTTTCAGGGAAAATGATTTAAAAACGTTTTTAAAAAAAAAAAACAAAAAAAAAAAAAAAAAAACAAAAAAAAAAAAGAGGGGGTTTTTTTTCTTTTAATACGAAAATTAACAGTTTTCAAAATAAAATGGGACACCAGAAGAAACAAGACTTGAGCAATATTTGAGTTTCTGTTTAAGTACATGTTTATATTGATCTCATGTATTGTTTCTTTTTCAGAATGCCACCAAAGAAGACAACGCGTGTAGCAAATGCAAATGTAAATGCACGAGCTGCTGGGCAAGGACAACCACAAGGTGGAGCAGAACCTGCAATAACACGTGCAGAGGTGCAAGAGCTTCGGGATATGATGAGAGAGATTTTGCAGAGACAAGCAGCACCAGCAGTAGGCCAACCAAATGCTGCACCACATGGCCATCACCTACCACCAGCTGCACCACATGTTCAACATCCACCACCACCTCCAGCAGGGGCACCAGCACCAGGAATTGGTCTCACATACTGGGAGACACTGAGACTCATGACAGATTTGGGTACAGAGATTTTCAATGGTGGGAATAACCCAGTGGAGGCTGATGATTGGAGGAAGCTGTTAGAGAGGAATTTTGAGTCAACCAGGTGTCCAGTTGAATTCAAGAAAGGGCTTGCAGTTCATTTCTTGCGTGGAGAGGCACACATTTGGTGGGAGGGTGTGATGCGGAGCATGCCTGCTGGATATGAGATACCTTGGGAGACTTTCAGAGATGAGTTCAACAGGAAGTACTTTCCACAAGAAGCAATGGATACTATGGAGTGTTCATACTTGGAGCTTCGCCAGGGGTCCATGACTGTTAGGGATTATGAGAGGGAGTTCAACCGCCTTAGTAGGTTTGCAGGGAGAGAGCCTGGAGAACAGAAGTTGATTCGTAGATTCATGAGAGGGTTGAGGCCAGACATCCGCAACCATTGTTCAGTTCGAGACTATGGTAGTATGATTGAGTTGGTTGAGAAGGCGGCCATGATGGAGACTGGGCTTGAGGAGGAAGTTAAACACCTCAAGAGCACTCAGGCAAAGGCGACAAAGGTTGTGGAGTCTCAGAAGCGTACTTGGGATAACCGTGATGCAAGACAAGGCCAGAACCGTTTTGCAGAGTGTGCTACTTGTGGTAAGAGACATGGTGGAGTTTGTTGGGCCAAAACCAACAATTGTTATCAGTGTGGACAGCCAGGACATACCCAACAGAACTGTCCAAGAGGAGTCAATAACTGTAGAAGGTGTGGTCAGAGAGGTCATTTTGCGCGAGAGTGCACAGCGCAGCTGCCTGTAGGACAACAAGGGAACCAGAACAGAGGGATCCTGCCACCACCTCCCAAGAGACAGGCTGTTGGACCTCGAGTGTTTGCAGCAGCAGATCAGATTGGTGCAGAACCGATTGTGGGTACGTCTTCTATCCAAAGACTTTTATGTTATTTCTTTTAGCATATAGTAGTAGCATTGGTTCCTTTATGCTTGGGAACTGCTTAGAGAAAAAGTTGTGTAGGGTCTGTCCTTGTTGGAGGAATTACAGCCTACACATTATTCGACACAGGAGCGACACATTGTTTTGTCAGTCCTGAGGTGGCTAGATGCTGGGATTCGAGAATTGGGTTTGAAGATAGGCAGAGAAGGATCGACACTGCTGGCACAGAAGTAATTGGGTCCTCAAGAACATATCGAGATGTTCCAGTAGTGATAGAAAAAGAGGGGCTGCTTGGAGATTTCATCGAGCTGGAGCTGAAACATTATGAAGTAATTATAGGCATGGATTGGTTGACGCAACATAAGGCTATATTGGATTGTACTAGGAGGCGTGTTGATTTCACTCAAGCAGAAAGGAATTTGGTGTTCCAGGGAGTTAGAGCTTTGGGCAGAATTCCTGTTATTTCGATGGCTCATGTAGAAGAAATGAAGTGGAAAGGACCAGAAGTTTATTTGGCAACCATTTCTATTGAGGGAGGACCTATGGGGATAGATTTGGAAGAAATTTCTGTAGCAGCAGAATATGCAGATGTTTTTGAACCACTCACAGGACCACCACCAGAAAGAGGAGATGCATTTACTATTGAGTTGGAGCCAGGGACTGCTTCAGTATCCAGAGCACCTTATCGTTTAGCCCCATCAGAAATGGCTGAGCTAAAGAAACAACTGGAGGATCTTACAGATAAAGGGTTTGTGAGGCCAAGTAGTTCACCATGGGGAGCTCCTGTTTTGTTTGTGAAGAAGAAAGATGGTAGTTTCAGACTCTGCATAGATTATCGAGGGCTCAATAAGGTTACTATCAAGAATAAGTATCCTTTGCCTAGGATTGATGAGTTGCTAGATCAGTTACAAGGAGCATCGTGGTTCTCAAAGATAGATTTGGCATCAGGGTATCATCAGATTGCTATAGCTGAAGGTGATGTGAGGAAAACAACATTCAGAACACGTTATGGACATTATGAGTTTGTAGTGATGCCATTTGGATTGACTAATGCACCAGCAGCCTTTATGAAGTTGATGAATAATGTGTTTAGAGAATATCTAGACAAATTCGTCATAGTGTTCATTGATGATATCTTAATCTACTCAAGGAGTAAGGAAGAGCATGCTGAGCATTTGAGGATAGTGTTACAGACATTGAGGGATCAAAAACTTTTTGCAAAGTTATCCAAATGCAGTTTTTGGCAGAAGAAGATTGGGTTTTTGGGTCACATTGTTTCAGAAGCAGGAGTTGCAGTAGATCCAGAGAAGATAACAACTATCACTCAATGGCCTAGACCGAAGAATGCTTCTGAAATTCGTAGTTTTCTTGGCCTAGCTGGATACTACAGAAAGTTTGTAAAAGGATTTGCAAGTCTAGCGAAGCCTTTGACACAACTTACCTGTAAGGAGGCAAAGTTTGTTTGGTCAGAAGAGTGTGAAAAGAGTTTTGAGGAACTGAAGAAGCACTTGACTCAGGCACCTATATTGGTATTACCTAAGGCTGGGGTATTATATGTGGTCTATACAGATGCATCAGGAACTGGTCTAGGATGTGTACTTATGCAAGAAGAAAAAGTCATTGCCTATGCATCTAGACAATTGCGTAAGCATGAGGTTAATTATCCAACTCATGACCTGGAGTTAGCATCTGTGGTCTTTGCTTTAAAGGTTTGGAGAGCCTACTTATATGGAGAGAAAGTACAAGTGTTTACAGATCATAAGAGTTTAAAGTATGTCTTCACTCAGTCAGATCTCAACTTGAGGCAGCGAAGATGGATGGAGCTGTTAGCAGATTATGATATGGATATTGCTTATTATCCAAGAAAAGCTAATCAGGTAGCAGATGCACTAAGTAGGAGAAGGAATGATGTGTCCAGAATAAAAGAAGTAGAAGAGCTCGTTTCAACATTGGCAAGTTTGAGTATTTGTTCTGCATCTGTAGAGGAAGGAGTTATGGGATTAGAAGCAGTAAACCAAGCATATTTACTTTGGAGAATTCGTGAAGCTCAGAATGGAGACACTGGTTTACAGAACACAGTGAAGAGTGAAGTAGCAGGCTATCACACTACGAAAAATGGGACACTTGTTTTCAGAGGTAGAGTGTGTGTTCCAGATGATAAAGGTCTGAAGGGAGAGATTTTGAAGCAAGCACATCAGTCACGTTTTTCCATTCACCCTGGTTCTACAAAAATGTATCGGGATCTGAAAAGGTATTATCACTGGAATGGAATGAAACGAGATGTTGGAGAATGGGTAGCAAAGTGCACGACATGCCAGCTAGTGAAAGCAGAACATAGAGTTCCAAGTGGGTTACTACAAAGTTTGCCACTGCCAGAATGGAAATGGGATATGGTAACAATGGATTTTGTCACTGGACTTCCAAGAACTCTGAGTAAGAAAGATGCGATTTGGGTGATTGTGGATAGACTTACTAAGTCAGCTCATTTTCTAGCAGTTAAAAAGACAGATGGTGCAGATCGCCTAGCTCAGATGTACATGGATGAGATTGTAAGGTTACATGGAGTTCCTGCAAGCATTATTTCAGATAGAGATTCAAAGTTCACTTCATTGTTCTGGAAGGCTTTCCAGAAGGCTATGGGAACTAAGGTTAATTTGAGCACAGCATATCATCCTCAGACAGATGGACAATCTGAGCGTACTATACAGACACTGGAGGATATGTTGAGGGCGTGCATGTTGGATTGGGGAGGACGTTGGGAGAGACATTTACCTTTAGCAGAGTTTGCTTACAATAACAGCTATCATGCAAGCCTAGGTATGTCACCGTTCGAGGCTCTTTATGGACGACCTTGTCGCACACCTCTTTGTTGGACAGAAGTGGGGGAGCGCCAGGACACAGAACCTGCAATAATTCAAGAGACAACTGAACAAGTAGAGATCCTCAAGGGAAAATTAAGAGAAGCTCATGATCGTCAAAAAAGTTATGCAGATAAAAGGAGAAAGGATTTAGAGTTTGCAGTTGGAGACTTGGTGTATCTGAAAATGAGAATGTTCAAGGGCTGAACAAGTGGGCTAAGAGAGGAAAACTTAAGCCAAGATACATGGAACCTTATCTTATCATTGAGAGAATTGGAGCTGTGGCTTATCGTCTAGAACTACCAGCAGAACTAGAAGCATTTCACGATGTGTTTCATGTCTCTGTATTACGGAAAGTGGTTGCAGAAAAGGAGTTGATCATACCACAGCCACCTAAAGACTTGGAGCTAGATTTGTCAGTTAAGGGAAGACCTGTGTCAATCCTAAGCCGTAGAGATGGTGGCTCAATGGGAAAGAAAGCTCGAACAGTTCAAATATGTTGGGAAAGAGATGGTATTCAGGAGGTAACATGGGAGACTGAACAACACATGAGACAAGATTATCCTGAACTCTTTACTGAGGATAGTGGAGTTTTGAATTCAGGGACGAATTCTCTAGAAGTGGGGGAGAATTGTGAGACCCGTTTTGGGTTAGCCAAAGCCCAATAAGAACCCAAAACAAAAATTGTACATATGTATATACAAGTATCTTCAGCTTTAAAAAGAAACGTGAGAGAGCTTGTGAACCCTAAAGCAGCAGCCGCATTCTCAGTTTGCTCCATCAAAAATCGTGCTAGTGTTTGATTGATATTGGAGAAGGAGATACGAAACTGTGGAGAAGTGAGGAAGGAGAAGGGTGAAAAAAATCAGAATCAGAAACGGAACTTACGGGGAGATTTCCAGCTGTTTCGTGAGGTCTCAGAAGCTGATTTTGGTATCATCGGAAAGATCGTCTTCTCAGCTTTCTAAACCATCCGAGATCACGGTAATCCGATTTATATTCAGAGAGTTATGGTTATTTCGTTTTGGACGTCGGATCTGTTCTAAGGTTTCAGAGTTATTTTTCCAGATTCTAGTTGAGGTTTTGTGAATCGATTTCCCGACGATCCGTAAGTCACCAGGAGTCGATCTACATACGGTTTTGTAGATCTCGAACCCACGTTTCCAGATCTTCTTTCAGTGGTCCAATCAGAGGTATACTTCATCCGCAAATCAGCTCTAAAGTTTACGTAAATCCTCTGTTCCGTTTCAGAGAAATCTCAGTTTTCCAGTTTTGCTTCCAGTTTCTGCTTGAGGTTTTGGGGGAAGGATTCCGGTCGAACCCGAACGATTCAGACCAGATTGGTGGTAGATCCAGATAGAGGGAGTGTCAGAGAAGGCAAGGGAGTCGAAGTTGGTACCATAGGAGGTATACTCCCGCTTCCAAGTATCTAGCTTGTTGGACACGAAAGTTTGTTTCTGTTCAAACCTGAATCTGTTTCCGTGTTCTGCAAGTTTCAGGTTCAGTTTTCCTACAACAGTCTCAATCCGTTTTCAGCCAAATTCAGGTGAGGGTGTGATCTGTGGAAACATGATTTATATTCCTTCTATTATATTGCAAGATGCATGGCATATAGGCTTTAGATCTGATTGCTAGATATAGGTTCTGTGATGATATGTTTGATATTTATGGAATGAAATGATATGATATAGTGTGATGATATGATGAAATGTTATGGTATGATATGATATGATGTATGTATGAATAAGAGAGGAAGAATCGAGCTATGGGCCATGGTCTTCCCTCGAAACTGGACTGTGATGGGCCGACGGGTTACATGCAGGTCACGAACGGCTGACGAGCCCGGTATGGGAGTGTATGAGCTACGGCTGCCTCCAAGCATGAGGTTATGAGTTATCACGAGGATGACTGAACCTAAGGATGAATGTTACCTTGCATTATAGCAGGGGTATATGATTGCTAGTGTCTAGGTTTATATGTTTTGTTGATTGTGGTATAATGGTAGAAATGTTTATTATGTTTCGGTGGGCAGAAATGATCTCCTCATTGAGTAATTAATTACTCATCCCCCCTTTCCTCTTTTTCCTTTTTCAGGTGTGGATGGAGACCTCGAATAGTTGCTCAAACTTGTCTTGTTTCTTGGTGTTATTTTGGAACCGGGTTTTATTTATTTTATGCAACAAATGTTTTCATTTTATTAGTTGGTTTTCATGAGATTTTGTTGAATGATTTTAAGATCTTTAATAAGAATGGTTTTTAAGATAAGGTGTTTGGAAAATGAGGAATACGGGTGTTACAAGAAGACAACGGAAGGATTTCAGTCTCTTCCTTACGTTGTGGCGCTATTCAGTGCGACGCTTTGGCTTTACTACGCAACACAGAAGAAAGATGTTTTCCTTCTCGTCCAATCAACGCCTTTGGCTGTTTCATCGAAACCATCTACATCTCCATCTTCCTTGCCTTCGCCCCCAAGAAAGCCCGGGTACCTAAAAGCCCATAATTGATAATTCATATAGAACCGTTTATTTACATCATCAAATAAAATCGCCAACTAAAACACTTCTTAATTAGTGGATGCAGATGTTGACAGTGAAGTTGTTACTTCTTATGAACTCTGGAGGATTCTGTCTGATTCTCCTTCTTTGCCAATTCCTAGTAAAAGGAACCACACGTGCAAAGATCATCGGAGGAATCTGTGTCGGATTCTCTGTTTGTGTTTTCTCTGCTCCTTTGAGCATAATCGTAAGTACTTTGATTAGTAAATTAAATGTATATACATAAACTGAAATAATTAATTAGTATCTAATTTCAGTGATTAATATATTATTTTGATTTTAAATTATAGAGGACCGTTATAAAGACAAGGAGTGTGGAGTGCTCCTTTATGGTCTTACGCTGTTGTATTTTTCTGAGTTTATCAAGCGTGTGCGAAGTAGATAATTAATTTCCCGGAATTATATATATACACATTTTCGAATGTTGTGTATATGTTCTTTTCTGGAATTAAATTTCTCTACTTCTTTTTAAATTTTATGTAATTACCTATTGGGGATTTGTATATTTCCTATTTTCCAATTTAACGAAAAACTATTTAAGCTATCGACTAGATCAAACCTCTCTCACCTTTCTATCATTCATGTAATTTGTAGGAGACGTGTTCGATCTCCACGAGTGAGCTCTTCATTGTTATTGTAGCTCAAACTTGCTCACTTATTGCACAATATACAAAAAGATGGAATGGATTAACACCGTGATCATGATATGGTTTGTGGAACTGCGCATTTCTCTTGATTTGTTATAATCAAATTGTACCTAAAAAACATTTATAAGAATCGGTCGGACTCTTGTTCCCACGCACAGCTGGAGAAGATCGGCAGATTCCCAGGTCCACTGAGCTGAGAGGCCTGCACTGAGCTTGTTATTGATCATCACCTCTCGGTGATTGGTCTCCGTGTTCTGAATCCAGTGAGATGCCGCATTTGAGCTTTTGGCAACAGTCACGGTGAAAACTTGTGCTGTGGTGCTAATGGTAAGCTGGTAAATGTTTCCTCAAGCAAAGGAGGTTGAGATTCTCACTAGAGTAGCCATGAGAGAAAGAGAGATGAGAGATTTTTTGAAAATTTGAAAATGGGAAAGAGATGATGATTCCAAGTTTGTTGGGGCTGCAGTTTATAAAAGCACTAGATTTGGATAATCCACGGACCTCAATCCAATCAGTTAGTTAGAGCCTTAGAGGTGATTTGGAGTCCCACGGGCAACTCATGCCACATGGGGATGTTAGAGGGAAACAATTCAATTAGGCTGCAACCAGTTCTAGAAGTTCGTCTCCTTTTATTCAGCACATGCGCAACTCCTCCTTGAACTTGGCTCGTATCTTCAGAAAAATCCACTTGTAAGTGCATCATGTACCTTGAGATGATTCGTAATCTATTTTGACACCGTTTGAAACAATAAAGCCAATATCGGAACGGAAAACTGATGAGGAGCTTCAACTAGAGCATAATTAGATTGTTTCAGTGAGAGGAATCATTAGAGTGATGATTAAATTTATCAAATTGGTGTTGTTGTGATTGTGGATTTTGGCTGTTTTTAGCGTCAAAACTCAGAACATGGACATGAGATGGGAACTTCTGACTTTGATCTAATCTCTACTTTTCTTCATCTTTTTTTTTCTCTATAGCTGTGAGGAGTTGGGAGGTATCATGGAGAATGGAGTCTCTGCACTCATTGACATTACTGATCAAAGTTCATCACAAAACGTCATTGATCTTGAACAGCGATGCTCAACAGCTTAGTCTCAGGACATTGCCAGAGGTGTTTGCATTACTGTGTAATTCATGTAGCAGCTATGTTTCATCTTGAGCCTTTTTTTTTTGTTTGTGTATATCTCGACCTTGTGATATTACATTGAATGGCAATGTTGGCTTAGCTTTTCGCTTTGTTCCATATACGACACTTCTTACCACAGATTAATTTTTTGTAAGATTGCTTTGAGATCTGAATCAACCTTTTTATATGACCACCACCGATGTTCTTGCCAAGAGTTGCTAAATCAGGCGTGATGCCAAAGTACTCTTGAGCTCCACCATAAGCCAAACCACAACCAGTCATGACTTCGTCGAAAATACTAATCCGGCGAATTCCATCGAGAAACTCTGGTTTAGGTGTGATGAAACCGGAGTTACCAACAACAGGTTCGACAATGATGGCAGCCATCTCGCCTCTGTTTGCCTCGAACAGCTTCTCAACCGCAGCGAGATCGTTGTGCGGAGCTGTTAGAGTGTCTGAAGTAGCTGATTTAGGGACACCGGGCGAGTCATGTAGACATAAAAGTGGCTACGCCACTACCTGCTTTGACGAGGAAAGAGTTGTCGTGGCCGTGGTAACATCCTTCGAACTTGATGAACTTTTGCTTCCCTGTGAAAGCACGAGCGAGACGGAGCACTCCCATACATGCTTCAGTACCGGAGTTGACGAACCGAACCATTTCGATGCTTGGAACAGCTGAAATCACAGTCTCTGCAAGAACATTCTCTAAGAGACAAGGAGCACCAAAGCTTGTTCCTTTCTTCATCGTCTCACCCAAAGCTAGACAGTAGATAATAGGCTCGCTCACCATTCATCAAGTACTAAGAAATCATCAGAATTTGGAAAGGTTTCAAATGAAACAAACCTCATCATCGGCATGACCAAATATGATTTATGGTTGGTCCCCAAGATCCAACGTAGTCAATGTATTCGTTTTCGACTGACTTGAAGGCTCGTACAGGTGAATTTACACCTCCATGAATGAATCAGAACATGAAAGGCGTAATCGAGCTAGTCAAATTTTGAAGATCCTACCTTGGCAGTATTGAAAGCTTCCTCGGATTGCTGAAGAGTGAAATTCTTCTTCTTCTCTTCTACCCGAAACCGACATCTTGATGCAGCAACGACTGGACGACGAAGAAGAAGGAGAAGGAGCTCTCTGAGAGATCTTTGCGGAACACGAAAATCCAAGCGCAATCCTCGATCCTGTAAGCGTCGCCGCCATTGTTGCTATCTCTCTCGCGCTCATAGTAGAGAGAGAGAGAGAGAGTCAAAGAAGATAAGGCGACGATTTTGGCATTTGAGATGGAGCCGACCCGATAATTTTTAAATTACGACCCGACCCGGAACCTGAAATTCAGATCAATGTTTGACATTTTTCTCTCAAGAACAAGTTTAATGTCTTGAATTGACCATATATATATATTATGAAATTACTTAGAACTTTGAAATTGAATAACTGATACAAACAATAGTACAAACTTACATGTATAACTAATCATATGTATCAATTTTTGACTTGTAAATAATTAATTCCTAGGAAAAAAATCACAATATATTTTGGTTGTGAAATATATAGTATTCTCTTCAAATATTTTTCAAAGATTCATAAACTCTTCAAACATAAAATTATTAGGGGTCACATATAGACGACTGATAAGAATTAAGAGTGATATCAGAAAATATTGCCTTGTGAAAGCAAAACTATACCCGGCCGGCTACATGAAAACGAAAAAAAAATATTTTGTGATGGGAAATGTATGTCAGTCTCCGAACAGCAGTTCCCGGTGGATGAAGACCACTGCCAACAAATTGCTATCTCCTAGTGCGGCAATGCTGTATGGTCGAGATTTCGTGGAGAATGAGACTGCCTCCATCATATCGAACTCTAATTCTTCAGCCTCTCCAAACTTCAATAAATTTATAAAGAAAGCATAAGCATATCTCTAGATAACAATTTAAACTTTTCGTTTTGGTTAACTCTAATTTCATCCTCAATTTAAATAATAGAATATTGACCTCCGATTATCATATGTGTATTGTGCAACAACTGAGCAACTACGAGCCACAATGAAGAATTCAACTGTGGAGAAACCCCTCTACTACAAATTAATGGGAGAGGTTTGATCATGGCCATGTTGAAATTGTATTTTGAGATCAGAGTGTAAAACAGAATGCTTGAGACAAGGATATCTCGAGGAGGCAAAAATTCTCATCAAACTACTTTCTCAAAACTATAATCACTTCTTTGAAACTTACCTGTGGACTCATTTTGGGTCAGTTTGCGTAATTGATCTCCTTTGAAGTTTGAAACCCACGTAATATTTTACCTTTAAACAATTAGTTTGTAGGTTTCGTTTATATTATGGAGTTTTCCACCAAATTAAAATGTCATTGAAGACTAGTAGAGTCTTATCATTTCATTAGTTTAGGTCTAGAGATTTTTATTTTTATGTTATAGCCAGTTTAATAGATTTTTTAGAAGAAAAAGATCGTATTCCGTTCTAGAGTTTTTGACCTTACCCTGCTTTACTTTACGATTTGAAATTGAATAACTGATACAAACAACAGTTCAAACTTACATGTATAAATAATCATAGGGTACCAACTTTTTACTTGTAAATAATTAATTCTTAGAAACAAATCACAATATATTTTGGCTGTGGAATTTTTAGTATTCTCTTCAAATTTTCATAAGCTCTTCAAACACCTCCATAGCTGAAGCAGGAAGTCCAAGGAACACATTAATGCTCTTCATATCATCCCCACCCGGCAAGAACAAAATCACTTCTCTTCCTGGTAAACCGACCGGTCCAGAGAAAACCGGTTCTCCCCAACCGAAATCCAGTTTATGCAATGTCAATTTTGACCACGACGTAATCAGAAGCGTGGCAGTCAGACTCGGCCGGGTCCGGTTCAGCTCTAAGTAATCCATAGCCGATCTCATGAATCCGTCCGTAACCAAATCGACCACTCTCTTGACCAAACCCGCTGCATGAGAAAGAGGCTTTCCAACCAATTCTCCCGATGACGTCACCAAACCGGTCAACACAATCCCGTTCCCGCAATATCCTACCGGGAGAGGCGGGACGAATCTCGACCGTCCATCAGCCGCGAATAGAAGCTTAACCCGTTGGTCCGGTTTAAACCGTAGCGCCTCACACCGTGATTTCCAAAGAAACCCGGTTAAGGCTTGAAACGTGGTCACCTTGTTATTATCTTCCTTTGCCATGTTTTTGAGCTTATCGAGCTTGGCGGGTTCGAAGAGGAATGATCTGTAGACGAGCTCTTCGTCGTTGTAGAGTTTTCCGGTGCCGGATATGTCTTCGATCTCGTCGAACTCGTTGTGTGGGAACTCGATTTTTGGCGGGTTTCTTGGTCGGAGAATCGTGCGGTCCAAGAAAGGCGGGACGGATAACGGGAGGCCCTTGGCTGTCTCACACCACGAGTTTAGAAATTCCGCGGCTGCGACTCCATCGAACATGTTGTGACTCATGCTTAGTCCTAGGACGAAACCCCCGCATTTCAAATTTGTCACCTAGGAATACAAACATGTTTTGTCTTAATTTCGTTAACATTTTTGAATGAATCAAATAGGAGTAATTAAATATTTAATAATGATATACATTTAACGTAAAATAACTATAATTATCTTTGAGGCATGCATCATTTTGTAGTACTGTTTTGATGTACAAATTAACGAGACATGACTATAGACTATAGAGGCATGTACGTTGACATATTAAAAGAAAAGTTAGATTTCAATCATCATTTGATAACTTGTTTTCGACATATACCAAACATTGAATTCTCGTAACCGATCTATTAAAAATCCATTATTCAATATTTTGGACAGAAACATTAAATACGATGACTAATACTCGAATGGCTAGACTTATTCCTAACATTAAATACGATGATATTGCTAACTACTCTGATGCGGCCTATAAACATGCTACATGGGTGTCGTTGTAAATACCATATGATGATGGATACCTCGAACCAATCTACATCCTCCGACAAAACTCAAAAGTTATGTAAGTACTTAATAAAAAAATCATTAATTAAGTAAAAGATGGATCAAATCTTTTTACCTGAGCTACCACCGGCGGAATCTCAAGGATATTCCGGGCACCGGTGACGTCGTAAACAAGTTTGTCGAGCGTCTCCATTTTATTCTGAGATATAGCCTCTTTGATCATCTCAATCCCACCATTAGTCTCAGCTTCCACCAACACTACTCCTTCTCCGGTGCAATCCACGGCGATCTTCCCTTCAGGGCTGATCGTCAGCCTTCCGGCGACTGGATAATAATGAACAAGAACCTCAGAGAGAGATTTCTTGATCACATTGTAGGATTCTTGGTTGGTTCTTGACTCCGATTTGAAGTAATATAACGTTTTGACCATGACGGCGATGTTTTGATCGAGATTTGTAAGATAGTAAAGACCCTTTGGAGTTTCTGACTCCGGAGGGACCAGTACATGGTTTTTCGTGGTCACGGAGAACTCGTATGAGTCGGCCATTTCAAGAGTTTCCGCTGAAGAAACCGAGAAACGTTTAGTTAAATGTCTTTGAATCCAGCAGAGAAAGTGAGGATTAATGGAGAATAGATACAAGGCGAGGGAAGGTTAAGTAGAGATTAGGGCTAGGGATATCTTGTGTGGCAAGTGGCAACTGTATAGCTAAAGAGATGGGAAAGAGAAAGCTTAGAAACGACCACTAAAGATTTTGAATGGAATGAAACAAGTTAAGAACCCAAGACTGATCTTGATAGGGTACTTAGGGGGTTTAAGTAGAGGTTAGGGTTTAGGTGTCTTGTTTCGCAAGTGAAGATTGTGTAGCTAAATAGATAAAGAGGAGAATAAAGCTCAATAAGGACCACTAAAGCTCTGGCGAATTAAATGCAGTTTTTAGACTTTTGACGGTTGATTGGATTTTTTTCTTCTTTTTGGGTGCAAATGCGGTTGATTGAATAAATACATATTTATTGAGTATAATTGGTTAGTTGATCGATAAGAGTTGATTTATAACAATAGGGTCATATTTGATGTAACGGGTTTACTGTATTATTATATCCCAAAAGTCAAAGTTGGGTAGTATGTCGTTTAAATGATGAGGAGTTTTAATTAAGTTTGGAATCAAATTTTAACAAATTATTCATTCCTTGATTATTATGTAGTCGGAGTGTCGAGATTTAATTCAAATACATGGAGAATTGGAGATTGGTGTGTTAATACTTAAGATTTGTAAACTTCATCACGTGAAAGTAAAAGCTTCATGTAGAAACACTGAAGATGAACACAGAACACGGGTACATGAAACGGTGGCAAGTGGAACTTTAAAACTTCTTTAATAATCTATGGATTTCAAAATCTTTATTTTGAATTAATAATATTCAGATATTATAAAAAGATATAGTTTGTCATTTTACATTTTCGAAACCTTAAATCGAAATTTCATCTAAGATGTGTAGTCTTTTGCTTGGCTTGGGAATCTCTCTTTTGCTCCGTAAAGGTGAGAGCTACTTACGTACATCCACCAAAAAGTTTGTTTTACTACCAAAAGCAATATAGTTCCCGTTGCTTATGTTGCATAATTCTAATTTTATTTGCATGTTTCGAAATAAAGTTCAAAGTGTAATATATTGAGATGTTTGGTAAATGGTATTAAATATGTTAAATCTCTTTTTAATTAAAGCCTCAAGAACAAACCCCACAAGCCTATAATATTATGATCTATGTGATAATGTGTTTAAGGTTTCTACAAGTGTTTTCTCATATATATACGAGTGTTATGTACTTTGGCTGCTTATAATAGTAGCCTCGTTTCCCCATTTTATGAATCAATCGAAACAGTATGAAATCTAGGTGACAAAGTGATTTTCTTCTTTTTCTGTTTCGTTATTGCATAATAAAGCTCTATGAGCAATGCTATTTCAATTTCATTTACAGTATGTGTTGAGCATGAATCCACTTGTTTGGATTCTCCTACAATTGATCTATATGCTCTATGTGAGATGTTGTTCAGAAAATGAACTTGTTTAGAAATGAACTTTCTTTCGGAAAACTTCTCGTCAGCTACAATTTGTCTACAGAAAATGAGCTATATATCCAATTTCATTTGAACAACTTCTCATCAGTATTGATTAGCTTGATTAGTTTCATGAGCTTTCTCGAGCTTCCTTAGGCCGACTTTTCGAGATGGTTAGACACTCCGACCATGACGCAATTGAATCTCTTAAAGAGAATCCTCTTGTTCACTAAGATTGGGGAAGAGTCGATTTGCTCACTCTCAGATTACACACGACAAAATACACGAGAACACAAAATAAATTAGTATATAAAAAATTATCTCACAATTCGGATACTTATCTACTCTAGTTAACAACAAGATTATGAAATTACTAGAGCGAGGAAAAAAAAAAGGAAATCCTTTTTAAAAGTGAATTTGGGAATATATATACCGAGAAGAATTGAAGGAAAAGATTTTAAAAAGGTGGAAAAAGAAGTGAACAAGGGATTGTTAGGGTTTCAGAATTTATATCAACGAGAACCTAAAGTTAAGAAGAGGGAGAGAGATGCCGCCGTTGAGACAAAGAAAGAGATCGAAGAGAGCTTTGTATTGGATAAAAAGAAGAAAGAAAAAAGGCGAAAGCAAAGACGATGAGGTTGTAACAAGAGAAACAAACATGATCGATGATTTACCTGAGAGCTTACTGTTGCAAGAGATCTTGTCGAGGATACGTAATCCTAGAGATGTCATCTTTTGCAAAAGCGTGAGCAAGAGGTGGAGCTCCCTGTTATCTTCTTTATTAAAGCTATTCAACCGGATTTTCTCTTTTGTTTTCATTTTTACTCAATTATCCGTTTGCTGTTTGGTTTTAAGAGATGATCATATATATACATTGGATTAAACTTTACAATGTGATCAACGTGAGAATTACCAGAGTTTTGTTCTCTTCGATATAATAAACATTTCAGAAAAATATAAAAATGTTTCAGTACAGCAAAACACCACTTATGTCTACGCTATAACGTATTAAAGCAGGTGCTCCACTAGGCAACATCTCCATGATGATTTCACCTAGTTTTTTAAAATAATTTATCTTGCCGACGAGCTTTCCCCTTTGTGAATTACAATGTATATATAGAAGCCATAGCTTTGGTTTGACGTCTGATCTAGAAAGACTAGTGTCCTCACACGCACTTTCTCAAACTCATCTTTCAGAAAATTTATTGACGGTCTGTTTCTTTCGTGTCTCGTAGAAAAAAATTCCATAAGATATAAATCAAAACTTTAGCCTATGGGCTATGGTCATCGATCGAATGTATCAAAATGCAAGTTTTGTCTCGATAAGATATATGGAGTTTTTTTTTATAAAGACTTAGATTGATGCGTAAAAAAAACACAAATATGGTCAAGCTAGACGTCCTCCCATCCTTAATCAAAGGGTTTGTATTAATTATTTGCTCTTTCTTTATTCTACAAAGTTGATGCGAACTAGAGCTAACATTGGGAACGTTTAAATACTGTATATGACGACACTGCAAAAACAAACATAAAAGATCTTTACATTAATTATCAAAAGCGATTAATTTCTATTAATTTTTCATGTAGTTTTAAAAGATTTTATTAACCGTATAATATCAAAAGCAAAATAAAATAACATCCATTTTCATACATACACGACAAAATAAATCTGTATATAACTCTAGCATATTGCGGGTACTTATCGAATCTAATTAATACAGTACCAAAATATTAAATAATAACAAAAGGAAGCCTTTTTCTAAGTGATTTTGGAAATGTAAGAATTAAAGGGAACGATTAAAAAAGTAAACGATCAATATTAGTAGGTTTTCTTTTCTTTTTTTTGTGAAAGGATATTCTATCAATATTAGGGTTTTAGGATTTATATTTCTTATATAAGTGCTTCAAAAGAGAACTACTGTACGATTGGAACAAGAAACTAAAAGTAAGAAGAGGGAGAGAGAGAGAGAGATGTCACCGTTGAGACAAAGAAAGAGATCGAAGAGAGCTTTGCATTGGATAAAAAGAAGAAAGAAAAAAGGCGAAAGCAAAGACGATGAGGCTGTAACAAGAGAAACAAACATGATCGATGATTTACCTGAGAGCTTACTGTTGCAAGAGATCTTGTCGAGGATACGTAATCCAAGAGATGTCATCGTTTGCAAAAGCGTGAGCAAGAGGTGGAGCTCCCTGTTATCTTCTTCGTATCTCCATAATAGCCCTAGCTTGGCTTTGATCCTCAACACAGAGCCTGCGTGTGCCACAAACGACATGTGCTTGGAGGGTTGGAAAGGATTCGACTTGAGCAACTATGTTGATCCCGAGTTTGATTTTCCCATCGGTGTTCTAGCCTCCTGCAAAGATGTCTTGTTGTGCATAAAATCTTCAGATCCAGCTTCATATTCAGCACCAGGACCATCCAATCCAAAAAAGTTTTACATTGTGAATCCCTTGACGATGCAATGGACCCGTCTTCCTCAAATCTACCACGTGACTGCTAAACTGCCAATTGGGCTACTAAGGCAAAGGTCCAAAGGCATGTACTATGTCGTCAAGATGATGTTCAATACAGCTACTAAGATTGTATTTGAGGTGTTTGATTCTGAGCTCGGTGACTGGTCCGGTGCTTCTGCCCGGTATCGGCCCTGGTCACAAACAGGATGGTGTCCAACGCAATTCCAAGCCTTGGCCTTTAAGGGAGCCTTGCATTGGTTAGCAGAGGACGGGCCTGTCGTGGCCTACAACCCTAACTATAGGCGTACATGCCTGATAAAACATCGTTCCCAAGAGATGCGCCATGCTTCTTATGGTGACGGCGCGGTTGTTTCCGAGACCTTAACCATCTCCAGGGGACATCTACGCGTCATTCAGCTTGTTTTGTATCCCTTCCCATCTGGTCATCACCATCTCACCCTCTGGACCCTCGCAGACTACAAGAGATCCATATGGAAACAAGAGCATCATCGTACATACTTCAGAGACATGGTTTCTCATCTTCCTTGGCTGCAAGACTACATGCGCGGATATGTACGCTCCACATCTACCCAACACAACATGTCTCATCACCTTATGTTATATTTAATGCGCTCAGATGTAGGCTATCACGATTATTGTCCACAGACGAGAGAGCGCATTATTGGTCTCGAATCTTTGGCTTGCCATCGGACCAATCCTCTTCTCATATACTTGTGTTTACCCGAAAGCATCGTTGCTCTTGATCTGCCTACGAAAAGGCTGCTGTTAGTTTCAAAGGTCAGCAAAAGTCACATGGGCTCCTATTACTGGAACCGATACGACAAGGCGGTGCAGATGACGCTTCACCTAGATCCCACCCCCATCCAACAACATGCCAACACATTACTACCAATACCAAGACCTATTTCATATGAATAGCATGTGAATTGTCTTTTTTTTTTTTTTTGGGTTTTGAAGCTTTTATACGTACTTTGTGCTCGTGAATGGATAGAGAAAGCCTTTGGACCTCCAAGATCTGCAATAGTTCTAACAAGTTTATCTTCCCTTCATTCAATCAATCATCTTTGTCTTTTTCACATATACGGTTTCGAAATAAACACTAAGTTTCATGATTCCAACTACCAATCAAGAGGAACAGCAACTACCAATCAAGAAGAAGAGCAACTATCAGTCTCAACCTATTGAAGTCTTTACTGTACTGGAGGCATAAGGAAATTTTAAACATTCTACCAGAAAGTACAAGATTACTACTCCTTGTTTACAATTAACGAACAAAAACACTAATCAACATTCTCTTAGCTACTGTTCTTGTAGAAGCAAAGCAACATAGATCCACATACCAAGAAATTAAGCACAAATTTCCCAAATTACCTCTGAGAGTTTGTGTAGATGGCTTCAAACCATATGAGAGTACAACATGTCCGAACTAGACAACCAAAAGCAGCACACCTGGCCAATGCATGGAGCAAAGAAAAATTAGAAACAGAGCAAAGGGACAGCATCTAGACTGACAGAAATAATAGACTTGTTTCTTACAAAGGGATATGCTTTGCCATTGAAACTTGTGCTCCAGCATTATGAATTTATGAATCAGAAGTAAGTTGCATGCTGACAACAAACAAATCATGTACGCCCAATAACGGCATTTTTATATATCTACAGAACAAGTCTCGCAGAGAAGACATCAGGAGATATGGATAGCTGTGAAGGGCTTTTGGTTGATTATCTCGGCCAGCATATATGGATCCCTGAGACCAAATATCAACAAGTGTCGTGTTATGATGAGATCCTCAAGAGTAATCTCCGGGGGCTGTTCCAATAATGAGAGTCTCCTAGAAATGTATAGGAGCACATGACGAACAGTTTGTCTTGCTAGGATAACACCCTACTTAAACAAGCCATGAGATAACAGTAACTATGAACTGAAAGAAAAACATATCAACCTCACCAAAAATATCCTAGAAAAATGCCTCATGGCCATCCTCCATCGATATAAGTCTAGAACATAAGAAGTCTCTCAAAATGGATTTGCTCTTATGATGCACAACTTGATGAACAACCGAGAGCGTGAGGAGGCAACAAAATAATATCACAAACGTGTGTGTGTGATCGCTTGGAGGCTGTGTCTATGAATAGACGGCACCAACTTGCTTCATTTTCCCTCTCGCTCACTTTTCTCACTTTTCAAAAAGAAAAGAAAATTAGATTCAGAGAAACGGTTACAGAGACGAGAAGAAGAAAAGATGGCGACGAACCTTGTGATGGAGTTTGCCGGCGATGGAGAACAATGCAGCAAAGCTGATTCGCAACTTTGTTTACTTTTACTTTGTGTTTTTTTTTCTTTCTTATGGCATGTGCCTCATGTCTTTTGACAAAAGATGGTTTTACCAGCCAAACCAGAGGAATGTAACAATTTAAGTGTCGGTAATGATAATTTAAGTGTCAATTCTTTCAGATGATGTTATTGGAGCTCTTCGGAATATGGTGTTTTATTTACATCTTTCAAAATCCTTAAAGGAAACATCCCAATTAACTCAAATCCACAAAATATCCAATCATTCGATTTTCAAACAAATAATTAGTTATAAATTAAGTTACACAAGTACAAGGCAGAACCTGAAACTACATGAGCCTAAAAGATTACAACAATACAACAAAGATTCACACATGAAGGTTAAGTTAAACCTTCTCGGCTTTTCCCTTTTTTGTGTGTTCTCTTTCTTTCACATCGGAATTGAGGAAAAGAGAAGACAGACAAAGCTAACCCTTTCGTTCTTTCTCTTCTTTCTCCTTCTCATTTTCATCCTCTGTGTTTTCCTCTCCTTCATCATCATCACTCATCTCATTAATGGCATCTGTGATGATATCCTTCACCTCTGCTTTTCTATGCATTAGATCAACTCCAAAATGGCTCCCTAATATTGCGGCAAGTAGCAGAAAAAAAAGAAAAAGGGACGTTTCATTTAAAAACATTCCCTCAAAACATAGAAGATGATGATAACATTTATATGAAGTGAGATAAGAGAAGCATACCAAGCTTCCGCAGGATATCAGATAGAGTTGCCTGTTTGGGAAACCAAAATCAAAGCATCTATTCAGTTTAAAGATTTTGGTAAAACGGTTATAAAATCAGTTAAAATAACAATCTATTGAAGTCTTACCGTATTGAAGTCTACTTCTTTCAGAATTTCAGCCACCACTACAAGCATTTCTTTTCTGGTGGGTTCTGTTTTACCTTTCTTGCTGGCTTTTTCTGTACCGCCACAATCAACAAAAGAGCGATTTTCATTAAACTATAGATATGAGGTTTAAGCTTTTGAAGCAGAGCTGAGAAAAAGTTTCAAACCTTGATCTTTGGATCCCTTTCCCTCTTGTTTACTCGCCTGCTTCTTGCCTTTCTCTTTAGAGGAACTGTCTTTATCAGCTGTTTGCTTTTTGCTTGATGATGATGTTGGTTTCTCGACTTGTTTGGAGGATCTTCCACCAGATTTTGAAGAACGTTTAAGAGATTTCTCCTCTTGAGGTGCTGGTTTCTCCTTCTTAGTCCTTTTCGACGACCTTTTCTTGTCGGTTGACTTTTTCTCTTCAGCTTTCTCTGGAGCTGCATCATCTTCTCCATGAGAGTCATTAGTTCCTTCGGAACCAACATCTCCCTCATCCTTCCCTTCTTCAGCTTGAGATGGCTGATCTTGCTTCTTTCCAGACTCTTTCGTCTGCCTTCTTCTCTGTAAGATCAAACAGACACAGACAGTGAATGTTATGCAAATCTCTTCATCAAGTCACCCAAAGACACATTAAGAGCACCGTTATTCATCAAAAATCTCAGAACCTTTGCTTCCAGAAATGTAGACATATACATAGAAATTTCAAAACCATTAAATACACATTGACAGTTTTGAAAACATATCTTGCATTTGCTATACTTTTCCCTATATTTTTTTACAATTATGGTATAAGACACTGCTAACTAAATGAACCAAATGGTAGCTGCAAGTACAACGCATGGATGCAATTTGAATCATAAAAGACAAAATGGTTCAAGAAACAACAAATTTGATTACAAAACTAGAAAAGAAGCTAGTTTTAGCAGCCGGCAGCTAAAATAAACGAATCAGGTCAATGGTTACAAATTACAGAGAAGAGGAAGGTTAAACAATTACAAACCTTGGCTGGGACATCTGATGACTCTGCAGAAGTCACGTTTTTTGGTGTGCTCTTCTTGCGTTTTTTAGATTCCTATTTGATGTATTCAAAGGAAAGACAAAGCATCTCAATACAGGGTATTGAATTAGAAGAAAAAAACAACTGAGAACTAGTAATCGGATTCAGCTGCTAAGTTAGAGTACCTTTTCACTATCAGCCAGTACAATATCCCTTGTTGCCTTTGGATTCACCAAAAACTCAAGCACTCTTACAGTTAGTTCTTCCTGAAAGGTATCAGAAACAGATCCATGAATATAATCAAAATCGAGGCAGACACAGATAGATAGATAGATACACCAAATCTTCTTTTTTACTTTACCTTTTTGACATTACTTTTGTTAATCGGTATGTCAAACACATCACAGAAATCAATCAACTTCTCTTTAATACATTTCTCAAGCTTCTCCTTTGCTTTTGCTCTTTGCTTCTCCTCCTGGAAAAAATTCAAACAACCGCTCTCAAAAACAAGGCCGATCACGAATCATACACATCCCTGGAAACAAAAATGTTACCTCTTTCTCTGTCCACACAAAACCCGAAAACTGACCAATGTTTCTCTTCAGCGTCTGCGCCTGCACAGCACACAACCCTTTGAGTAATCAAGTCATGCACTCTGGCAAAAGAGAGCATTCATTGAAAGCCCAAAACAGCATTCATATACCCATAAACAGAGAGTACATATACACATTAAATGAGGCAATAGTAAATACCTTTCCTTTCTTCCCAAAAAGTATGGTGTGAAGTAGGAAGAGATTGTCGTCAGGTTTCCTCTTGGATAGTTTATAAGCCACTGAAAACAGTTAAGTCGGATAAAACAAACATTAATTCCTCAAAAGAACTAAGATTTAAGGTCTTCATGTCACCAGAACAGATCATCATCTTCCCATTAAAGTATCATGCATAGATCTTAAAGAGAACACCAAAACTGAAACTTATCTAGGTAAAGAAAAATCAATAATGGTGATAAGTAAATGCATACCATTTGGAATTTCCTTAAGCTGTGTTCCACGACCCTGAAACAACCAAGGAAATCACAAAACTACTTAAAGGCCAATTCTTTACTTCAGAGACAAATTCATCCAATTCTCAATCTCAGAAACTCAATTCAAATGGAAAGAACAAAACTTTCATTGTTATACCTGCTCAATTGACACAGGCTTGCTCCCTGAGGATCGAGAAGGAGTGGGCAAAATGAAACGCTCCACTTTCTTCTTAATCCTTGTGGGCCTCTCACTGACGGGTGTCACCGGCTCCTTCTCCGACGATTTACCTTCTTTTCCAGTGATTTCCTCCTCATCGATTTCTCCATCATCTACTTCGCCTTTCTCCTCCATGTCTGCGTCGTCGTCACTTGCCGGAGCTTCCTTTTTCGCCGTCTCCTTCACGGAATTGGCAACACAGTGTTCTTCCTTCGGCGGAGGATCCGGTACCGTTGTATTCGCCTCTAGGGTTTCGGTCGCCATGCGAGACTACGAAACAGTGGAATCCGAGACGGGTGAAACAAAGAAAACCTAAAATTCAGAGCTTTTTGGGAGAAAATCGAGAGTAAAAGACCTTAGATCAAAGAGAGAAGAAGCCAAATTGGGGATTTCAAAAAAAGTTTGGTGCCAAATGAGGGACACACAAAGGCGGGATTTCGTCACCAAATTCAGAGCTCGCGGCAAAGCTAAGCTGAGAAAGAAATCTCAAATGTACACATACATACATAAACATAAAAATGAAAATGAAATACAACTGTATGTGCAATTAAAACGACGACGTTCCGTTTGGTCGTAATAAAATTGACTCCTCATAAATCAAACTATCAAAGTGTTGACTAAAAAGAAAAATTAAATAAAACCAAATGTTTACTAAAATTAAATAAAACTTTTTTTTTTGCCGTCATGGTACGAATGTTAAGTTGTACTTGTATCACTTTCTAACTTTTTTACACCTTTTATCGAACTTCAGTTTCTGTGTGTAATAGAACACAAAGACAGTAGCAGAAAAGCAATATGTACTTTTCCCTTTTTTTAGTTAATAGAATTTAGGAAAATTGGTCACAACAAATAAGTATTTTTCCTTTTTTAGTTAATTATGTTAAAACTTGTATTTATAAATAAATGTCATGGACCAATATAAAGTCATCGATCGAATTGATAGATATCAGAAATTTCTTACCTTGTAAAAAAGCAAACCTATCCTCAAGCTACATCATGGAGAAAGAAGGCACTCATCAAGGGGGCCCAAAAACCGCCGGAATAGTCTCAAGTGATTCTGACTCTCACAGACTTTACTTCAAGGGTTTGGTAAGGGAGGACACAAGAGGGTTTCTGGCAGGATTTGGGGTTGCAATATGCGACAAAGATGATAAACTCGTGTTTCAGATGAAAGGATCACTTCATTACTCCCCCATTACAGTTTTGGAGGTTGAGCTTAAGGCACTCAAGCGAGGACTAACCGAAGCTGTGAGTTTGGGGATCACTCATATCTCAATATGCTGCGATCATAATCAGATTTTTGAACTGGTAAGTAAGTACGTAAGTAAGTTTTGTTTGTCTCCATAAAATAATAAGTATGCTTGGTAAATTGATTGTTTTGCTCTTCTTGAATATTGTTAGGTCTTGGGAAGATCCGTGCCTGAGAAAGATAGCATCCGCTTGCTAATGGAAGATGTGGAACGCATCAGACAACAACTGACATGTAGCAACCCTGTTCTAGTGACTGGAAACCAAACTCAGATTGCTTACAAGCTTGCCATGGAAACACTGGTTTCTGAGATCAGCATATCTATGCCTCCTCCTGCTGATCTTCACAAGAGGAAGACTTGCTGTTCCGATGATGATCACAAGAAGCGGAAGGAGTCTTGCGGTATCTGTTTCGAAGATGGTTTAGAAGCCGAGCACATGTTTTATGTTGCTGTATGCCGTCACCAATTCTGCGTGGAGTGCATGAAACGACACCTAAGGTTGTGTCTACTCATAGGTCGTTCGTTGACATGCCCTCATGACGGTTGCAACTCTAAGTTGACTATTAAAAGCTGTGCCAATCTTTTGGAACCTAAACTGAGAACCGTCTGGGAAGAAAGGAACAAAGACGACTCGGAGAAGATTAAATCGTGGCTTGAATGTAAAAAGTGCCAGAACATGACTGGATTCGATTATGATGACAGCCAAGTAACTTGCAGGTATATTCTCTGACTATTTTACATTGTCTAGCTATTTATTATCATCCTTTGATTATGCTAATTGATTGTTTTATGTTTTTTTATTATTTTTAGCTGCTGTGGGTACTCGTTTTGCTACGAATGTGGAGTCGAATGGCATGGTTGCCCTCATGATAGGCGTAATGATCATACGGGGCTTTGGTTCTGTTTGATTGGTTTCTTATTGTGTATTGGTTTATTCTTGATAAGTTTGAGCTCAGTGAGAAAATGATATTAGTTCTTAATAAATATCTCTAACTCTAATGGAGATGCTCGTAATGGCCTTTGAATTAGAGGTTAACCAAATTTAAATATGAATACCATCATAATCTAAATTTAATTCATTAGTTTACGAATGTCATATACTGTCATTGGCCTAAGATTTTCGGACCAAAAAAATCACAGTTAATAAAACTGAAATCGAAATTTCCAACTAATAACTAAGATTTTGTTTCCAAATAAAAAGTTTGAAACTCTGAAAATCCAAAACGGAATGTCGAAATGAAAGATAAGAACAAAAAGGAGGAAAAAGAAGGTGCACCGTGGATTACAGTACACATGTCTTAACTCTTAACTAGTCAACAACTGTTTCCTCAAAAAAGGAAGTAAATAAAAATAGTCAACAACTTAACTTCTACTTTGAATTGTGTGGCAAACAACACTTCCGTGCGTAACAGCAACACATCTCACGTGGCTCACCAAACCAAGCTCCAATAGAATTACAGACACACAATTTCTCAATATAATCCTAACACACACACACAAACCAAAACACCATCAAGTCTCACAAATCTTACCAAACCAAACTAACCATGGATTCCGAGATCGCCGTCGACTTCTCTCCGGTGTTCAAAATCTACAAGAGTGGCCGCATCGAACGCCTCATGGGCGAAGCCAAAGTCCCACCGTCCTCAACCCCTCAAAACGGCGTCGTTTCCAAGGACGTCGTTTATTCTCCCGACGACAACCTCTCCGTCCGCATTTTCCTCCCGGAGAAAGCCGCCGAGACCGGTGACAACAAACTCCCTCTCCTCGTCTACTTTCACGGCGGAGGATTCGTCATCGAAACCGCTTTCTCCCCGACTTACCACAGTTTCCTCACGGCGGCTGTCTCTGCTTCCGACTGCGTAGCGGTCTCTGTGGATTACCGGCGTGCACCGGAGCATCCGATCCCGGCCTCGTACGATGACTCTTGGACGGCTCTCAAATGGGTGTTCACCCACATCGCCGGATCTGGCTCGGAGGATTGGCTTAACAAACACGCCGATTTCAGCAAAGTTTACCTCGCCGGAGACAGCGCCGGCGCGAACATAGCTCACCACATGGCGATGAGAGCTGCGAAGGAGAAACTCAGCTCCGGTCTAGACGAGTCTTCATCAGGGATCTCGGGGATGATCTTGGTCCATCCATATTTCTGGTCGAAAACACCACTCGACGAGAAGGAGACCAAGGATGTTCTGTTGAGGTCGAAGATCGAGGCGTTTTGGAAGATGGCGAGTCCCAACAACAAAGACGGACCGGATGATCCGTGGCTCAACGTGGTGCAATCAGAGTCGTCGGATGTGTCTGGATTGGGTTGCGGCAAGGTTCTGGTCATGGTGGCTGAGAAAGACGCGCTTTGCAGGCAAGGTTGGGGTTACGCGGCGAAGCTGGAGAAGAGCGGTTGGAAAGGAGAAGTAGAGCTGGTAGAGAGTGAAGGAGAAGATCATGTTTTTCATTTGATGAAACCTGATTGTGATAAGGCTCTTGAAGCCATGCATAAATTCTCAGGGTTTATTAAGGGAGACTAAGTAAGTAGCTGAGACTTTGTGTGTCTGTGATCAAGAGAGATCCAGATAATGTATGGCTTAATAATGATGCGTCGTCTCTCAGTCTCTGTAATGTTTCAGTGATTATCTTATTAGCTCGAACAACACATGAACCAATAAAAAAATACAATATTTTTAGAAGAGATGTTTAATTCTCTGCTATTGTTTATGAAAAGCTTTTTATTTTGGCCTGTGATGATTTAAATTGGTAAAAGCACTTCAAATTTCAAATTCTAAGTAACCAGGTAAACTGGTCTATAATTCATATTGCATAATGTATTAGGTGAAATTAAGGTTTACTTGTCTAAACATAGTCCCATGATAATGTGATACATCGTGCAAGAGATGCTCTGCTTCAAGCTTTTTACCTATATCAACCACGATATATTGGAATTTATACTGCGTTTGCCAAAGCCAGAAGCTGGTAAGGATGATCAATGGCCAATTTTCTGACAAGTGAAACCGGATCGAGCAGACTCCAAGTGGTAAATAGTAGAGATTAGTTATGGTCTGAAGTAATGGCAGCAAAGTAAAAATGCATTCCACCAGAAACCTGTTAGATCCGGATTCATCTCTAGAACTGCCCAACCTTGAAGCAATTGGATAAACAAGTGGTACAAATTTGTAAGACTGAACCTGCAAGAATGTTTAGGGAAAGATGAAGATTGCTTGATTAAACAAGAAAATTGGACAAAAGAACAAAGACTACTCTTTTCCAGGTATTTTGTACAAGAAAATTGGACAACAGTGTTGGTGTTTTTTCTAACTTGGACTTGCTACTAATAAGTAATATCATAAATTCTTGAAGCGTTCAACATTCACCAGAAGCTAAACAAGCACTTGGAAAATAGCAGTTACAAGGGCAAATACCTGCTTGTTGGACTTGCGACTAAACAAGCACTTGGAAAATAGCAGTTACAAGGGCAAATACCTGCTTGTTGGAGTCACGGGGTCTACACATGCCATTTGTTTAACTGGATAGCCATGCACACTTTGATGTGAAGATGTCATTCAGCGAAGATCCCAAACCAGTTGGAGATGATAAAGAATCTGGACCCGATAAAACATCAAAAATTGAGAAAGTGATTACATAAGAAAAGTCCAAAACCATTGTTTACCAAAGAGACACGAAATCTTTAGCATCACGACAATGTTGTTCTTCAGCGACATTCATAAAAACTGCTAATAAACTATATTGTTCAGTACATATGTGAATAGCCACCAAATTACATAATATTTTCTAAACCTTTTTTTTTTCCTTGGCTAAATTTTCTTCATATGCATGATGAGAATGATTGCTACCAAAATTAAGACCACTGACACTCCCATTATGCATATGGATCCCAATAGAACAATGCGATTATAGGTGAGTAGGAACATAACTGATCCCTAGATGACAAACATACTTTGATAGTTCATGATTCTCACACATCCTAGAGAGGATAATGCTTTCAATAACAAATCACACAAGTATTTACACAAATCGTGTGAATGTGAGCATAATCAGAATATGAACAAACCGTGTACAAACCGACCATACCGTTTGCATAACCAAAAAGAAGAAGTTGAGCCTAGAGAATAAAGAATTTCATTAATGTTTGACAATTGTAATTAGCAAGTGACTAGACCATTCTTTACAACTTTACCTTGTAAGAAGCGAGCATCAATCCGCCAAAAGTGTAAGTACTTAGGTATCTTTGGAGACAAGGATAAAAAAAAATCATCTGCATAATCATATTTATCAAGCCCAAAACGATGAGTTTCCATCAGTCATACAAACTTCAATACTAAAAACTCAAATCGGAAGTAGATTTAGGGATGAGACTGGGAGGACAAGAGTCTTCTTCTTCCAGCAGATGATGAACACAATGTAGTCAGGCAGGCTTCATCAAACGGAATGTCCAACTAAACCGCAGGAAATGTTCAAAAATATTTTTATCATCATAAATTTTGTTTGAGATTGAGATAGGGGTTTCTTGAAAAAGAATAATCCATCTTTTAGGGTGTATTATCTTAGTATTGTAAACACTCAATTTTTTGGTATCAAATTAACATTAAAAAAAAAGACGTGGGTCCAAGTATAGTTCCAATAGATTAGGAGTTGAGATAGAAAGGACAAGAGTGAGATCAATACTTTTGCATCGTTCACATTTTTCATTACGTTCACTCCTTATAGCTGCAGGTGTCGGAGAAGAAATTATTAGATTGATGAGAGAAGAACACTTTAGTGTTTGGGAAGAATTGTATATTGCTCTCATGAGGAATACAAGAATGGGTTACACATGTTTATATACTAAAGAGGTTTTCTAAACTAAATAGATACAAATCTATAATTATCTTTATATATTAAATATTAAATATACAATATTTCACAATAATATTTATGATCTTCTACATTCTCTAATATGCCCCCTCAATCTCAAGGTGGTAGTGGACTGTAACGGAATGACAAGCTTGAGATTGACTTGAATCTTGATGTTGTATATGGGCTTCTCTTATGGTGGAGAGTGATTCTCTTTGGAGGATACATATTTATTGCTTTTTTTTAAGAAAGAAAACAAAAATTAAACGAAGACAGAAGAGCTTGGAAGAAAAAACAATTTTGATGAAAAGGGAAAGATATGGTGTTAAAAAGAAGATCGAAAAGATTCATGGGCTTTTTTTTTCATTTTTTTTTTGTTTTATAATAGAGAATAGAAATTTAGCAAGGGACGAAGAAGTGTGGAGAAAACAAGAAACTTTTTTTTTTCTTTAATATGAGAAAAATGATTCAGAGGTCTATGAAGACTTGAATGAGAAGTACAATGACTTAGATTCAGAGGTTCATGATGAATTTGAATGAGAAACACAATGGCTTAGATTCAAAGGTTCATGATGAACTTGAATAGAGAAGCACTAGGCTTAAACAGAAAAATTAAAAGAAGCTCTATGGCTTAAAACAAAAACGAAAAATGAGAGTTTGATCATTTGATCAAAACTCTTGAGCATACCTACTCTGATACCATATTAGATTGATGAGAGAAGAACACTTTAGTGTTTGGGAAGAATTGTATATTGCTCTTATGAGGAATACAAAAATGGGTTACATGTTTATATACTAAAGAGGTTTCCTAAACTAAATAGATACAAATCTATAATTATCTTTATATATTAAATATCTCTATTAAATATACAATATTTCACAATAATATTTATGATCTTCTACATCCTCTAATAGAAATAAGATTATGTGTCTGTTTTGCCTCTACGATTCCTTTCGGGTTTGTTTGAAAAGACAACGAAACCGCTTATTATTTGTATTTGTATAAACCTCGCATTTTGTAACGTAAGCCTTGGCATAACTGCAACAAACTGTACTTGTTCACAGCTAATTCCTTTTTAGGTATTTAATATGAGTAAAAACTAAAAACAAATAAGATTCTTCTAATTTACTTATTGAATATGAGCAATACAAGGAATACATATACGAAAATTGCTTCTTTATCATTCTCAGCAAATCTTAAGCTACCCAAACAAACATAACTAGACTTCACGTACTCAAAAATATAACACTGAATAGATTTTTAAATTTTCTCATTGTACCGAAAGAGAAAAGAAGGTTTCACTTTTCACCATTATCATCTCACAAAGAGTTTGAACACAAGGATATGAATTTAAAAAAACAAACAGAGAAGACAACATTAGAAGAAACACACAGCTTTGAATTTCTCGTTGTTCCGCAGCTACTTATTCAGATCACAGATTCCAAACCCAGTAGTAAGCAAAAAGAAGAAGAAGAAGAAGCTTCTAAATGAGGGAAGTAGCCAAAACTCTGGAAAAAAGGAAAGCTTTTTCTAGACGGCAATCCCAAGGGATTTCTTGAACTTCTCAACCTCTAGATAGACAGTTGAGTAAGGTAAATACTCAGAGAAGTAGTCTCCACTGAGGTGGTTGATGGCAACAGCGAGTTTCGGGATCTCCAAGGTTTCTTCATTGGTGAGTGTTCGGATAAACCTCGCTGGATTGCCTCCCCAGAGTTCACCAGATGGGATTCTTCTACCAGGTGGGAGAACAGAGCCAGCTTCCAGGATTGATCGGGTCTCCACCAGCGAACCTTCCATTAGTATCGAGTGCTGCCCGATGATGCATTCGGGTTCGATGGTGCATGATCTTAAGAGACTGTATGCACCAACTGTCACGTACCTATCGATCAATGTCTCCGCTGGTAATCCTGAAAGTAGAAAATAACGTCCAATATCAAAATTTGTTTTGACACTACAGAGCTTTTGACCAGGAAAGATGCTGATTCAAATAATCAACTACAGTTTGTACACTTCAGAGATAACTCGGAGTATTTCAATGTGAAACTAGAGCCTGATCAAACAAGGGTGCTTTTGTACTTAAAACTTTGACATGAAATATCAAACCTTGGCAAGACTACAAGAAGCTACACTCATAAGGCTACAAAGTAGGTAATCAATTCCGTGGAGAATTCTCTGTGTAAAAACTATAAATGCTTACTATGCCATTGTTCAAGAACTTGTCCTCAGCATCTAAGCAACTTCCTATTACTACTCTTCAACATATTAAGATCAAGCACAAGCCTTCAATGAGTTTCCTGTTCACTGTATCACTGACCACATAACGAACTACGCATTTCGATGCATTCTTGTCTAGTTATACCAAAAATGCTCGGAAACTATCATTTAGGATTCATGATCTAAGAATATTTCCACTCGAACCACACGGTTTATGCAAAATCAATATGCTTACTTATACAATAACATCACTACTTCAGCAAAATGTGAATAATCCCCTCAAAATGTGTCCTTCTAACCCTAAATTCCAATATCATCGATTCCATTTCGCTAACAGGCAGTAGCTACACAAATTGGATATCCAGAACTCAATCTCTAATTGAAAACACAAAGCCAATTCGAAATGGAATCACAAAGAGGCTCAAATTTCGTAAAATGACGATAACGAGAACCTGTTGGAGACGACCACGCGGCATGAACAACACACCGTTCCTGGACATTCGAGCAGAATCCAAGAGTGATCTTGTTGAGATCTCCCCTCAAAACGGCACCGTTCCAGACGGACGATCCGTCCCAGACGGTGACCTGACCGGCCAACACAACGTTAGGTGCCACGTAAGCGTCGACCGCGACCTTGGGTAGCCACTGTCCCAGAGGAATGATCTGTCTTTGACCTCTGTAGTCCCATTTCACCCGATCCGGCGAAGGCGTCACCTCCGATATCGGCTTAGGCACTTCCGTTGTCTTCAGCACAACCGCTTCAGCAGCGAAGGAACGCCGAATCAGATTCGAAGACAGGGCATACGCGATGCCTCTCCTGGAGATTCGAGCTAACGAGGTCGCCATTGTTAAGGAATCAGGATTCTTCAGGGATTTTGTGGAGAGAGAAGCTTCCCGGAGGAGGAGGAGAGAGAGAGTGGTCGTCGGAAAATTCTTCGAAATCTGAAAAAATTGAAGCCGACGGAAAGTAGTGTTGGGCCTTTACGGGCTAAACAAATATGAGCCCAAATACTTTCGGCTTAATTCGAATTTCTGAGTACTTTGTTTAAGAGTTTGGATTAAATTAAACAATTAAACGATAGCTCAAAAGTTAAGGTATCATACGTTAAAACATCAATGATCTTTGCAGAACACAACATTTTATTTTATATCAATTTTTTTTTTTTTTGCAAACTCTAAACGCAATGTGTTTCCCGTTTGTGTTTCCAATATGCAAAAGTTAAACTGGTGTGTTTTAAAAGTGTAATCACAACATTTTCGTATGTAAACGGAAAAAAGGGGTAAAAACTCTTAATTTTGTATGTTATTATCGGTCTTTTAGCAAAAATACATGCTAAAATAGATCCAATATTACAACATTTTTAATATTTAATTTGTGATCATTGAAAAAAATACGAGTAATTCATATGGCTAAATTAGCATTGTTTATAAATATAAATTACGGACAAAGATATCTACTGCAAAGAAAATTGATCACCAAAATCAATGTCTAGAAGAACTTCTTATGCAGCATCCACTTGTGTGTTGCTGATGGAGCCGAGGCAAAGCGAGCACAATTGTTCTTGAGAAAAGGAGGCAAAAATGGGTTGAATTGAAACAGAGGAGGCCAACAGTTTGTATCGATAGCTGAAAAAGTTTGGTCTTAAGCAAGGATAATTAGGGTTGTTGATCTTTGTTTGGCATAAGATAGTGTAGCAGGTTAATTAACGAAACTCTGATAGTTATTTTTAAGAGTTTGGTTTAAACAGTACGCTAAAACGTTACAGTATTACACATTAAAAACATCATCAGAACCCAACATTGTATTTTATATCAAATAGTATATGTTTGCAAACTCAATGTGGAATGTGTTTCTCGTTTGTATTTCCAATTCTCAAAAGTTAAAATGGTGTGTTTTTAAAATGTAATCACAATATTTTCATATGTAAACGAACAAAAATGATAAAATTTGAGTAATATCTTCAAACTAGTAAAGTACCCGCACGTTTGTGCGGTGTGACGTTGTTGTTTTGTGTAGAAAATTTAAACCCTAAATCCGAACCCGACAAAAAACCCTAATCAAAAAATTTAAAAACCCAAACTTTTTTAATAGGTCTAAACATGAAAATCCGAAATAAAAAAAATCCCGAAAACCCTGACTGAACAAAAAAAATCTGGAAACTTTTTCACCCGGAACCCGACCCCAATACCTAATCAAAATTTTAAAATACTCAATTTTTTTAATATATCTAAACCCGAAAACCAGAAATCTAAAAAATCCGGAAAACCCTAAACTGAAAAAAAAATTGAACCTAACCCGAACAGAAATTTTCAAAGAAACCCGAACAATTTCTATATCTCTATATATATCTCTATAAAATTATGTCTCAGATTTTCACCCAAACCCGAACTTGTCTATAAAAACCCGAAAATCCAAAAAGCATATTCTATTGATTTGGAATTATCGTTAGATTATGTTAAGTTTTTTTTTTGCAGATTTTTAAGAGATGGAAAACGGAAGTTTTCTAAACCATCGGTTTATTTTAAGTTATTATTCTTGTATCCAAACAATTTTTTCCATTTATTCTTCTATCCAAATAGATTTTTCTCTTATTCTTATATCCAAACAACTTTTGTTTCCATTTATTCTTCTATCCAAATAGATGTTTCTCTAATTCTTGTATCCAAACATTAGAATGTACTTCTCAATTAATAATATAAAGATAGCATTTAAGTAACGGTTTTTCTTTCTCTCTACCATCACTAGTTTTTATTTATTTATTAACAAGATCCAGAAAATAGCACATAACCTTAACACATTTTTAAATCAATTATGATATGATAACTTGAAAAATATTAGTTAAAAATGATTAAATTAAATTATTCATACAGATCTTTGACAAAAGTCCGCTAAAAACATAGGTTAAAGGGTGAGTTAGCTAAAAAGGATAAAATTAAATGAATCATACAGAATATCTTTGACAAAAGTAAAACTTTACTAATAATACATTGAGGGAAATTTCTATCTCCTTCCAATTTCCAAAAGAAAAAAGTAAAACTTTAAAAGCTTAGGTTAAAGGGTGAGTTATGAACACGGCTGCAATATCCTTATCGAAATCATAATAAAACCTGAAAGCTTACGTCGCTTCTTCCCTATTCTCAAGTTTTCCTTCTCCCCTTTCTCCTCTAAGAAAAGATGAAGCCGATGAAGGGGTTTAGTTACGGTATCATAACGGAGGAAGCTGTATTCAGGAAACTTGCGCCGACATATCATGTTCTCATGGCTGCGTGATGCAGCATACGTTATGATTCGCGGGCTCTTGTCAAACACTCCACGGCCTTTTCGTGTTTGACAAGTTATTGTTTTATTTGGTTTTGTTTTGGTTTTTACTTAAGTTAGGATAAAGACGAGCTCTCCTTAGATCAGGATTAGAAGATTTAGTTAGATATTCTCCTCTTGTATAAAAGGAGAACGAACGCAAGCTTTGTAAGATACTTTTGATTATTATTGAATTCGTTGAGAGCTTAACACCACTGTGAAGAGTATTCACACCTCTGTTTCTTTGATATTGCTTCCGCCTCTCTATCAGTTGGTATCAGAATCAGACCGTTCTTGTCGTTGTTTTCACACACCAATCCAATGGCCCTGAAGAAAACAACCACCGGCAACAACTACACAGCCCCACGATCTGACGGATCAACGGCTGAGTTCGCTGAGCTCCGATCGTTACTGACTGCGATGCAGGAGAATACACAAGCGACTATCCAAGCATCGATCCACGCCATGGGTGAGATGTTGGTGACTCGTTTAGGAAACAACAATCGTTCTCGTGAGACTCTGTTTCTTTGATATTGCTTCCGCCTCTCTATCACTGCGAATCTGTTTTCACTGCTGATGATTGTTGCTCCAACTCGTAGCAATTTCGAGGTCAACGATTTGAGTACCTTGAAGATGTCGGAGGTAAGTTTCCATTGGGTGATGGGGCTATTGGCTTGCCAGATGGCATCTGCTTACTTCTTTTCCCACATGGTCCTTGCCTATCACAACGGCATTGGTACTGCGGCTCGGATCTTCGAAGAGATGACCATGTTTTGTGGTTTCTTATCACTGTTTTTCACTCTCATACATCTCTACGGGCTCTGGGGAATTGCATATCTTCCAGTTTCTCCTCCTATCTCTCTCACGGGTCTCCAACTTGCAAGAAGCTCCTGCCTCAACCTCAAGAGTTCAACAATCGGCCCAGAAAGCCACGAGGAGAGCCTGAAGAAGAGAGTTTAACAAGCTGCCAAGACATCCACGAGGAGCTGATACTTTTAATCTCATGCAAGTAGCTGATACATATTTTTTTTTTAGTAGCTGATAGTTTTGAATAAGAAAGCAAAATACAATCAAAATCATATGTTGTTATATGAACGACTAATATTGATAACAAACATAACTTTACAAGAAGATTCTTGTGTTTACATGACTTTCAAAAGATGAAGATTTTAAACAACAAGAAAATATGACTTGCGAGACACGGGAGACTAATCAGTCTAGTAGTTGTGAAATATTACAATGATTTATGATACATTTTTATTATTCATTGTCCAAACAGGTCAAACACCTACGAATGTTAAAAATGAAACATCTAAACAATGCCAAGACATCAAAGTTGTGTCCATAATCAAACATAATCCTTACAGTTTTTTCATCTAATCAAACAACAACACATTTCTCTGCGATTACAAACCGCATTCGGCGTTTTATTCTGTCCTGTTTCCGTCCTCCTGCAGCTGCAAAAACATCATTCAAACCCTAAATGAGCAAATATGTTTATGGAAAAAAAAAAAAAAAAAACATCTCTTTGTTAAGGTTAAGGTAAAAACCTTAAGCCAATCCACGCATGCGTCTCCACTTTTCCCATTGATCAAGCAAACAAGTGACACCTTCTTCAAGTGTAGCCTTCCTATCTTCTTTCAAATTCCACAGCTCTTGTGTAATATACCTTCCACTTGGATTATACTCATTTATCTCCAACAAAGCAGTCGTCACAGCCTTGTAAGGACCATCTCCCAAATCTTCCTTAAGCTCTCTCAGTTTCTCGTCTCTCTCATCTATCACTTCCTAAATTCCATTCCACAACAACAACAACACAAAGATTTAAGACCAAACCATGTCGAACCAAAAAAAGGTGGTCTTAAGACTCTTACCACTTCTGTTTCTCGATTTTCGAGCTTGACCCGCTTGAATGGATGCCAGTCTGGATCTTTGAGATAGCCTTCCCAGAGCTGGAGAGCATCGATTGCTCTGTCCTCCACATCTTGCTCACAATACTTCTGCTGTATTGCGTCCATGAACGGTTTCGCCAGAAGCTCTCCCATTCTCCTGACACCGATAGGTGTTTTCCATTCTTTTATAATCTACAAAATGCACAACCAAGATTTATATCAACAAAGGTCTACTGACTCTCATAGAAAATGAAAAAGAACCAAGACTTTAGGTTTTGATACGTACGTTTACCAATTCTTTACGAGCATCTTGAAGCTCATCGTTGGTTCTGCGCTCTCTAAGGATGAGAGTTTGGTTAAACTTGTCGAGTTCCGCGAGTTCTTCTTCCTTCTCAGTTAAACCTCTATAGATGCCTTCCACTTCTTTCACGATTTTATCGTCACCGTCTAGTCCCATGAGCTTCTTCACACTTAGCTCTCCTCTCAACTGCGCGATCTCTAGCTCGATCGCTTGCTTCTGATCTCTTTGCCTTTCTAGTCTAATGATCTTCTCATGAAGCTCCTCCTTTTGCCTCTGTTACGCACATAACAACAATTCAACACAGCTTTTTCAATGATCATGAAAATAAGCCTTAAGAAGAACAAGAAAGAGGAAAGACACAAACCCTCTGAGATTCAGCCAAGTTTTTAACTTCTTCGTCCGCCTTTTGTTGTTCCATTGTGGCTAGTTCAAGAGAACTATTCTTAGATGCATTCTGCAAGAAATAAAGAACAAGACTTTAATCTTTAAGCCTCCTATGGCACTGTCTTTCACCTAAAGAATCAGTATTGAAAAAAATGCATATACCATATACATACCTCTGCAAGATCTTGAGCCAACTTCTTCCTCTCGGTTTCATCGTGCGCTTCACGCTTCGCCAGCTCATAACCTCTCATTTCGAGTTTCTTCCTCTCCAAACCAATCTGTATCTTTACCTTCTCATGATCAGCAAGGACCCTGTTATCGTATGCCTCTCCTCTCTCTCGCATAACCCTCAGCTCTCTGTTATACTTCTCAAGAGTCTTTTCTGTCTCTTCCACCAAATGATTAAGCTCCTCAGACTTCACTAAAACCAGCTCCTCAATCTTCTTCACGTTCTTCTTCTTCTCTTCCGCAATTCTCGTCAGATTCTGCACAAGCTTCTCCTGCTTCCTCGCTTCCTCTTCATTTAACTCTGCTACAGTCTTGAGATCGCCGGTCTTCCTCAGGTTCTCTCCGACGATTGTAGTACCGTTGTAGTCATCAGCACGAGCAATCCAGCCGTAAAGCCCTGACTTTGGACCACCGTCTTTCTTCAACCAGTCCTTCTTCCCATGACCATCTACTCTATAGTACTTGTCGAACAGAAGAGCCTTGTTCAGTCCATTCCAGTCTTTGTTAAACTCAACCATCGCTGTTCCTGAAAACCCCCAGTGATTCCATAGAGTACGAACTCTAGTCGGATTGAATCCTCTGTCGATGTACTCATCTCTAAGCTTTGATCCGCTCTCACCAGCAGACCGACCATCTTGCGTCTTTGAAGTTGGAATGTTAACCACAATACCTGTTTCAACACACAATCAACAACTCCAAAGTATTAACCTTTAGATACATAACCAATAAACCCATTACTCAAAAGTTCTCATTTCTTGAGAGAAAGCTAAACAAAGTGAGTTTCTTAATCAACAACTACAAAGTGTTAACCTTTGGATACATATCCGTTAAACCCATTACTCAAAAGGTCTCATTTCTTAAGAGAAAGCTAAACAAAGTGAGTTTCTTTTTAGAGTTTAGTAAGTAAAAGTTTGTACCTTTCCAAGGATACACGAGCTTCTCGTCCTGGTCACAAACTTGAATTGGATTGCCAGTTTTCATGCGCTTTGAAGAGGGCTCTGCTTCTGAAGCTGAATCAGCAAGATCTTCTTGGAGGTATTTGACAAGAGCAAGGTGGCTTGCTTTCTCCTTGGTGGTTCTTTTGTCGGAATTGCTGTTACCGACTCCAGAAGCATGTTGGAGGAGATCTTTGTACTGAAAGCTCGGTTTCTTCTTGTTTGGACAGTAAGGACATGCAAAGGCTTGAGGAGAGAGTTTCACCTTGAGATTTCCACCTTTGAGAGATAGGTAGATTTTGTCTCTGTAATCTTCCATTTCGGATTCACTGACATCTGAATCCGAGTCGGAGTCTGAGTCTGAGCTTAAAATCACTGTGTCCCCCATCTTGCTCTTTGCTTAGGCTATACAATGAAAAAAAAAATTGAATCAATTATAAAAAATAAAAATCTGATCTGCATTTGAATTTCAAATTTCAACAATGCAACTCCATTGGATTTCATTCTTCTCTTTTCCCTAAATATGATTCCTTTTTAAAAGTTATTCTCTTCCCCTTTTTTTCCAACTCTCTATCTACTGGGTTTTCTTAATTGAGCAAGCATTGTTTGAATTGCATGTTTGATTTTTACAGGAATTATGAAGATAGGTGTGTGATCGAAGAGCTCCAGAGGGTCAGAGGATAAGGGAATTGAACAGAGAGTTCGAATTCAAACGGAAATCGATCTTAATCTAAATCTCTGTTTCGTCCTCGTTTCTGAAGAATGTAGGTAAACAACACTAAAAGATTTACAGAGAATAAAACCAAAAAAAAAAGATTTACAGAGAAACTTACACGAAGAAGAAGAAGAAGAAGAAGAGGATGGCGACCGATGATCGGTATTCAGTGTCCGGAAGAGGAAGAACCTCTCTCCTCTGTCTCCTCTCTCTTCACTTGTTCTGTCTCGCCACAATTTTCACTTGCCTACCTACTTTAGGGTTGAAGAAAAATATGTCATTATATTATTTTTTCTTTTTCGATGAGTTACAATAAAAGAGGAGAGTTACTGATAATTAACAAAAAAAAAACAGAAAAGTAAAAACTGACACGGCTGTTCTCTCCAAGACCAAGTTTTTTTTTGTGTAAATTTTTACGGTTTTTCTTCCTAAAGTGGGATATTTTAGTGGAGAAACTTTTCTTCTACCTCTCTGTTTAATTGTAGTAATTTTATTTTGCTGAAATATTATTTGGTCTTGGTTATTTCGTGTGTAAATAACTGTTTAATGCCACATTTGCAATTTACAACAAATTTTCTGATTTCAAGGTTGTGACTTTTTGCAAAAGCGTGGTGTCGACGCGCTTGACAAGCGTGTTTTCCACACACATAACAGGAGTGACTCATCATTGTACAAGTACAAGTTACATCGTACTATTCAGTATGTTTACGTCAGCTTGAACACAAGAGAAAAGCTTCTCTAAAAATACACTTACTACTTCTGTACTTCCGTACGTACGAATCTACTACACTTTATAAAGTACACTTGAGCACAAGAGCAAAGCTTTCTGACTGAATTGCAAATTATATAAATCAGACAACAAGGTACATAAACTAACATTGGGTAAGGATCTAAGGAGAAGCATTTGTTGTCATATTTGATCAATAAAAAAGTCAAGTTTGTGACAATCTTAAACAATACGACATTGAAAAACCAATTTAACTTTGTGGGAGGAGTTAAAACTCGATCAAATATATAGTAAGGTGATATATAATCAGCTGATCAAGAGAGAGAAAAAAGAAAGACAGAAAGATTAGTTGATGAAAGATAGAATCTGCTAATCAAAATCATTAAATGTCACGTAGACCGGAAATGATCTATGTATAAGAATTGTTCATGCCAATCAATTAGTTGAAACAACAAGCGACAATGCTAATGCCTAAATAACTTGCCTAACATCACATTCAAATCGACACATGACAAACGAAGAACAAGATTAAAGTGGAAGCCAAACAAGCTAGGCCACAAAAACCTAAGTCAAAGAGAGCAGATTTGGAAGATTAAGATTGATGCATACGGTTGAGCACATGCAAAGAGTAAAAAGCTTTCTGACCTGAATTGCAAATTATATAAATCAGACAAAAGAAAAGGAAAGGAAAGCAAGGTGCGTTAACATGTGAGAAATAATCAGAGATGGAGAGAAGCAGCACATAACAAGTTAAGGCCAGTATATGATGAGTCTGAGTCTGAGAGGACAGAACCGGACGCCCTAATGCTCCCCCGAACCACCCATACCTCGCCTTCCATGCGGCTGGACAGGGAAAACTCGGCATACCAAAGCTCCAAAACACCTTGAGGTCGGGCTTCCCAGAAGATGACCAGCGTCTCAGCAGAGTAGACGCAGAGTTTGATGATTTCAAAACCAGGGTGTTGCTGCTGCAGCTCTTCCAAACCCTGGACTTCCTCCCATTCCAAGTCACCTGGCGCCCGCCACAGTACTTTCCCGCCGATACCACGGCAGAGAAATGTATAATTAGCTAAAAGCCAATCGTTTTTAGTTTCTGGTTTGGACTCTGTTCTTCCCTCTGCCTCAAACATACATTCCCTTGCCGAGAAAACAAAGACTTGACCTTGCTCATCCACCGCGTAAACAAGGTTCTTGTCCATCATGACCACACTTTGTTTGATTTTGAGGGGCGTCTTGGGCGGCGTAGACACAGGCAACAACTCCCAAGTTGGGGTTCCGATATCATGCACCTCTACCCAGTTTGAGGAATCAGCGACATCCTGATCCCAGCACCCTCCAAACACGTATATCCTCTCGTCTATCAAGACTGCCGATGCTCCGCTTCGAGCCATCTTCATGGGCGCAAGCTGGTACACTATGTGCTCGATACAATCCAGGAAAGTGACTTCCGATGTGGGTTCGCCGTTCATGAGCCCGCCCATGGTATAGATCCCCCTTTTCGTCTTCACGAAACAGGATCCTTCTACCGGGGCCGGATACAAGCCGGGGTAGATCGGTTTCAGCTGACGTTGCACCGGGTGGAGGACGAACCACCGTGGGCTTGGATCTGGATGCATGTGCAAGAATACGTACAAATATGGGTCCACGCTACCCCTCCGATGCCTCATGTCCGTTAGTTCTTCGGATTCTGCGCCATACCTGTGTCTCCTGGAGACCATCCCTAAGGCCACCAGGTCCAATCTCGACACCCGAGTCAGGCAGTCCACAAACACATCATCTGGCAACAACCCTAGCCCACACACCTCCGTCTCCTTCTCCTTCTTCTTCTTCGTCTTCAGTTTCAGTTGACTACATCCCCGAATCGCACTTGCCTTTCTTCCCTTCATCGAGACACAACCTGATTAGAATGCCTGATTGTGTCTTTAATGATCTATTTATATATACAATTGTCTTCTAGTTTAAAGGAAACAATACTCTGAAAAAAGGAAAAATAAAAAAGGAAACACTGCTCATTACTAAGCGGTTTAAGACGTTCGATTACAAAATCTAAAATTAATCTATTCCTATTCACAATAGATATGCGTTTTTATTTATTTAAATGTGTTTTTCATTTAAAGGTTACAAGAAAAGAAGTGGACCCTGTGTGGGTTCATGATTTTTACAACACCAATTCCTTCTATCTCTTCTCTCTATATATTTCACAACACATTATCAGCACAAAATCGTTGAGCAAAATTTTAAAATCCTAAACACCTCAACGAAATCTTATTCTTAATCGACGTTGTTTTCAACGTTTTTGACTTTGCTTTGTTTCCAAATTAAATCCACGATGTCTCCGTTTCTCCTTGATCCGATTTCGTGTCCAGCTAAATATCACTTATGTTTTAATCAAATCATGATTTAATTGATCTATGTTCTTTCTGCTTTGATTAGAACACGTGACAAAAGTATGGTTATTTGATATGTACTATAAAAACATGCTTATTATCAAACTGGTTCGTGCTTTTCATGTTACGTGTCGAAACTGTAAATATCTTATAGTTGGATGATTTGATCGCTTCATAACCGGTTGCTGTATAATTAGATTAATAGCATGCTTATAGATTAGTTCATTGTTTCGTTTGCTCTTTGGACGGTTTCTTTAATATCTAACCCTTTATACTAGATTGATTCATGTTAATTGTGGATCCAACAAACGTATACTGTTTGTTGCTCTTATGCGTTGGAAACAAGAATCAAAGCCGTCTCCGATTATGGCGTCTCGCATTTCCACAAACTAGGAGAGGAACAAACAAACCGACGCAGTTCTCATTGTAGTTTTGGATGATACCTAAATCGAAATGATACCTAAATCCTTCTCTCTTCACTTGTTCTGTCTCGCCACAATTTTCACTTGCCTACCTACTTTAGGGTTGAAGAAAAATACGTCATTATTATTTTTCGATGAGTTACAAATAAAGTGATAATTAACAAAAAAAAAGTAAAATATGACACATCGTCTATTCTCTCCAAAACCAAGTTTTTTTTTGTGTGTAAATTTTACGGATTTTCTTCCTAAAGTGGAACATTTTAGTGGAGAAACTTTTCTTCTATCTCTCTGTTTAATTGTAGTAATTTTATTTTGTTGAAATATTTTTTGGTCTTGAATATATCTTGGAATTTGTAAAATCACTGTTTAATGCCACACTGCAGTTTACAACAAATTTTGGGATTTCAAGGTTTTGACTTCTGATTGCTAAGCCTAAGCGTGGGGTCGACGCGCATGACAAGCGTGTTTTCCACACGGGAGTGACTCATCATTGTACAAGTACAAGTTACATCGTACTATTCAGTATGTTTACTTCTTACGAATCTACTACTTTTGTACTTACAGTCAAATGAGAATCTAAGATAGAACCGAAAAATTCGGATGAAGCTTGAGCACAAGAGTAAAGCTTTTCTAAATACACTTGCTACTTCTGTACTTTTGTAACCTCTCTTCAAAATTTCACTAATCCTTATTCATTTAGTCAGGCAGCCATTAGTGATTTTTTAGAAATCGCTAATAATTCGGAAATTAACCGGAGCGGAATTTTTGCTATATTTTATATATTATTAAATATTTTATGCATAAAATGATATATTAGTATGAAAATCATATATTTCCAACTTATATTAAATATTTGTCCAAATTCATATCTACTACAAGAGACAAAAATAATTAAGATTTATGTCTAATCCCAAATCGATTTGCTGTCACATATTTTTTGGTTAAGATAACTCAAAACAAAATGTATTTACATTTCCAAATTTTACAAACAATTATCAACTATGTCAAACAGATTTAAGAGAAATATAGATTTGGTATATCGATTTTTCGAAATAATCAATTTTGTAATTAATCAGATAAAATCAGTCAAATAGTATAAGTGATTAGTGGAAATTGCCACAGTCATCCCCTTAGAGGATTAATTGAGCCATTAATCGGAAAAATCAGGAATTTTTAGAATGTAGGTCGCAAGCAGCTGATTGCTCCAAGGTCGGTTCTGACTAAAGCCCATAAGAAAATATACAAAGTAAGAAGCAAGCCCATTTGTTGTTTCAGATATATAAACATGTTACCGTTTGTTACAACGGAAGAGAAAAGAGTCGTCTTCTTTGTTACAACAATGGAGAAAGGTAATGTAATTCGAATTCGATAATTTGTTGAGTTGTCAGATAGTTTAAAGAAATTCAAGAATTTGCTTCATTCTATTTTCAAGAAAATGGGATTCGTATTCCGTAGAAGCAAGAAAAATGATTGGCTTCTTGGCGTTTTGTTGAAAACGAAGGTCGTGGGTTGGGAAAAGAGGAGCAAGGGTTGGGACTGGGTCATGATTTTCAATAGTATAAAGCCAAAGAAAAAGTTGATTTTCAATCGTTAATGCATAGATTTTTGCAATAAAACTACTTTTTATAATTTTAAACCAATAAAAATCCAACAAATATAATTAATCTTTTTATAAACTGAAAAAGTGCATCAAAAAGTTATAAATTTTATCTTTGTGGAACAACAAACAATATCTAGAAACTTCATCTTTTAAAAACAGATGGAGTAAATGTTTTAAAATGTTTCCCTTTCACTTATTTTGTATTTTTATTCAACTTTCTTGTTTGGACCTGAATCTTTGGCCAAAAAGAAGCATCTACGGACTACGGTTTACACTATAGTATTTGTTGTCTCGATCATAACAGCTTTATACGTTATGTTATATACTTATTTATATGAAACAAACTTTGTCCACAAACATTGCAAAAATTATGTGAATGGCAGATGTTTTATATTACGTTTTCATGCACCAATTGTTGGGTGAAATAAATTCACTAACCAGTCCTTCCTCTATCTATTAAGCTGGAGATATGATCGACTGACGACCATGACGACCGGTCGATCTTACTTCTTAGTGTCTAAAAGGCCTTAGCATCGACATGACGAGGCAGCGACCACGATGTTAATTAATGGTTTAGCAATGACCAATGGTTTACAATTTCCTAAATCTATTGGAAGTTGTAGAGAACCGACGTGCACTCTAATTAAAAGGAAATTAGGAATGACGACCGACGTAGGAAATAGAAAGTTACGACTGACGTCAAAGCCCAACTCGATAAGGACTAGGACCGACAACACCTATAAATAAGAGGTCCTAGAACAAGAGACATTCAGAAAAACACACAAAAACCCTAATAGCTACTTGTTCTTCGCCTCTCGACGAGCAAGCGACGAACAACCTAGATACGACGAACTACGATCTACGACGAGCGACAGACGAGATTCTCTTAGTTTAATCTTTGATATTGACTTGTTGTAGCTCGATATTCAATTGATTAATAAGATATCTTCTCCTGCGTCATTCCGTTTATTGTACTTGCGAACCGGTTAAATTTTGCCCAAACAGTTTGGCGCTAGAAGGAGGGGCAATTTTAACTGCGTGAGACATGGCGGCGGGAGATGATACCGCACCGACCGAAACACCGACCGTCACCGTTGCTCAGCTGGAGGCTCTCACAGCTCAGATGAAGCAGAACGAAGAACGACTTGCGCAAATCCAGGCGGAGAACGCAACCCTACGAGCAGAAAACGCGTCATTGGCTCAGGCTCGCAATAGATATCGAGACCGGTTCCCTCCTATGCAATCGTTCGACACTCCACCACTTACGGGTGCAACAGGAGCAGCCCTAGGAGCAGGAGCTACCGACGCTGCGCAAGGTAACCAAACATTGGTTCCACCCCTTGCACCAACGATGGAACATCAATCTGAAGACTCGCATACTATGTTCTCAAAGCGATTGGAGGCTATGGAGCTCTTGCTCGCGCGACTTCCAGGAGTAGCTCCTCCAATCACCAAAAGTGCTCCTAATTGCTATGCAGACACTCCCTTCACGGATGCCATCGCTTTGGTTGAGATGCCAAAGAAGTTCATCGTCCCTTCAATGAAGATGTACGACGGGACGACCGACCCTGATAATCATATAGCCCAGTACAAGCAACGCATGTTCACAACGGCAATAGCAAAAGAATATCGCGAAGCTAGTATGTGTAAAGGATTTGGATCTAGCCTCACGGGACCAGCTCTTCAGTGGTTTACGAACCTACCGAACGCGTCAATCGACTCGTTCGCGTCATTGAGACCGCTTTGTTGAGCAATTCGCGAGCAGCAGGAACATAGAAAGGACAGCCGACGATCTCTATGAAGTGATACAGAAGAGAGGAGAACCGTTGCGCGATTACGTAGGTCGCTTCAACAAAGAGAAAGTATCCATTCCGGCATGTGTCACGTCCACTGCCATCTCTGCATTCAAAAGAGGATTGCTCCCAGACAGTGATTTGTACAAGGAACTGACGAAGTACCAGTGCAGAACGATGGAAGATGTGCTATCTAGAGCATGGGCTCAAATAAGGTGGGAGGAAGACCCTGCATATCGACACCTACTTTCCCCACGATCTGATTCGCGCGTTGTTAGGAACGAGCGTCCCTCTCGAGATGACAGACCGTACCAGAGACCACGCAGTGAAAGCACTAGCAAGAGAAGCGACAGCAGAAGCGACCATCGACCACTCAACCAAATTGAGAGCGACCAACGCTCATCATCCACATGGCCAGACATGAGTAACCTCGCAATATCTCCTGCAGAACTAGTCAATGTTCTTAATCATATATCTGGAGTAAGATGGCCTCAAAAGATGAAAGCACCAGGGGAACGAAGAGACACATCAAAGTGGTGCGACTTTCACTCTGACCATGGTCATCGAACAGAAGATTGCATCACGTTGAGAATGGAAGTAAACGAGCTACTAAAAAAAGGTCACTTGAGAGAATACTTGTCCGACAGGGCTAGGAGTCGCATCGACGACAGAAGCAATGACGGTGCAAAGAAAACCATCCCTGCTCAATCTCCGGAAGCATGATCGAATCATCAACGTGATATCGGGAGGATCAGATTAGTGGAATTACTCATTCTGCTGCTAAAAAGAGTACTAGAATAGCTAGAACTCATCATGGAGATGTCAAAGCTATATGCGAGCGACTGTCGAAGTGCACGATTAGCTTTGCTTCAGATGAAGATAAGTGTGTCCTAGCTCCACATCATGATGCATTAGTCATATCTTTGACAATGCTAATAGTCTGATGAAAAGGACACTCGTTGATAATGGGAGTTCGACCAACATTCTCTTCATGGATGCTTACAAAGGATTAGGGCTGGATGAGAATGCACTGACGCGAAAATCCACACCACTGGTAGGATTTAGCGGTGAAGTAAAGCAGACCATAGGAGAAGTGACGCTGCCTGTGTATGCAGGAGGAATTAACCGACAGACAAAGTTTCTGATACTAGATTGTGCTACTGCGTACAACGCAATTATGGGACGTCCCTGGATTCATGACATGGGGGCAGTGCCATCGACACTCCATCAAACCATAAAATTTCCTACTCCATGGGGAGTCAAAGAGATCAAGGGAGAACAAGAGCATGCACGTTCATGCTACCAAACTACCCTAAAAGGGAAAGGTCATGAGCTATATCAACTAGAGATCCAATCGTCGATTCCACATACCAAAGAAGCAGAGGTGGAACAACTCTGTGAGATCCACTGACGGAAAAAGATCTTGATGAAACGAACCTCGAAACCTACCTCTTCTAGGTTAGTTTGGCTTTCAGTGTTTTGGTTTTATTTATTTCGTTATTGTCATAGTCATAGACGATCCACGAGATGTCTCTGCTTTCAATTGTTTTTCTTTACTTCGCGCATGTCTACGGACGAACTTCTTAATAAAAGGTTTTTCTACATATGAGTATTTAAGAATTCTCAGATTATGTTCGTCACTCGCTTTAATATCGACGTTGTATCACAACTAGTGACGAGCGACAGTCATTGCACTGCTTATGACAAACGACAGTAAAAAAAAAAAAGGCATTGCCTCCTCATGATAGAGCAACAACGACGATCGACGTTTCTTCAAAAAAAATAAGGGCAATGCCTCATGAGCAAATTGACCATGGTCACTAGGAAGATAAGAGTCATGTACTCAATGTATATCACATCGACGACAGTCGCTGATAACTAATTTAGAGGTACCCTCCACATGTTATGACGACAAGTCATAAAGAGTCATGTACTCAATATATAGCAACAGCGATGACAGTCGCTAATATTGATTTAGAGGTACGACCTCCACATGCTATGACAACAAGTCATAAGCAAATAGATAGAAGGCATGTCCTCAATATACAGTGACGACAGTCGCTACTAAATAAATTAAGAGGTACAACCTCACCATGATAAGTCATGATATATAAATAAAGAGGTACGTACTCAATAGATAGCGACGACAGTCGCTAAGAAATAAGTTAGAGGTACGACCTCCATAGACTATGATGCCATCGCTCTTTGATTAACAAAGGGGCACGACCTCCAAATGATTATGATCATAAATCATTGGCCAACAAATGAAGAGGTACGTCCTTAATCTGTGACAACATTACTAAATCAAGAGGTACGTCCTCATGAAAATATGACAATAAATTAAGGGATAAAACCCTCACAGTCAAGTAATTGCTTATCCACTGAGAAAGAAAGTTCTAAAATCGTCGATGCTCAATAATAGATGAGCCACATGCAAACAAATTCATTGTGGTCAAATCCAAAAGGGGGCAACATTCTTGTCGTTAGTCTCATAAGACCAATGGAAAGAAAATAATAAGCTTTCTTTCATGCTACTTGTTCGACTTTTAGTTCTATGTGTTTGTACTTGTGCACCTCGCATAAGACTTATGTTATCAATCCAAGTGATCAACCAAAGACGAACATATAAAATGTGTCTGTTCTTGCTAGATTTTATTAGGTCTTGCGTGACCAAGACCAACTAAAAGAAAAGGAGCAATAACTCCAAATAAAAGAAAGGGAACGACATAAGGAGTCAAAGGATCGACATACAAAAAATAGCATCTACAATAGGGAGAGATCAAGGTCCCATGCCACATTGTTGTCCAGCGACTAACGAATTGAAGCTCGACTACTAAAAAAAAAAAAAGGAAGGAAGCACAAGCAAATTGTTGGTCATCTTTCACATGAACGATCAACACAGCTACGTTCCTCAATTTTAGTTAAGTCACCTGAATGGTTAAGTACACCTTCCTTGGGACCTACATGGAAAAAGAGGAAGGACGACATGGTTCAAGATCAACTTTTTTGTCATTGATCATTGGAGAAAGATACTTGTCCGTCTCTTTTTAACCAGTCCTACGTTAATATTAAAAGATGTATGTCAATGTATGTCGTTGCTCCTTCATTTGGTCAGTCCATAACAGACAAGAGAAGTCAAAGAGGAAAGGAGGTACATACGATATCATAAAAGTATGTGGACCCTCCTTATAGAGAAAGATCACGTGAGCAGCATAAGAAAATGGGGGAGATGGTTGTCGGTCGATGTCCTTTAAAGGTGTATGTCTTTGTATTTGTTTTGGACATGTCCACGTGATTAAAATAACAGGTGCATATTACACATTTAAGAATCAACGAGCGACAGACGAAGAAAAGGTATATCTTTCTATTTATTATTTATTTAAATTATATCTTTTAAGTCTATGGGCATGTCCATACTGGTGAATAATTCAAAAGTAATCATGCCACTAGATGGTATATATCTTTTAATGGGTTGACTTCAAGAGATCGAAGCATGAATTTCTTTTTAGTTTTCTACATCGACATTGGTAAATGACCCACAGTCACATGTGATATTATCGAGCATCGACCGACGACCTATAAGAAATATTACTCTACAAATTCTCAATGAGAAATTGAAGAGTAGGGGGCAAGTTGTTGGGTGAAATAAATTCACTAACCTCCTCCCTCTATTACGTCATAAGCTGGAAATGTCGACTGACGACCATGACGACCGGTCGATCTACTTCTTAGTGTCTAAAAGGCTTAACATCGACATGACAGGCAGCGACCACGATGTTATAATGGTTTAGCAATGACCAATGGTTTATACAATTTCCTAAATCTATTGGAATTGTAGAGGACCGACGCACTTCTAAAAGGAAATTAGGAATGACGACCGACGTAGGAAATAGAAAGTTACGATCGACGTCAAAGCCCAACTCGATAAGGACTAGGACCGACAAACACCTATAAATAAGAGGTCCTAGAACCAAGAGACATTCAGAAAAACACACAAAAACCCTAATAGCTACTTGTTCTTCGCCTCTCGACGAGCAAGCGACGAACAACCTAGATACGACGAACTACGATCTACGACGAGCGACAGACGAGATTCTCTTAGTTTAATCTTTGATATTGACTTGTTGTAGCTCGATATTCAATTGATTAATAAGATATCTTCTCCTGCGTCATTCCGTTTATTGTACTTGCGAACCGGTTAAATTTTGCCCAAACAGTTTGGCGCTAGAAGGAGGGGCAATTTTAACTGCGTGAGACATGGCGGCGGGAGATGATACCGCACCGACCGAAACACCGACCGTCACCGTTGCTCAGCTGGAGGCTCTCACAGCTCAGATGAAGCAGAACGAAGAACGACTTGCGCAAATCCAGGCGGAGAACGCAACCCTACGAGCAGAAAACGCGTCATTGGCTCAGGCTCGCAATAGATATCGAGACCGGTCCCTCCTATGCAATCGTTCGACACTCCACCACTTACGGGTGCAACAGGAGCAACCCTAGGAGCAGGAGCTACCGACGCTGCGCAAGGTAACCAAACATTGGTTCCACCCCTTGCACCAACGATGGAACATCAATCTGAAGACTCGCATACTATGTTCTCAAAGCGATTGGAGGCTATGGAGCTCTTGCTCGCGCGACTTCCAGGAGTAGCTCCTCCAATCACCAAAAGTGCTCCTAATTGCTATGCAGACACTCCCTTCACGGATGCCATCGCGTTGGTTGAGATGCCAAAGAAGTTCATCGTCCCTTCAATGAAGATGTACGACGGGACGACCGACCCTGATAATCATATAGCCCAGTACAAGCAACGCATGTTCACAACGGCAATAGCAAAAGAATATCGCGAAGCTAGTATGTGTAAAGGATTTGGATCTAGCCTCACGGGACCAGCTCTTCAGTGGTTTACGACCGAACGCGTCAATCGACTCGTTCGCGTCATTGACGCGCTTCAATTCGCGAGCAGCAGGAACATAGAAAGGACAGCCGACGATCTCTATGAAGTGATACAGAAGAGAGGAGAACCGTTGCGCGATTACGTAGGTCGCTTCAACAAAGAGAAAGTATCCATTCCGGCATGTGTCACGTCCACTGCCATCTCTGCATTCAAAAGAGGATTGCTCCCAGACAGTGATTTGTACAAGGAACTGACGAAGTACCAGTGCAGAACGATGGAAGATGTGCTATCTAGAGCATGGGCTCAAATAAGGTGGGAGGAAGACCCTGCATATCGACACCTACTTTCCCCACGATCTGATTCGCGCGTTGTTAGGAACGAGCGTCCCTCTCGAGATGACAGACCGTACCAGAGACCACGCAGTGAAAGCACTAGCAAGAGAAGCGACAGCAGAAGCGACCATCGACCACTCAACCAAATTGAGAGCGACCAACGCTCATCATCCACATGGCCAGACATGAGTAACCTCGCAATATCTCCTGCAGAACTAGTCAATGTTCTTAATCATATATCTGGAGTAAGATGGCCTCAAAAGATGAAAGCACCAGGGGAACGAAGAGACACATCAAAGTGGTGCGACTTTCACTCTGACCATGGTCATCGAACAGAAGATTGCATCACGTTGAGAATGGAAGTAAACGAGCTACTAAAAAAAGGTCACTTGAGAGATACTTGTCCGACAGGGCTAGGAGTCGCATCGACGACAGAAGCAATGACGAGGTGCAAAGAAAACCATCCCTGCTCAATCTCCGGAGCATGATCGAATCATCAACGTGATATCGGGAGGATCAGATTAGTGGAATTACTCATTCTGCTGCTAAGAGTACTAGAACAGCTAGAACTCATCATGGAGATGTCAAAGCTATATGCGAGCGACTGTCGAAGTGCACGATTAGCTTTGCTTCAGATGAAGACATGAATGTGTCCTAGCTCCACATCATGATGCATTAGTCATATCTTTGACAATGCTAATAGTCTGATGAAAAGGACACTCGTTGATAATGGGAGTTCGACCAATATTCTCTTCATGGATGCTTACAAAGGATTAGGGCTGGATGAGAATGCACTGACGCGAAAATCACACCACTGGTAGGATTTAGCGGTGAAGTAAAGCAGACCATAGGAGAAGTGACGCTGCCTGTGTATGCAGGAGGAATTAACCGACAGACAAAGTTTCTGATACTAGATTGTGCTACTGCGTACAACGCAATTATGGGACGTCCCTGGATTCATGACATGGGGGCAGTGCCATCGACACTCCATCAAACCATAAAATTTCCTACTCCATGGGGAGTCAAAGAGATCAAGGGAGAACAAGAGCATGCACGTTCATGCTACCAAACTACCCTAAAAGGGAAAGGTCATGAGCTATATCAACTAGAGATCCAATCGTCGATTCCACATACCAAAGAAGCAGAGGTGGAACAACTCTGTGAGATCCACTGACGGAAAAAGATCTTGATGAAACGAACCTCGAAACCTACCTCTTCTAGGTTAGTTTGGCTTTCAGTGTTTTGGTTTTATTTATTTCGTTATTGTCATAGTCATAGACGATCCACGAGATGTCTCTGCTTTCAATTGTTTTTCTTTACTTCGCGCATGTCTACGGACGAACTTCTTAATAAAAGGTTTTTCTACATATGAGTATTTAAGAATTCTCAGATTATGTTCGTCACTCGCTTTAATATCGACGTTGTATCACAACTAGTGACGAGCGACAGTCATTGCATTGCTTATGACAAACGATAAAAAAAAAAAAAAGGCATTGCCTCTTCATGATAGAGCAACAACGACGATCGACGTTTCTTCAAAAAAAACTAAGGGCAATGCCTCATGGCAAATTGACCATGGTCACTAGGAAGATAAGAGTCATGTACTCAATGTATATCACATCGACGACAGTCGCTAATAACTAATTTAGAGGTACACCTCCACATGTTATGACGACAAGTCATAAAGAGTCATGTACTCAATATATAGCAACAGCGATGACAGTCGCTAATGATTGATTTAGAGGTACGACCTCCACATGCTACGACAACAAGTCATAAGCAAATAGATAGAAGGCATGTCCTCAATATACAGTGACGACAGTCGCTACTAAATAAATTAAGAGGTACGACCTCACCATGATAAGTCATGATATGATAAATAAAGAGGTACGTACTCAATAGATAGCACGACAGTCGCTAAGAAATAAGTTAGAGGTACGACCTCCATAGACTATGATGTCACATCGCTCTTTGATTAACAAAGGGGCACGACCTCCAAATGATTATGATCATAAATCATTAGCAACAAATGAAGAGGTACGTCCTTAATCTGTGACAACATCTACAAAATCAAGAGGTACGTCCTCATGAAAATATGACAATAAATTAAGGGATAAAACCCTCACAGTCAAGTAATTGCTTATCCACTGAGAAAGAAAGTTCTAAAATCGTCGATGCTCAATAATAGATGAGCCACATGCAAACAAATTCATTGTGGTCAAATCCAAAAGGGGGCAACATTCTTGTCGTTAGTCTCATAAGACCAATGGAAAGAAAATAATAAGCTTTCTTTCATGCTACTTGTTCGACTTTTAGTTCTATGTGTTTGTACTTGTGCACCTCGCATAAGACTTATGTTATCAATCCAAGTGATCAACCAAAGACGAACATATAAAATGTGTCTGTTCTTGCTAGATTTTATTAGGTCTTGCGTGACCAAGACCAACTAAAAGAAAAGGAGCAATAACTCCAAATAAAAGAAAGGGAACGACATAAGGAGTCAAAGGATCGACATACAAAAAATAGCATCTACAATAGGGAGAGATCAAGGTCCCATGCCACATTGTTGTCCAGCGACTAACGAATTGAAGCTCGACTACTAAAAAAAAAAAAAGGAAGGAAGCACAAGCAAATTGTTGGTCATCTTTCACATGAACGATCAACACAGCTACGTTCCTCAATTTTAGTTAAGTCACCTGAATGGTTAAGTACACCTTCCTTGGGACCTACATGGAAAAAGAGGAAAGACGACATGGTTCAAGATCAACTTTTTTGTCATTGATCATTGGAGAAAGATACTTGTCCGTCTCTTTTTAACCAGTCCTACGTTAATATTAAAAGATGTATGTCAATGTATGTCGTTGCTCCTTCATTTGGTCAGTCCATAACAGACAAGAGAAGTCAAAGAGGAAAGGAGGTACATACGATATCATAAAAGTATGTGGACCCTCCTTATAGAGAAAGATCACGTGAGCAGCATAAGAAAATGGGGGAGATGGTTGTCGGTCGATGTCCTTTAAAGGTGTATGTCTTTGTATTTGTTTTGGACATGTCCACGTGATTAAAATAACAGGTGCATATTACACATTTAAGAATCAACGAGCGACAGACGAAGAAAAGGTATATCTTTCTATTTATTATTTATTTAAATTATATCTTTTAAGTCTATGGGCATGTCCATACTGGTGAATAATTCAAAAGTAATCATGCCACTAGATGGTATATATCTTTTAATGGGTTGACTTCAAGAGATCGAAGCATGAATTTCTTTTTAGTTTTCTACATCGACATTGGTAAATGACCCACAGTCACATGTGATATTATCGAGCATCGACCGACGATATAAGAATATTACTCTACAAATTCTCAATGAGAAATTGAAGAGTAGGGGGCAAGTTGTTGGGTGAAATAAATTCACTAACCAGTCCTCCTCTATTACTCATAAGCTGGAAATGTTATCGACTGACAACCATGACGACCGGTCGATCTACTTCTTAGTGTCTAAAAGGCTTAACATCGACATGACGAGGCAGCGACCACGATGTTATAATGGTTTAGCAATGACCAATGGTTATACAATTTCCTAAATCTATTGGAATTGTAGAGAACCGACGTTCACTCAATTAAAAGGAAATTAGGAATGACGACCGACGTAGGAAATAGAAAGTTACGACGACGTCAAAGCCCAACTCGATAAGGACTAGGACCGACGAACACCTATAAATAAGAGGTCCTAGAACCAAGAGACTATTCAGAAAAACACACAAAAACCCTAATAGCTACTTGTTCTTCGCCTCTCGACGAGCAAGCGACGAACAACCTAGATACGACGAACTACGATCTACGACGAGCGACAGACGAGATTCTCTTAGTTTAATCTTTGATATTGACTTGTTGTAGCTCGATATTCAATTGATTAATAAGATATCTTCTCCTGCGTCATTCCGTTTATTGTACTTGCGAACCGGTTAAATTTTGCCCAAACACCAATATTCTAAAAGTAGCCGTACTGACAGATTTGAATTGAGTATCTCGTTTAAAGATAAAGGAGTACCAGAGTTACATTCACAAATAAATCTTTATCACAAAACCTGTTTCAGCACACAACCAACAACTCCAAAGTGTTAACCTTTGGATACATATATGTTAAACCCATCACTCAGAAGTTCTCGTTTCTTAAGATATAAACAAAGTGAGTTTCTTTTAGAGTTTAGCAAGTAAAAGCTTGTACCTTTCCAAGGATACATTATCTTCTCGTCCTGGCCACAATCTGGAATAGGATTTCCAGTTTTCATGCGCTTCGACGAGGGCTCTGCTTCTGAAGCTGAATCAGCAAGATCTTCTTGGAGGTATTTGACAAGAGCAAGGTGGCTTGCTTTCTCCTTGGCGCTTCTTCTGTCGGAATTGCTGTTACCAACTCCAGAAGCATGTTGAAGGAGATCTTTGTACTGAAAGCTCGGTTTCTTCTCTCTCTCTCTCATCCATCAAATGATTCAAATACTCGCAACCCCAGTCAAAAAGCTAGCAAATGTGTGAGCGCTAACACCTAATCCTCTCTCACTAATCTCACGGAAAATCTCAAAAGCTTCCTCAAAAACCAAGTTCCTGCAGGTTCCATCAAGAAAGGTGTTATACGAGACCAAGTTCTTCTCAGAAAGTGATTCAAAAGCTCTCCGAGCGTCTTCCATCTTATCAGACTTAACAAACATGCTGATAACATAGTTCGCAACGGAGCTATTCGAAGCAAGACCTCTTTTGAAGGCATGTCCAAGAACCTGTTTACCTCCTCGTGGATCCGAAAGATTGCCACACGCCTTGAATGCGCTCGAGAAAGTGAAATGATTCGGCTGAACAAAACCTTGTGTTATCATTTCGCAAGAAGAGATTTAAAGCCTCTGTATCGAGATTACAGTTTTGCACATAACCTGTGATCAATGCCGTCCACGACATAACGCGATGAATATGATCCTGCATTCTATCAAATCCTTCCTGCAATCATCTACACAACCATCCACAGAGCATTTTGCATACATGTCGACTAAACTACAACCAACATCGACCTCGAGCTCGATCTAATCTCCCAGAATGCAATTGCTTTCCTAATGACAGATTCTCCAACTCAGCACAAGCAGAGAAAACAGAGCTTAGTGTGAACTTATCTGACTCAAATCCGCTTACAACCATTTCCATGAAAAACCTGATTGCTTCCTTAGGAAACCCCATTTGCATACACCGAGTAATCATCAACGTCCAAGTAACGACATTTCTCTCAGACATTTGATCGAACACTTTGTACGCATTCTCGAGATTCTTCTCCCCTTTCGCAAACATATCGATCAAAGAGCAACCCACACAGTCACACAGACGTCGGAATCAAAGTGCCCAGTTTTCATAAAAAACCGTAAAATTCTTCCAACAGAAACGAATTCCGAATTCGAGCAAGCTCGTATCACCGCCGTGTAACAGTAATCGTTTGGCACCAAACCCATTTCAAGAAACCCAACAAACAATTTAATCGCATCGATTTCTCTTCCGCTATTAGCGAAGCAATCCATCATAGCACTCCACGAAACAACATCTCGCTTACTAAATCTCCCCATGGTCTCAAACACATCCACGGCGCGCGCTAAATCTCCGGATTTCGAGTACAAGCTGATTAGTGAATTGTAGAGAACCGAGTCAAACTCAATCTCGAACTCGGTTAACCGGGCGTGAACGAGTTTTCCGAGTCGAAATTCGCGTGCTCGGATACAAGACTTGAGGAGTGAGGAGAATGTGACGGTGTCTGTCGGGCGGATCCCATCATGAGCCATGAGGTTAAGAGCGGAGATCGCTCCCCGAAGATCGCCGGCATTGAGATGACGGAGGATCAGACGGTCGGCGACGTTGACCCGATTTGGAATGGACGGTCGAGATGAAATCGGAAGTTTGGCGGGAGATGGAAGCGAAAAGCTTATCATCGCCATTGTTTCCGCTTAACGAACGATTCCATTACCGTTGTATCCAAATAAAATGTTAGTTATCTAAAATTTACATTTAAACCCCTTAGGTTTAAAGAAAATGAAAATTGTCCGCACAACTAATGTTTTAATTCAATCAGATACGGATTTTCATAAACCCTAATTTATATCACAAACCCAAACAAATTTTAAAGTTTACTAGAAAGGTGACCCACGCTACGCTGCGGGATTATTTAGATAATTTTTTTTTATATTTTATCTTTCAATTTGATTTTAAGAATTATTTATAGAAACTACACTTTTAAAAATTTATACTAATATTTTTTATGTTTATTAAAAGTTTGTTGTTAAATTCAAATGAAATAATTTGTAATATAAAAGAATTGTATTATTATTTTATTTTATTTTAAATTTTGTTTAACACTATCTTATCGGAATTTGCTTTGATAGTTTAAATCCTAAAAGAATTCTAAACCCTAAAATATCATGTGCAGGTTTTTCTTAAAATTCTTTTATAAAATATATACAAATCGTGTAAAACTATGCATTTTTACATTTGTTTTGGTTAAAATTACTACTTTACTCACAAATAATTCAAGAATATGACCCAAAAGTGGGAAGAACTAAACATAATTGGTTGAACCAAACTTTAGATTCAACGTTTTGAGATGGAAAGACAGCATAGTTAAATTCAAAACCATCTTCACAATTTTGTAACTAAGCAATGCTAAAATTGTGAACACATTCTATGATAGTATTTTAAATACAGAGAGATCAATATGGCGAAAGCCAATGAACCCAAACCAAACTGACCACAAAAGCAATAAATGAACCAAACCATCTCCCATGAAAATAATAAGCAAAGTCGGTAAGGATAAATGCATGGGAATGAGGAATATGAAGGACTAAAACCAACCGGAAATAAATCGCTTATTATCTACACATAGTAGAGCATAAGTTGAATCGAAGGCATATCCTTCCATCTTTAGTCATAGGCTCCATCATGCCATTAGCCCATTACAAGAATGTATTATGTTTAAGTAATATCACTCCATCACAGCCTCCATCATTAAGAACCTACAAAACCAGAAAGATAAAGAGATTTGGTTATAAAAGCCCTGAAAAATAGTATTATCAAACTATAACAAAATTTCTGTTGTTTAGGCAAACCTCAGGAGCAACATAGTTTGGAGTTCCACAAGATGTATGAAGGAGTCCATCAGCCTGATTCCCCAAAAGCAATATAAACCATAGTTTAAGTATACAAAACTTTTGACAACACACAATTCCTTAGAACTATGAAAATCAATACTATGGAGACAGATTTTGTTTACCCTGACTTGTTGGGACAAAACACTTAATCCAAAATCTGAGATCTTGAGGTTACCATATGCATCCAGTTGTAAATTTTCAGGCTGCAAGATCACATACACACACAGATATATAGATACAAAGTTAGAGAGAGAGAGAGAGAAGATGACCGGAAAAACTCTAGGATGAGGGACCTCTTCATTGGTTGGTGTTTGTGACTATGCCAAGCTCTGCTGAGACAGTCGTACGTTCTTGGACTTGGCCTCGGCATCTTTTATTTTATTTCTTCCACAACTTTGTAGATACAGAGAAGTGAACATGAATCTATTTGGAACGATATGATATATTAGATAATCAAAGTGAGAGTATTGAGATTACCTCCAAGCACTCAATCCCAAACCTTTTCCTCAAACTCGATGACCACATAAAAAATTTGGTCATTCAAAACACAAAATCAAAGTTGTAGTGCATAAAGATATGGGGGTATTAATTCAAATAGAAAAATGGCAGCTTTCACTGTTCCGATTCTACTTCCCCGCTTAAATTCCCTTCGCCCATTGGTCTGTTCTTCCAGGGTTTCTGCTAAAACAGAGAATAATTCAGCACATAGTTCAAATTCAAAGATATACCCAGAAAGGAAAACGTAAAGTTGGCAAACAAAATTCAATCCTTTTTAAAGAAAATGAAAGTTACAGAAACAGAGTGATGATGATCGAATACTCCGATTGAAGAAAACAAAAAACTAAATCCGTTGCCACCAAATCTATGATCCTTAAATCTATTGTTTCTCTAACCAGAAGATCCCAGAAGAAATCAAAATCAATTTTTACTCTGTAATCAAATTGTTGAATCGGAGGAGAGCAGGAAGAACACACTCTCGAAATCTCCGGCGCCGACACATGTCTCCAGCTCAAAATCTCCAGCGCTGATCCAATTTAAAGAGTGACACATCAGGAAATGATTGAGATGAATCAATAGAGTAAAAGAATCCATAGAAGAAGACTTTTGCAAACGATAGAAGAACAATGAAATTTCGTGGATGAAGAATAATGAATCTTAACCGGAGAGGAAAGTGAGTAGCTAACTGATTGGAGTTAAACCGGATTTAACCTGGGTCAAACCAAGACAAAAATGTAGCAAGTAAACCAAAAGCAATGCTGACTGGTATTAAATGAAATGTTTCCATTGGCTTTGTGATTTTAATAAGGTGTCAACTTTAGAACACTTAAAAATGCTTAGGTGTTAAGACATGGAGAGGCACATGAACTTTTGCTGTGTTGATTTTAGAATATCGTTTATGGACAGAAATAGTAATTAGTAGAAGATGTAAAAGATAAACCCTGTTGTTTGTAGAATGATAGTATGAAGTAGTGAAAAACAATCTTCACCATCTTGTAGACAATGCAAAAAACCAGATGTGGTAGACAAACAAATGCATATGATATGGGGTCATTTATGGTAGACAAACAAAACAAATGCATATGATGGTTTGTATTTATTTTGACGGCAACGTTTGTATATATCTACTGTTTTGGATATCGTGATTTATACACCGTTGTTATAAACAATGTTTTGCTTAGTGAACGTTTTTTTTAAGGGGGTACATTAAATCCTACATTTTGAAGTGAATATATACGCATTGTTAGTCGTCCATATTGTTAGGTAATTTCAGCGTTTAGCTACGCCTTAGTATACCCATTGTGTACAATACATAAGCTGCTTTTAGTAGACAGTTAGGTGATATCTTTCTGTGACCAATCAAGTGGTTTAAGCTTAAGCATCTGCTTTTTGAGAGCATTAAGCTGCTTCACTGAATCACTGACTTAATTATCTTACTTGTTAAACATGAAAATAGTACACAACACGTTTCCGTATATAGTAAGTAGAACTCTTGGATCTTTGGTACTATTTGCTCTGAGTCTTGGTGTAAAAATCTGTAGAAATACCAAATCTGTAGAATTAATTAGTTTAATATTTACAGGAGTAGAGTTTGCGTTGTTAGCAGCAAAACTCGTAAATGTTTTTGATTCTTTTATTTTTATTTTTTATTTTACTCTTGCTGATTCTTTTATTTAATGTCTTGACTCTTGAGTTACAAGTAATATGATGCGGAAGCATCCCACAAAACGGAATGTCACATCACAACATTCTTCTGTACTAAAACCAAAAAAACAAAAACATTCTTCTGTACTATTTCTTACAAAAAAAAAAAATAAAAAAAATAAAAAATCAAAAGCAATTTTCATCTTAATATCTAGCTCACATGTTACGCAGATTGCCCATCGTAGTACTTCAAAACATCGATTATGTCTTCTTTATTAATCTTGCCAATCTCTGTGAGCTTTGATAAAGCAATCTTTGCTTTTGATTCAAATAAAAAGCAAAAAAAAGTGTCAAATATTTATAACTTATGAACATATAAAGATAAGGAGGAAATGATAATAGTGCAATTTCTTGACCGTGCCATTTATCTTCTCCCCACAGTAAAATAACAAGCTTGCCATAGCAAGATTGGAGATACCAATCCAGAAAACTAAAGGATTGGTCACCATACCCTACTGTAGCGATGGAGATGACTGAGACATAAATGACATCTACAAAGCTTACATAATCTCTTTATATTTATGAGTTTTGTAGCTGGCGTCTCTCAACAATGCATAATTTTCAAAGTCAGTAAAGTCAACTCCTAAACCCGAAGGTAAACAAAAAGATTTTCTTTTAAGAACACCATCATCATCCTTGACTTAAGTTTTGGCTTACTTCGGCTTGATCAATTTGTGCACAAATAAGACATTTTGAGAGGGTTCACTCACAATCTAATGATATTTCTTCATTATGGCAAGAACAATTACAACTTTCAGCTTTTCGTGATGGTCATTTTTTTTTCTTTTTTTGCTAGTAATTTCTTCGTGGAAAATTGATAGTGTTCCTTAAACAGGGTTTTGACTCGTGTGCACCACTGTAGCAATAGAGATCACCGATACGTAAAAAAAAATCCAAAAGACTTAGATTCTCTCGATCAAATGACTTCAAGAATTACCAAAATGATACTTACCCAAGAATGGAACCCAAGCAAAAACAAAAACTGAAATCATAACTAATGAGAGATATAATTAAAATATAATTCTAGGAGGAAAGGAAAGAAGAAAAGAGTTGAAAAAGCTTAACTTGTTTAATTGGTTATGTGTGTTGTCCTAATATTTTATTGTATTGTTAAATTAATTTTTAATTGGTTTCTACAATATTTACATTCATATGTATCTTTGGCAACATACTTAAAATTTAACCAAAAAGTTTGAACCTCTAAGCATAACGTTTTATCGATATTATGTTTTCATTTTGGTAATATGAAATTTAATTTGTGATCAATGCTAGCCGTTTGACAAGTAAATGAATGCTTAAGAGATAATAGTTTTTTGGAAAATATTAATTGCTAGAAAATTCGACCGTGAAAATGAACAATTATAAATCTATCAGTCGCTGTAATGGGTAGCGACACGGTTTTAAAACCAAGAAAGTGTCCGACTTTTGTGAAGGAGCTTGGTTCCATGTATAAACACTTATGTGCCATATTGGTTAAGAAGCATTTGTTGTCATATTTGATCTCCGGCCGTGGACAGAGCCCGAAGAGACATAGGCCTTGGCCCCCAAATTTGTTTTGTTTACATAAACTGTTTATCTGTTGTGTTTAAAGTATAAACCGTATCCTAAGCAATCTCATGCCAATTACTGTAGTTGACAATTTTCACTCAACAAGCAACAATGACTAACTAACTTGCCTAACATCACATTCAAATCGACACATGAAATAAATCACAAACCAAGAACAAGATTAAACTGGAACCCAAACAAGGCCACTAAAACCTAAATCAAACAGAGCAGATTTTAATGCATATATCCAGATTCCGAATCACATAGTACCAATATGTTTACACCAGACACCGCAAACTATAAACAAAGCCGGAAAATAAAAAGACCAATTTTAAAATCCAAAACAAACCAATTAAAAAAAGAACACAACCATAAACCTTAAACAAGACGACAACAAGGAGAGTTACGAATCCGGTTACGATGCAATTAACCGGTATAGATGTGAAGACGAATGGCGATGGTGAAGATGGTGATAAGACCGAAGAAAATGATGGTGTGGACGAGAATCGACGCGCCGCTAGTCTGCATATTCCCGAACTCGACCACTCGACCTCTCGCCGGAATCTGAAAGAGAAGTCCCGGTGTCAAAAGCACGAACAGGATCACAGCGATCACCACAGGGCCCCAATCCGCCATCACTAGAGAGAGAGAGAAATAGCAGAAAAGAAGTTAGAAAAGAGAGAAAATGGATTGAGAGAGAGACAGAGAGTTTTGAAGAGTACGAAACTGCCTCGTGCGGTGCGAAACTGAAATGTGTATGACAGTGGTTACGTCACGTGCGGATACGCTGTTTTCGAACGACGTGACACGTGAGTCGGTGACTAATGTAACAAAGTGAACGAGTAGTTTCTTCATCTCTTTCAATCTGGCCCAATACAACCTATTATAAAAGATTGCCCGAATTTTTGAACTACATTTGAAATTTATTTGTATTGTAGTAGACTAGTAAAAATTTTGTTTTATTTGTTGTCAAGTTGGTGAGTTTCTTTTAAATCTTTAATATCTTGAAATGAAACCCACTTGTACTCAGTCATTGACGTATATATCTCTCCTATTTCCAGAAAAAGGTGAGTGAAAGAGAACGATTTATATATTTAAATTGGGTTAAAGGACAAACTAAAAGAAAGTCTTGTGGCTATATGAATGTATTCTCTGTTCAGACGACCAAATCTTGCTGGTTGGTATGACGTGAATCAGTTCACTCCTCACGAGCGCTCACTGGTGAACTTGTGGCCTATTGTTTTTTCCTTCTTGTTATTATTACACCTTTTATATTTTGGCTTCACTCTTCTTTTTATTTATTTTCTTACACTTTATTCCTTGTTTGATTATGCATGGCTAAGTTAAAAGCACTAAACATGTGAAAAGAAAAACACTAAACGCACAACCTTTTTTGTTTGGTTATAAAAAACACTAAAAAATGGCTGTTTCTTTAACTACCGAAATTGTTTTACCTTATGGAAATCAGTGGAGCACATTTGCACAAAGTTATTAGCGTAATGATGATGATTTTTCTGTTTACTACTGTCTATTGATAGAGATTGTGGATCCAATTTTTTTTTTTTTTTTTGGTAATAGTTTACATTTTAAATCGTTTTGTCAAGAGGTGGCAAATAGACTAGTAACTACTATTAAGAACTCTAGGAGTCCACATGTAACATGTACAAGAAAACAACATAAACCCAATGGTCATGTACGTGGTTTTCTTAAGGCTATTGTCTTCTCGTGAGTACGTATTTACAAAATTAAAATTTAGCTATAAATGAGGCTAAATTTCGGATTTTCATTGACCACGAAAAAAACTGTAACTTTCTGAGTTTTTAGTTATTTTTCTCAGTGAGAACAGAATCTTCTTTTACAAAACGAGCCCACCTAAATTAAAAGTATCACTGTAAGGGGAAAAAAACAGTAAACAGAAGCCATTGCTTTTTGTTCTTGCCTTGGTTCTTGCTCTCCACACTTCACAGTTACCCAAAAAAGTTTCCCAGTCATTTCTCATTTTAATCTTCTCTCCTTTTCCTTTTTTTTTGTTTGCTTTTCTCTTTTTGTTCTGTGGTTTCAAAGAGACAACTCTCTCTCCACTCTCTTTATGTTCTTTCTGAAACCAATCCAAGGCAAAACAAAACCACAGAATCAAATCCTCTACTAAAAGCTTAACCCATTCATGAAACCATCAGCTTCGGGAGCCATTTCCTTTACTTTCTCACTCTGTTGTCTTCTCACACATACCCATGTAGCTCTAGGATCCCATCAATGGCAATCACCAATCAAAACCGTCGTCGTTTTGGTGATGGAGAATCGATCTTTCGATCACCTCCTAGGCTGGATGAAGAAATCGGTTAACCCGACGATAGACGGTGTTACGGGTCAAGAATGTAACCCGGTTCCGAATTCTACACAAACCATATGTTTCACGAGCGACGCGGAGTTCGTGGATCCGGATCCGGGTCATTCGTTCGAGGCTGTTGAGCAGCAGGTATTCGGGTCGGGTCAGATCCCGTCGATGATGGGTTTCGTCGAGCAAGCGCTTTCGATGCCCGGAAATATGTCGGAGACGGTCATGAAAGGCTTCCGGCCCGAAGCTGTACCGGTTTACGCCGAGCTGGTTAAAGAATTCGCTGTGTTCGACCGGTGGTTTTCTTCAATTCCCGGTCCGACTCAACCAAACCGGTTGTTTGTCTATTCGGCTACTTCACATGGTTCCACAAGCCACGTCAAGAAGCAGCTTGCTCAAGGGTACATTATCAAAACTCTTTCTTTTTAATTTAGTCTTAGTAAGTTTAAATTTCACACTTAACCGCTGAATTTAGTAGATTTATTTCCATAATAAATCTTGAGTAATTGAATTAGCAAATCCTAATTTTAGAAACCAATTTAGTCTTCCCTTGAGCAATACTAACGTTACAAGTATTTGATTTTTACTAGGTATCCACAAAAGACGATATTCGATTCGCTCCACAAAAATGACATTGATTTCGGAATATACTTTCAGAATATTCCGACGACATTGTTCTACCGTAATCTCCGACAGCTAAAATACATTTTCAAATTGCACCAATACGATCTGAAATTCAAGAAAGACGCAGCTAAAGGAAAGTTACCGAGCTTAACCGTCATCGAACCGAGGTATTTCGACCTCAAGGGCTTACCGGCTAATGACGATCACCCGTCGCACGACGTGGCTAACGGTCAGAAGCTGGTTAAGGAAGTGTACGAGACACTTAGGTCGAGTCCACAGTGGAACGAGACGCTCCTAGTCATAACCTATGATGAGCATGGTGGGTTTTATGATCATGTCAAGACTCCTTACGTCGGTATACCAAACCCGGATGGAAATACCGGACCGGCTCCTGGTTTCTTTAAATTTGACCGGTTAGGTGTTCGGGTTCCCACCATCATGATTTCACCTTGGATTCAGAAAGGAACCGGTAAGATCTCTTTCTCTGTTATTTTTTCACAAAATTTGTTTTCACTGTGCAATGCTTTTTAGTTGACTTTTTAACTCAAGATTTTTACCAAATTTGATATTATTAATGTAATGATTTATTTTGTTTGTTCAGTAGCTATGGATTGGAATTTTGATATTTGCTAACAAAATTTAAGGCTGCAAAAACCAAGTCACATGGATTGGAATTTACAACTGTATAACATTAGTATTTAATATTTTCTTGATTGTATCCATTAATTGGGGGTCTAGCAAATAATTGAATCTATTGATTATTCCATTGAAAGTTGTATATTATATAGTTTGTCGGCGTCGTCGCGTGACTCTTGTTTTCAACATCCTCTGACCCCCATTTGATTTATTCATTTTAGTATATAGTTTAGTAACAGATTATTATACTTAGTATTTTAATAACAACTATTGTGTGTTTGTGAGTGAAGTGGTGAGTGAGGCAAAGGGACCAACAGAGAGCTCAGAGTACGAACATTCATCAATACCAGCGACCATCAAGAAACTCTTCAATCTCTCTTCCAATTACTTGACACATAGAGATGCTTGGGCTGCTACTTTCGAAGACGTTGTTTCTCACTTAACCTCTCCTCGAACCGATTGTCCCATGACTCTACCGGATGTTGCACCAATGAGAGCCACTGAGCCTAAAGAGGACGCAGCACTTTCCGACTTTCAGAGCGAAGTTGTTCAGCTTGCAGCGGTTCTCAACGGCGATCACTTCCTAAGTAGCTACCCGGACGAAGTTGGGAAGAAGATGACTGTGAAGCAAGCGCATGAGTATGTCAAAGGAGCTACTTCTCGGTTTATTAGAGCTAGCAAAGAGGCAATGAAGCTTGGTGCTGATAAATCTGCCATTGTTGATATGCGATCTTCGCTCACTACTCGGCCACGCAACCTGTGACCATTTTTAAAAAAAAATGAAGGATTAAAAATCTTGTGAAAATTGGTGGGTTTGTTTGTTTTGCTTTGTATTCTTCTTCCTCCGTTTTGATCAGAAAATGTGTAATTTGATGTTTGGAACTGAAGAACAAAAAGTAGACAAAACTCATTCTTAGTGTCACTATATATGTGCTTATCAGTTAATAGTTACATTGTGGATCTAAAAGTTGTTCTTTAAGTGTGTTTTTGTGATTATGATTTGGTCCCTGCAATTAATCCCAAAAAAAAATGCATTTGGATTCCAGAGATTTGATGTATATGAAAGGATCCCTCAATAGGCAATAGCCGAGAGTTGTGACTTGTATCACACGTAGCTAGTGATTACCAATTCAACAATCTTCATAAAACTTCCACAAAGTCTAAAGTTTTTTATTCACCAATCAAGATTTCCGACCGACCCGAAAAACATTCAAGGATGTGTTTGAAGAGAAAGATTCCACTATCTTTTTGCTACTCATTTCCTATTTTGAAGGATATCTATATAATGTTTATCATTAAGAAAGATTCAACTAACCCAAAACGATTAAGAAACAACTAGAAATTAGAAAATCTATCACTCTCTATCACATAATCGTTATCAAGATTCTCTATTAATAGGTTCACAATTATCTTTCCTATATAAACCTCCACTTCTTTCGTTTTCTTGAAAGAAACACAAGATTTAACAACCACAAGAAAATTAAGTATGAGAGGAAAATGTCTGTCTTTACTAATGCTCATTGTCTTGGCCTCCTCCAATGAAGTTGTTGCCAAGAAAAATTCTTCAACACCTAAACTAAAACGAAGTGATTTCCCAAAAGATTTCATCTTTGGATCTGCAACCTCTGCTTACCAGGTCGAAGGAGCTGCTCATGAAGATGGTAGAGGACCAAGTATCTGGGATACTTTCTCTGAAAAATATCCAGAGCGGATACAAGGTGGTAGCAATGGATCTATTGCAGATGACTCTTACCGTCTCTACAAGGATGATGTGGCGTTATTGCACAACATTGGCTTTAACGCCTACAGATTCTCCATCTCTTGGTCAAGAATCTTGCCTCGTGGGACTCTTAAAGGAGGAATCAACCAGGCTGGTATAAACTATTACAACAACTTGATCAATGAGCTTCTCTCCAAAGGGATTAAGCCTTTTGTCACAATTTACCATTGGGATACACCGCAAAGCCTTGACGATGCTTACGGTGGATTTCTGGGAAGGGAGATTGTGAACGATTTCCGAGATTATGCGGATCTTTGCTTTCAAAATTTTGGTGATAGAGTGAAGCATTGGATGACTTTGAACGAGCCGTTGACAGTTGTGCAACAAGGATATCTTGCTGGTGTAATGGCTCCAGGAAGATGCTCCAAATTTACAAACCCTGATTGCACTGCTGGAGATGGAGCAACCGAGCCTTATATCGTCGGTCACAACTTCCTTCTTGCTCATGGAGAAGCCGTCAAAGTCTATAGAGAAAAATACAAGGTCAGTTTAAAAACTAAAACATCCACTCTGTTTCTTGATTCCCAAGTTACTAAAATCAAGAAACAAATAATTCAACTGCGTTTATAGTATCCGTTCTGTTTCTTGACTGCCAAGTTACCAAAACCGTGTGTATGTTTATTATGAATCTGTATTAAGAATCAGCGAATCTTAATATGTTTATTCCAATTAAGATTGTGACGAATCTACTCTTGAATGTTGTTCAACAGGCGTCTCAAAAAGGTCAAGTAGGTATTGCTTTGAACGCGGATTGGAACTTGCCCTATAACGAAGAATCAGCCGAGGATAGGTTAGCAGCGGCACGAGTCATGGCCTTCACATTCGACTACTTCATGGAGCCACTGGTTACCGGTAAATATCCGATGGACATGGTCAACAACGTAAAAGGCGATCGCTTGCCAAAATTCACTTCAGAACAATCCAAGATGCTAAAAGGCTCATATGATTTCATCGGCATCAATTATTACTCTTCTTCTTACGCTAAGAACGTCCCTTGCTCCACCGAAAACGTCACGATGTCCTCTGATCCTTGTGCAAGCACCACAGGCGAGAGAGAAGGAGTTCCCATTGGTCCAAAAGCTGCTTCGGATTGGCTTTTGATATATCCAAAGGGGATTCGTGATCTTGTCCTCTATGCAAAGTACAAGTTTAAGGATCCTGTCATGTACATAACCGAGAATGGGAGAGATGAAGCTAGTAGATACGGTGAAATCTTGCTTAATGACGGCGAGAGAATTGATTTTTACGCTCGACATCTAGAGATGGTTAGAGATGCTATCTCGGTTGGAGCCAATGTGAAAGGCTTTTTCGCGTGGTCGTTGCTAGATAACTTCGAGTGGGCAAATGGTTACACGGTCCGGTTTGGGTTGGTTTACGTGGATTACAAGGATGGATGTAAAAGATATCCCAAGAAATCGGCTCTTTGGTTTAGGAAGTTGTTGCATCAAAACAAAAGCAATTGATGAGATTTCTACCGTTCCATTTTATCTCTCAGTTCCTTTGCTTCAACAACAACAACAAAAATCTCCGTTACTCCGTCTCTGAGAGATTTTGTTACAAGTGTTATTTTTTGGGACATAATGAACAAGTAGTTTAATTTTTCTCATTTAAAATTAATCAGCAATGGTTTTTTTTAATTTTATTCATCTGAAAAATATAACCTTGAAAGAGTGAAATCACAATGTAATCGAGTGATCGAGGAACATAATGATGAAAATACTGATTTTGTTACAACGAATCTGAAAAAGATAAAAGAATATGTGTGAAGTGAATATGGATTAAAAAAACAAATCAAATATTATTATTATTTTCACATTAATTTCTGGTTTTTATTCGTACAACTCAGTATATGATTTTCACCCTAAAATCTTACATTTAAAACCATTGTAAAGTAATTTAGAAGTTAATTTTTTTTTTAAATGCTACATTGAACTGATTCTTTATTTTCACATTTAAAAATCAGTTTATGACATACACACACAAAAATTTTCGAGGATTTCTGCTCTTCTGCTCTTCTTCATCATTTTGCCGTGACTTGGACGACCAAACTCAATCTCTTCTTCAACAATGGTTAACGATTAAAGTAAAGATTAAAAAAAAAAAAAAAAAAAAAAAAAAAAAAAAAAAAACCTAAAAAAATAGAGAAAATTCGAACTCAAGATAAAAAATACTCTAAATTAATTTGTTTTTTGTTTCACTAAATCATCTACATTATTTTTCTCATTTTATTTTTGCAAATAAAAAAATCCTTGAAATGCTTATGAATACTTAAGAAAAGATTGAAAATGATGAATTTTGACAAATCTAAATATTAGGTATCAACGAACAATGGATCAACAAACTCATGCAAATGAAATATTTAGGTTTAGGGATCTCGGTTCGCCATCTTAGTTTGACCCAAATGTGGTAAATTTCATGCTTTTGTGTTTTTTTAGTGCATGGAAAACTTTTTGGGTCATGAATTATGTCTAATTAATTTCAGATTTTGAAAAAGAATGATGAGTTTAACAAGAAAGAACGAGAACTAGATGATGATGTCGAAGAACAAGTTCGTAGATTCAAAGATACTTGTTTGATTTTGAACAAGAACATTTAACTGAATCTAAAATGCTAGTTAAACGTCCTAGGAATAGGATTATGGACATTTAATAATATAAACTTGAAATACTGAAATCACAATGTAATACATCCAGGAACAGAAAAATGATTAAAAATAATGATATTATTATAACGAATCGGAAAGATAATGTATATGTGTGAAGTGAATATGGATTGAAGACCAAACTAGTTATGTTTATTATTTTTACAGTAAATTCTGTTTTTAATTCTTACAACTGAGAATATGATTTTCCCCCTAAAACTTTAGAGTTTAAACTATTGTAAAGTACAATGTAATGTAATTTAGAAGTTAAAGTTCATTTTTTAAAAATGCTACATTAATTGATTCATTATTCACATTTAAAAACCAGGTAATAATTTGTTTCTTTGCTCTGTAATCGCTTCTTCTATGTATTGTTCTCAGATGAAAAAAAAAAAACCAGGTAAATAATTTCTTTTTTGTTTTTATAAAAGAAACAAAAGGAAAAATCTGGTGCATCGCTATCCACCTTATCCACTTCTGACCCAATCCCTTTGGCAAAAACTGTCACACCCTCTTTAATCCAATCACAAACACCAAATCCACACCGACCATTCCCACCACCACACCAAATGGACCACAACAACCACAATCAGCAACCGTCTCCCTCCGCCGCCGGAATCCCTCCTCCTCCTCCTGGTACCTCCGTCTCCGCCGCCGGAGGTGCCGCTTACCACCACCTTCTCCAGCAACAACAGCTACATCTCCAAGCCTTCTGGTCCTACCAACGCAAGGACATCGAGCAAGTGAACGACTTCAAAAACCACCAGCTCCCTCTCGCTCGCATCAAGAAGATCATGAAAGCCGACGAGGACGTTCGCATGATCTCCGCCGAAGCGCCGATCCTCTTCTCCAAAGCCTGCGAGCTCTTCATCCTCGAGCTCACCATCCGCTCCTGGCTCCACGCCGAGGAGAACAAACGCCGCACCCTCCAGAAAAACGACATCGCCGCCGCGATTACCAGGACCGACATCTTCGATTTCCTCGTCGACATCGTCCCCAGGGACGAGATCAAGGAAGAGCCGGCGATCGGCGGGATGGTCTCTCCCGCCGCCAGCGGCGTGCCTTACTATTATCCGCCGATGGGTCAGCCAACGGGACCTGGAGGGATGATGATTGGGAGACCGGCCATGGATCCGAATGGCGTCTACGTGCAGCCTCCGTCTCAGGCGTGGCAGAGCGTTTGGCAGACGTCAGCTACCGGCGATGATGTTTCCTACGACAGTGGAGTAAGCAGCGGTCAGGGTAATCTCGACGGCCAAGGGTAAGTTTCGTTCTATTGCTCTCATTTCTGTGCAATGTAGATAGATACATGATCATCTCTAAGGTTTTAGGATTTTGGAATCAATGAACAAACACTCTTTTTTGAATTTGCAGCTGAGAGTGTTACTGAATGGATATGCCAATGCACCTGCTGTTGAAGACAGCAGATATTAGTCGACTCTGCCTTGAGTTTTGGGATGTGTTCTTATCGATTATGCCTAAATTCAATCTTTGCATTATAAGAAACAGAACTCTTATTTGTATCTCTATTAGCTTAATATGTTATTGTAGCAAAAACCATCACTGCTGAGAGACTTTGCCTAACTATGTATCTAATGTGCAGTTTCTAATTTATGCTTTTGCTGATGTTTTCACTTCTTTGCATGAACATTTTTCTGAGAACCAATATGAACTAGTGACTTGGCAATGTAGCTTATTGTAACTGATGATTAATAGTTTAATAAGTACATATTATTTATAGAACATGTCACAGTAAACATGTTTTTTTGTTAGGCTAAACACTTTTGACAGATTTTGAATCTTTCTTTAACCGTAACTTCTGCATTCTTGAGGCACTTTTGGATATCGCTTTTTGTCAGAGCAATAGTCATAATCGAGGTATACTTTCCTTGCATTGGTATACAGTTCCCTCTCTTTAGAGCTTAGCTGCCAATTCTCTTTGCGGTTCCACCAGAGTTTAGGATCAGTGCATTTGTCTATCCCCATGAACGTAGTTACACACCCGTCGATCTTCGATGCCTGGAACTTTGCAGTGTAAGGCATCTGCTTCGGGTCGATTTTGGATCCGTTTTGCACACTCCCATGCATGAACATCGTCTGTACCGCTGGGTAGTAAGTGTTTGGATTCTTCTTATACACTCGGATTGGTGTATCATCTACATAGAACCTGAAATTTTTGTAGAAATATACATTCTTTTTGTTACAGTTGATTAAGTAATGATGATGTAAATAAGTGTTGAAGAAATGCTTACACAAGTTGATGTGGGTTCCAAAGAAACCTATAGGAATGGTAATCTTTGGTTGGATCAAACCAGAGACGGAACCTCTGAGCTTTGTCTCCTTCACCGTACATAAACATGTTTGTGTTGAGCATATATTGTCGCCCATTTCCCAAAATCTGGAAACAGAGCTCGTCTGGGCGGCTTGATTTGGATCTTAACTGTCATATAGCATTCAACATCAAAAACATAATTTCAAGAAACTCTCTAGGTACGTAACATCATCAGACAAACATAAGTTAATGTCCATGGGCTTACGTAGAAGGAAGTAATGACTCCCGTAGACTTGGTTTGGGGTGGTGCTTTGATTCTCATGTTGAACGATCCTGATCCGTATATCGAGTAGGATTCAAACCCGGACCCTGGTGAAGGAACATGAGACCAATCATAAGCATCAGATAGACACAAACACAACTTCATAACACATATGGAGACAAAACACACAAATATAGACAGAAATATAGTGAGAGAGAGAGAGAGAGAGATAGAAACCAGAGTTATGATCGAGGGTGAGGTGGAGCTCAGAGGTTTCATTAAGAACCAACGCTTGATGTCCCCATGTTGTGTAGTAATTATTGTTCCATGTCACGAACCCACTAGGGTCTTTATCTCGAGCCGCCGCTACAACCACCATAACCATCAGTAGAAGAATCTTCGGATAAGATCCTCTCATCTCCATCTCTCTCTCTCTTTCTCTGTTTGCTTCTATCTCACTTCAGTTTTATCCACACTGTAACACGACTCTGTTTGGCTGTGTTATATAGATATAATAGAGCAGCCACGTACGTTACGTTCTTGCTTTTTCACCAAATGGTCTATATTCATTGCATCATCATAAATTCACAATCCATATCTATTAATCAAAAATGTTTAATTCAGTATATATAATCCCTCTAGGTTTTTGAGCTGTTTGCAATGTAAGCTTGTTTTCTAGTGTTGTGAAAGCTGTTGCCAACGCGTGTTATACACATTAAGCATTGCAATCTCAAAAGCTACAAATTTCCTAATTCATTTTTGTTTAGCTTAAATAGTTACCTATACAGAGTTAACTCTAATAGCTATATTTATCTTCATTGGGTCACATATTCCAAACTATTCATTAAATCATCATCATATTAATGATGACTAAAGTACCAATTATTAATTGTAGATACTACTAATAGTATTATCCGAACTGTTTGCCACTAGTCACTTCAATATTCAAGTTTCCTTTTTGTCAAATGACTTTTTTTTTCTACACCGTTTTTTTTTTTCCTTTGTTCTAATCCGTTTATCACGAAAATCCCGTGTTTGTTTCCTGCAGAAGTCTCTCTAGTTGGAAAGCCGTAATGTTGACAATTGTTATGGTGGTATTTCACATGACCATACCATGCCACTTACTAGTCTTACTCCGTCCTAATGGCTGATATAATTATTTAATGGATCATGTCATTGTCAATTTTCGCTGCCAATTATATGTAACTAACGAAATAAAATGAGGTTTGTCGCTTGTGGTTAGTGATCAAGTACTAGTAATAAACATTTTTTTAAGATAAGATTAATTAGAGATTTGTAGAAATGGATGGTGACTGTTTCTTGGTTTGAATCAAATTAATTAATCAGGTTTAGCAAAACGTGCAGCCAACTGGAATGTTATCATAAATGCGGAACGAGAGTGCCAAAAAAGTTGCCACCAAAGCGACAGCTCATTTTCACAACATGCCAATGTGAATATACATAACGAACTTACGTGTCCAAAATTGTAGTATATTTTTCGTTAACAGTATGAATCACATAATGTAAAACGCTTTGAGAAACAAGTATATTTTGAACGTTTTAAATCTCATATAGACAGATGACAAAACAAAAATAAAATGATGTATATAGTATTATAGACAGAGATGTATTGGAAAGTAAACCTGATTTCAACAGATAATTGTGTTCGTACTCGGATCAATGTGGAAGGGCTTCCGAATATTCACCACTTGATTAATAAATGCCTCTCGTTCGATATGTTTTAAACCTTAAATCTCAACAAAAATTAGGCAGGAAATTTAATAAAACTATATTATTGTTAGCAAAAGAAACGAAAAAAGGAAAGGAAACCACGAAATGATCTTTTACCAAGAAAAAAAACCACTAAATGATCTCCTCGGAAGAAAATTGATCAACTCGATGTGTTTTCCGTAAAAAAAGACTCAAGTTTTTCTCAATAGACCTTTTCATGAAAAGAGAAAGAAAGAACCACATTGTTTCATTTTATTTCTTAGTGGGAAGAAACTTCGAAATGTGAAGATAGAACACCAACTATAGGAGAAGAGTAAAATAACAAATTTTATGGTTCTGCCGTTACCTAGTGAATAACGGACTGTTATAGACGCCACGCCGTACATGAGTGAGGAGATTAAGAGAGATAAAAGACATGTGTTGATTTGCATCGAAAATTGATCCCCAATAACAGAATGGATAGGAATCACAAGATTTTTACCTATCAAAATCTGGAATCTTGCATAAAAAAATATAGACAGATGTCGTAACTCGTAACTCGTAACAATGACTCTCCTCCTCAACTTGTCTTCTTTCTTAAATGTTAAAAGAAATGTACTTTGTGAATCTTAAGTTTCAGCGAATCTCATATGTTGAATGTCGAATTCAATTGTTACGGTTTCATACGTTAATTTTTTAGATTCGTTTGTCAGAAACGTTATTGAGTCGTTATTTGTAGATTCTTAAGATGACGTAATATATTTTGGAAAAAAGGAAGACAAATACAAAGACTAAAAAGAAACCAAACCGGACTTTTGTGTTCGGACCGATTCAAATCAGAATTGGGAATTATGTCGAGAAGTCAACGGAACAATAAATGGAGTATAAACTCAGAAATGTCAAATGAAACCCTCTTTTATCGTTAAGACTTGATAGCCCTAAAAACGACGAACCTCCTCAAGCCCTAATTCCGATACCAATCCGATCTAAGAAGCCATGGACGCCATTGATGCCGCAATCGACCCACTCAGAGATTTCGCTAAGAGCAGTGTCCGTCTCGTCCAGCGCTGTCACAAACCCGATCGCAAGGGTACGCCAATTTTTTTTTAATCTTTTTCATCTTTCCAAATTAGAGGAATCGATTGCGATCTGTTTAGATTGTCAAGGTTTGTTCTGGATCTGGAGATTTTTGGATTTCTGAATTGGTTTCTTTTATTGTTTTTTTTGTCAGAATTCACGAAAGTTGCTGTGCGTACGGCGATTGGATTTGTGGTGATGGGATTCGTCGGGTTCTTCGTCAAGCTCGTATTCATCCCAATCAACAACATCATCGTTGGAACTTCTTAGGAGAAGCAATTATCGAGGTTTACTCCTATTTTCTTACACCTGTGATTGATGAAACATTGCGTGCTCTTAATTTATGTATATCTATTTGGATGCATTTAGCTGACATAGTGATGATAGTCAATGTTGTAATGGGAATCGCATTTTTGGTTATGTTTTTTTCAAGTATATGAATTGATTCAATTGATTCTTCTGTCCAATTGCTTGCCAGACCACATTTCCTGGTTCATGCTTTAGAATTGTAAGTTGTTGCTGTATAATAGATGTGAATAAGGATGAATTTCAGCTAGCTTTTTGCGTTTTTGCCTCACAAGATTCAAGCTTTTTTGTTGTCTTCATGGTTTCTGCCATTGACATGCTTCTGTATCCGTGTATCTTTGCCCTCTATTTGTCCCATGAGTGAGTTTGTTCGTGGATTCTTTGTTCTCTCTTCCTTTGATACTCTTGTTAACGAAGGTCATTACCGTGTTTACTTTGCTTTAGCTGAGTCCATTATTGTTGTACAAATTTGTTTGATTGTTTCTGTAATACAAGTAATTCTGTGAATATTGTAAAAGATTCTAAATTATTTCACTTTGCGACAGGCAAATGGAGTAGCAGAAGAAGAAGAAGAAGAAGAAGAAGAAGTAGTTATGACTGCAAAAACTGTTGTGGAACCTCTCTGTTTTGGCGGCCAAATTTTCCCCTCCTTGTTCGATTCTCACTATCCATTTGCTCCCCTTGTTTTTGCATACTCATATAAATTTCAATTGTTTTTGATTTATGCAAAGTATATTGTCCAGTTCACTGATCCAATTCGTATCACAAAAGTCACAATCAAGAAATCCAACTTGTTTCTATTTTCTCTTTAAAAAAGAAACTATTGGTTAAAAAATCCACGGCCACTAGTTTTACATTTCATGGCCACCGATTCACAAAGCTAGTGTATAGTTAGGTAGACGATATTAGATTCCGCCACGCGAGTTTAATCTCCATAAATAAAGACCAAAAATCCCAAATCCCAAGGGCATTTTCGTAATCACACAACAAAACCCTCACGATTCTCTCATTTCTGTTAAGTTTTACACGATTCCAGGTTCACAAAATCCTCTCTCTCTCTCTCTCTCTCTCTCTCTCTCAGTGCTCCTCCTCTCATCAAAGGAATCTAACCATGGCGGCGGCAACAGCATCTTCCTCGATCTCCTTCACCGCAAAACCTTCTCATCCCTCCTCTTCCAAATCTCCTCTTCCCATTTCCAGATTCTCCCTTCCTTTCTCCCTAAATCCCCACAAACCTTCCTCCCGCCGCCGCAACCGCTCTCTCTCCTGCTCCGCCGTTCTCAACTCAGCCGTCAATGTCTCAACTGATTCCTCATCAAAACCCACCGGAACCAAGCAATTCACCTCCCGATACGCCCCAGACGAGCCCCGAAAAGGAGCTGACATCCTCGTGGAAGCCCTGGAGCGTCAAGGAGTCGAGACCGTCTTCGCCTACCCAGGAGGCGCGTCGATGGAGATCCACCAAGCCCTAACCCGCTCCCCCACAATCCGCAACGTCCTCCCTCGCCACGAGCAAGGGGGAATCTTCGCCGCCGAAGGATACGCCCGATCCTCAGGGAAGCCTGGAGTCTGCATAGCCACCTCCGGCCCCGGAGCGACCAATCTCGTCAGCGGATTAGCCGACGCGATGCTCGACAGCGTCCCTCTCGTCGCCATCACAGGACAAGTCCCTCGCCGGATGATCGGCACCGACGCGTTCCAGGAGACGCCGATTGTCGAGGTAACGCGTTCGATTTCCAAGCACAACTACCTCGTGATGGATGTTGACGACATCCCTAGGATCGTAGAGGAAGCTTTCTTCCTAGCGACCTCGGGTCGACCCGGACCCGTATTGGTTGATGTACCTAAAGATATCCAGCAGCAGCTCGCGATTCCGAATTGGGAGCAGCCGATGCGTTTACCTGGTTACATGTCGAGAATGCCTAAACCTCCGGAGAGTTCTCATTTGGAGCAGATTGTTAGGTTGATCTCTGAATCCAAGAGGCCTGTGTTGTACGTTGGTGGTGGATGCTTGAATTCGAGCGATGAATTGTGTAGATTTGTCGAACTTACTGGGATCCCTGTAGCGAGTACATTGATGGGGCTTGGATCTTATCCTTGTACCGATGATCTCTCTCTGCATATGCTTGGAATGCACGGGACTGTGTATGCTAATTACTCTGTGGAACATAGTGATCTGTTGCTTGCGTTTGGGGTTAGGTTTGATGACCGTGTGACCGGGAAGCTTGAGGCTTTCGCTAGCAGGGCTAAGATTGTTCATATTGATATCGACTCTGCTGAGATTGGGAAGAACAAGACGCCTCATGTGTCTGTCTGTGGAGATGTGAAGCTTGCTTTGCAAGGGATGAATAAAGTTCTTGAGAGCCGTGGAGAGGAGCTTAAGCTTGATTTCGGGGTTTGGAGGAGTGAGTTGAATGAACAGAAGAAGAAGTTTCCGTTGAGCTTCAAGACGTTTGGTGATTTGATTCCTCCTCAGTACGCGATTAAGCTCCTTGACGAGCTAACCGATGGGAAGGCGATTGTTAGCACCGGTGTAGGGCAGCATCAGATGTGGGCGGCGCAGTTTTACAACTACAGGAGACCTAGGCAGTGGTTGTCGTCGTCAGGGCTTGGAGCTATGGGTTTTGGACTTCCCGCTGCGATGGGAGCGGCTGTGGCGAACCCTGATGCGATCGTTGTGGATATTGACGGAGACGGAAGCTTCCAGATGAATATACAGGAGCTGGCGACGATCCATGTAGAGAATCTTCCGGTGAAGATAATGTTGTTGAACAACCAGCATCTTGGGATGGTTATGCAGTGGGAAGATAGGTTCTACAAGGCGAACAGAGCTCACACGTATCTTGGAGATCCGGCGAATAAGAAGAAGATATACCCAGACGTGTTGCTGATTGCCGCGGGTTATGGGATCCCGGGGGCGAGGGTGACGAAGAAAGATGAGCTCCGAGAGGCTATTCAGACCATGTTGGATACACCGGGGCCGTACTTGTTGGATGTGGTTTGTCCGCACCAAGAACATGTGTTGCCGATGATCCCGAGTGGCGGCAGTTTCAAGGATGTCATTACGGAAGGAGATGGTCGGACCAAGTTCTGAGAGATGGAGACTGGTGGATGTATTGTATGCATATGGTGAAGACTTGGTTGCAATTTCAAGTTTTTGTGTGTGTGTGTGTGGTATTTTGGGTTTCTTAGTTGTTGAATTGCATTATGGTTTTAGCCACAGACTATTTACTGCTGCTTTCGTTTTAGTTTCCGTTTTCTTTATATATAAATAAATAAATTATCCGGTTCGGTTTAGCTATTGTGGATAATGGTTCCGTTTGGTTATTGCGAAACAAAGTGGAGAATTGAGTAATTGGAATCGGAAGTTTTTATTCTCCCAAGTCATAAGTCTAAGCTGTTTTACCTTTAACTTGGTCCATTTCTCTCGAATCATGCAAGGAAATTTCCGTTTCTACTTGGTTTAATTAGCATGTTCAATAATTTGGGGTTAGATTAGGGTTTTGATAACGATGCCGGTATCACAAATAAGTAATTATCTGAGCAATGATTTCCAAACAAAAGAAAATGAAAAGACTACGATGTTCACTTTTCGAGTTATGTGTATACGAGGAAATATGGGAATCTAAAATTGAACTTGATTTTACGTTTGGTCCTATTTTAGGTTTAAAAAAAATTATGTGAATTCTTTAAAAGAAATTAAGTTACAAGTAGATCTCAACGACATAAAAAATGGTAAATCAAAAAACTTAGCACTAAATCCAATGATAAACCCTGCAAAGGCTTAAAAGATCGGCTTAAAAAGAGCTAAAAATTCTTATAAGATATACTACTGAAGTATGAAAATATACTGAATTAGGTATTATATGGATTTTTCTGATTTAGGATTCACATGATCCAAAAAAGGAACCCAGAAGCACTCACTACTCATCAGACATTGAAAGTAGGAAAACAATAACAAAAAGTTTTTTTTGGTTTGTGTTCGTAGCCAAAAGCATTTTTGTTCAAACTAATTAGAATAACAAAAAATTGTTATCAAATTCGTACTTTGATAAACAGCAAAAATATTACTAATTTAAATTGTTTTCATTCTTTTTCCAGCATGAGGTCATGATGGCAGGCTGTGGATTTCCTTTTTCCCTTAGTAGGCTTTAATTAATATATTGGACAAAAAAATAATCTATTGTACATTCTCTTTGTAATATGGCAAAAAAAATTATTAAGCTTTTTATCAAAAAAATTCGTAAAATTATTAATTAGTTATCCTTATTGTGTTTTGTAATTAACAGTTACAAAAAAACTATGAACTTTTAGGTGATCAATTATGTGCGTCAGACATATATATCAAAATATGATGTATGTTACTTTGAATATTACATGTGAGATTCAGGATCAAGTATCAACCTTTATATTCCATAGCATGTTAATAATAAGAATCTAGTATAATATAACAGCCACTTGTATATCAATTATACATATCATATGGTCAATCGAATTTCTGAGACGATAAAGGGAAGACTCTCACTTTCTCTCCTTTTTACTTTTGGCATTTATATACAAAATAAAATCTCTTGACTTTGTGATTTTCTTTTTCTTCTTTCACTTTCTCTTTCTTTTTGTCAATGATAAAAAATAAAATAAAGTAGATATTATATTCCATATATTTCCGTCTAATTGCGCCATCTGTATAGTACTGTATTTACTATCATTGTCTTCAAAATTATACACACACATAAATGAAATTGTACTTCTATTGAAATGTTTGCTTTGTAGTTTTATCGATCCGAGAGACCGAGGCCCCTTTTTTATATGGTAATGGAGTTTTTAGGCTGACATATGAATTTAGGAACAGTCAAAACATTTACAATAAATCAGTAAGAAAAATCGATCATAAACTTTTTAACAATACTAGTTAAGGTTAGTTAAGGTTCCTGCCCAAATCCCAATGTAAACTTCCTTTAATTGCTTAATTTTATGATCATCCGGCAACTATTTACGTCATGGTATAATCTTAATTTTCAACTGTTTAAACTTTTAAATCAAAACAAATTATGGTGTTTCTAAGATTATTGCAAGAATTTGGTTCTTTTCAACACAGGCTTTTACTCTTTTAAGAAGGTTGATTTACGTTATGTTTTGATATTATCATCAGCCTAGTTCCGGCCTTTCATTGTACATGTTTCGGCTTAGAACTTTGGGGCATTTTCTTAAAATAGTAAAAATTAATAAATTATTCTATTGGTTATAATTGTTCTGAGTGTACCAATATCCTGAATTGTAACACATAAAGAAAAATAAGACGTTTATGGTTTCACTAGCTAGTGCGAAATTGCTTACAAGGTACTTGTGTATGTACATATAAATGTATACTTGGTAAGTACTTGGCTATTTAATGAAATATATGTAAATTAGATATAAGGTAGTGATGGATCACATGATGAGAGCAACTTCCATCATCCATTGTCCCCTCTTCCTTCCCTAACACTGTCTTTTCATTCCCTTCCATTCTAAGGGCATTGTCACTTTCTCTTTTAAATCCAACCAAACTTGGCTTCTTCTTCTTGTTTTATTTTCTCCCAATTATTAGAACTAATTAAACTTCCATTTATATACAAAAATTACTAGCTGATTCATCTTTAACAAAAAACCCTAATTTAATAAAGACCTAAATAATCAAAACATTATTTTTAAAATTAAGGGATATGGAGGTTTATATGTGTGGACGACAAGATTAGTATTGATTCATATCTACATCAAATTCGTAATGCATATTGTTAATTTTTTTTTTAAAAGGAGAACATCAACACTAATTATAAATGATAATTTCGCAATAAACTATATTTTCTAGAAGGTGGAAGAAAAAGATATAAACATGCACAATAATGAAGCTAACTTGTGTAAGGACCACAAAATATATAGACATCGAAACTAAAAAATCTCTGTCATAAGGATATAAACTATAAGAGACAACACCGCTTATTATTAAATAGTTTACAATGTAGAAAATAATTATATATATTTTTAGGGAAAAAAAAAAATCTAACAAGAGGGGACAAGCAAAGATCCATCCCACATGGGATTCAGAAAATATATAAAATTGGTGAAAAAGCTGAACAAAGGAAAACAACATTTGGAAAATGATGGCTCTCTTTGATCTCTTTCTATCTCACAAACACCTATATGATACTGATTGGTTCTATATGCACCGATGATACACATGTCTATATGTATGTATATGTGTGTATATACAAAACTTATGTAAAGTTATACACTGATGATACACAATTATACCTATACATGCATACCTGTACGTATAATTTTTTATATAAAGACAAATGTGAAAAGACAAATGTTAAGGTTGTGTCACAATGGGCAAGATTTCTATGTTTTGATGTATCTTATCAGTTTCCATTATCTCCCAATATTTCAGACACATCTCTTTCCTTCTGGTGAATTCAACGTTGTGATTATACATTTCCTTTTTTTTTGTATGTACGTAGAGTTGAGACACAATCATAATAGTCATACACGTACGTACGTTTCCGTGACTGTACAACAAATATATTGTCTATAAACCCTACTAATTTCTAGATTAATTGATTATTTTACACATATAACTGTTATTGGTTTCATAATATGAAATCAAAGAAGAAAGTTTTATTTTTGGACTGAGAATGTAATTACTTAGAATCATAGATCTTTTGACCATCATATCTTTAAATTGTTCGTATTTAGACGCACAGCAAGAGGCCATATCAATTGGGTGATTTTGGATAATGAGTGAAGGGAAGTGATATTTTCTAAGCACGAAGCAACAATATTTTAATTTAAATCTGTAAACAAAATATTTATTTTGGAGTTTGTGTATAGAGAAAGGGTCTAAGAAGAAGAAGTTGAAAACAAGTGGATACTCCGACTCCTTCCCACCCTTTGTTGTCTTTGTAATTCTCTCATCAATTATTCAGAAAAACATAAACGATCGATTGTGGTTTTTGTTTTGATCCATTTGCTTCTATCTTTCATTATCAAAGGTTCTTATCATCAAAAATATGAGTCATGGCCCCTCCGGCTTCACTCCATTTTAATTTGTTACTATTTATGTAAATTCTGTAATGATAGTCCAATATTATTTCTGTTCGTTTTTTTTGTTGACTTAATAGATTCGCAAAGTATAGCACATACTGAATTTGAGATAAGTTTGTTTATAACTAGCTTCTCTACTCTATACAAAGAGATAGTCTGCTTGTATCAATCAAGGTTTTCGAGTTGCAACTTTCTTTGTAGAAACCATGTGTTTAATTTAAATTTATGCATCAATATGTATAATATAAGCTTTAATATTTTGCTTTCGAACCTGAACCCGGCAAAACAAAACTAGTCATTCTCTAACTAGGTGAACTAGAAAACTAATCTTAAAAAATCTTCCTGAGGAAAAGAAAATAACTAAGAGATTGCAACTTCACTCGCATGTAAGAAAAGTAGTGCATGATCATGATGGGCTATATATATATGTATAATGTATAACTATATATTTGGCATCAGACACTGCCCAAATTGGAATCTTGATTACTATATTATTTCTGTAATAAAATATTTACAGCTACGTACAAGTAAATGTACGCGTGTGTTTATACACCCGTGTGAATGGAAATTTTGTTTCAGTGTATATAGGTAGGTATTTTTATTTAATTTATTAAATAAAGAGATCCTTATGTTGACAAAAAAAACTTTATTTACATCCAAAGAGCAATAAAGAAGCTCTCTAGGGTTTCATGGAATTCATTTTCAGCATTTTCTAGTTGATCTTACCCGCACTTTTTAGATATTGATTTTTATTTATTTATTTAGTATCGATTTAGCTATTCTCTATTTTTATTTTCTCTCTGCATAAGAGTTTGGTCCTTCAAGATTCCTATGTTTCGGAATTAGTTTCATAGAAAAAAACATTATAGCTTTAGCAGTGTCAAAAAACAAACTGTTCATCAAAATAGTAAAGAGAAAATAAAACTGTTCAAACGAAGGAAAAGTATAATTAATTCTTAGTATATATGATTGTCATATCTCATATAAATGAAAACACAATGTACGCACAAACACAATGATATTATACATATAGTATTCAAGTCGCCCTAAGAAATTAAATTAAAGTAGATGCAGTGAGCATGGTAAGCAATAATTATACCCATAATCTCCATGCATATATGTCTTTATATCTGTACGTAATATGTGTTCAGAAAAATAATCATCAAATTTCATTGGACGAACATTTTCGAAGATGATTACAACAAATAAAATGAACCATATATAGGTCAATTATATTCAAATCATGCAAATCATTCAGTCCTTTTCTATTTTCCACGTTACTCTATTATGAATGTTACCACCATTATTTATTATTCACTCTATCTCTTTTTCTTGTTACTTTTATATTAACACTTAGCTAACTGGTGATCGTTGCGGAATGGACATGGTTAATGAAGACACCGTAACTAATTTTATTTGACTCCATCACTCGGATTTTTCACCAAGTTCCAAGCAATTCGTTAATGGTTTCTAATTATGTAAAGAATCAGGTCCGAAAATCAAATTTACCAAATGAAAAATTATGACAATGTGTTAAGTGATTCTTTTTGTTGGGAAAGGAAGAGGAAGCAATAACTAGTAAAGTAGCTGGAAAACAAAGTCATTTTCTTATCTGATCATATCATTGTTTTCCTTCGATTTCAAGAAAACAAAAAGAAAAGACCTAATATTACCAAACTCGAAAATGAAAACAAACTGAATTAACCACACAATGGAATTTAGACAAAAGAATGGCTTCAAATTATTTTCTCAAACTAATTAAACCAATATTCTCTTTTTCTCTCTCAAATTTCCATTTATGATAATAACAATAATTAAGAGAAACAATTAAATACTTAAAAAATCAAGGCCTAAACCTCTGCCTGCAAGAGTGGCAAGTGATCTCCAAGCAACTCGTATCGATCTTCGTCATTGATCTCTCCTTCAATCTCTCTGCTCTTTCCACTTCCTCCCTTGCCTTCTGCCACATCACCCTGTTTCCAACCCAACACGGTTAACTAAACCGAACCAAAACGAACCGGAATTACCTAATTGAAACTCGCTTACCTTGCACGTGCAAACTCAGACTGAGCCATCTCCATCTCACGGCGAGTCAATTCTCTGACCCTCTCGGCGTAAGCCTTCTCTATCGCAGCCAGTCTTATCTGCTCCGCTGCCTGCCACTTCAGCGCCTCCACACCTCCTCCTCCGCCTCCACCGCTTGGATGCTCCACCGTCGCCGTTGGGATTGTGCTGAGGTTGATGGATAGTTTGAGGTCGAGATCGTGGTGGATCATGGAGGACGAATGGTGGTGATGATCAGTTGTCGTAACTGTTGGTCGGAGTTTCCTTAAAGGAGATTCCGTCGACGGTGGAGAAGGTAAAAGCTGAAGCTCTTTGTGATGATGATCTTGTTGTTGCTGTTGTTCATCCATTTTATGGTTTTGTTTTTTTTGGGAGCTAAAAGGCTGCAGATTTCAATAAGTGGGGGGTGGCATTTACCAATCACTTTATATGTAAGCTGCTTCGTGTCTGTGCACATATATATATATCTACTTGATGTCACGCTTATACCCTTTTGTTTTTCACTAACCCCACATGTGTAATGTAAAATTGGATTTTTGTTTTTATCTTTTTCTGTGATAATACAACCCCATATTTTAGCCAATATATAGTAACCGATATACTATTAACACATTGTGTATATCTTTTTTTCTATTTATTTATAAAGGCCTGATTGGTTGTGGCTGTGGCTGTGGCTTTAGATTTTTGGCTGTAGAGTTTAGGCTGTAGGTTTTAGTGCTGTGGCTTTAGTTTTTAGTGCTCTAAGATTTTTTTTTTTTGTAGATTGTGTATTAAATGAAATATTAAAACAAAAAAAGAAGATATAGAAATAAGAGATTAAAAAAAGAATTTAGACAAAATAATAAGGAAAGAGAAGAAAGAGAATTTAGAGAGCACTAAATTTAGTGCTCTAGAAAAATTGCTTTCCACAGTTACGGAACTTCCATAAATAAATAAAATTGCTCTATGTTTCAAAAATGGAAAGAGATAAAAGGAGAGCATGATTGGTAATTTTGGAGTGCTGTAGAGAGATATAGAGCCGTGGAGAGCAACCTAAGCTCCCACCAATCATCCCCAAAAAAAAAAAAAGTTGTCAAATGTTGTTCCATGGATTATCTCGACTGATACGACTACAACAATTAGGAACATCCTAAAACTAAATGATTTGTTTTTTACGTTCGCGTTTATGCATGTTTGAAACAACATGTAAATGTAAATGTTTTCCTTTTACGTGTTAAACAATAATAACAAAAGTTCCGATCCGATTGCAGAATCTTGATTGTGAATAGAAATAAAAGAGGGTAGTTTGGTAAAATGAGTGTAGAAAGTGAAAATTGAAGATAATAATAGTCAAGCTGTCGAGAAAATCTCCGTCGAAGAAAAGACAGTGCTGATGGGAGATAACGGATCACGTTATTGAGGCATGAGAGGCTTTTTAAAGAAACCCTTTTCACTTTTCATCATCCTTTCTCATTTCAATTGTTATATATTTATTTATAGTAAGTTGGTAACTTTGCGATTATATATGTAAACTTATCGTTTTTTCAGTTTATAAAAATATATGAAAGCTAGGATGTGGGCTGTGTAATAATTGGAGATGCACGTGGGTTAATGAGTTCCAAAAGCTAACAAGCTACCAAGTACGAAATTTTTAGTCATTCAACCAAATTCTTACAAAACGGTTCTCATAAAACAATTTTGACTTGTTTGTTATGTGTAAAAATGTAACATAAAACGGTTCCTCTCTTCAATTTAGTTTTTTTTCTTTTCTTTTTCTTTTTTTACAAAGGAACACAAGATTTTATTTTATTTTTGGTATAGACAATCGATGTGCTAGTTTATTTAGTAATTTCATGAAGAACAATGATCTAAATACTTTACAGGAACAAGTAGAAGCTCATTTTTCTTGCTTACATTGAGTCCAGGAGATTCTTCCGTGTCGATATCTTCGACTACCATGCCTTCTGGTAACTTCCAGTCAAAGTGATACAACATATTTGCGAGACCAAATTCCACCATTGTTGTCCCCATGTAAATCGCAGGACAGATTCTCCGGCCACCCCCAAACGGTAGCAACTCAAAGTTCTGTCCTATTACATCGATGTTACTATCAATAAACCTCTCTGGTAGAAACATCTCCGGGTCTTTCCAGGTAACCGGATCACGCCCGATAGCCCAAACATTCACGTAAAGCCGTGTCTTGGGTTGTATCTTGTAGCCATTGATCTCAAACTCAGACGTTACTTCTCTAGGAACAAGAAGTGGCGCTGGAGGATGTAGCCTCCATGTTTCTTTGATCACCATTTTCAGGTAAAGGAGCTGATCTATGTCATCCAAGCTGATCATTGACTTGTTCCCAATTTGGTTTCTGATTTCGGATTGCACTTTCTTCATCGCTCGAGGGTTTCTCATAAGTTCTGTCATCGCCCATGTCATCGTTATCGCAGAAGTACCTATGCCTCCAATAAGAACATTCATCAAGATTGCTTTGATATGGTTTCTCGTGAGCTTCCCATATCCAAGAACAGTTTCTTCATTCTCCATCCTCAAGAGCAAGTCCACAAAATCTTCATCAACTCCTTCTCTGTTTCCTTGTTTATGAAGATCAAACATTTGCTCATAGAACGCATCAAGATCTCTCACGCTTCTCTCTCTCCGCCTTTGTAAACCGGTGAGCCAGTCGATGATCCAACCTCCGTGTGGAAAGAAATCCGAGGCAGAGAAGCTCCCCAAAAACAAAAACGACTCGCGGATCAGCTTGTCGAATCTGTCATTGTTGAGCACAGTCGAGTCGAAACTCACACCAAACGCTGCCTTGCAAGTCACGCCAACTGTTAAAGAAAGAAACTTCTCGCTCAAGTTAACCTCTGCCCTACGAGAAGCTGATTCCTTGACCGAATCGATTAGTTTCTTGACTTCCACGTCTCTTATGGGTTGAATCGAGTGGACTCGTTTAACACTGAAGAGCTCTTGCACACACATCCTCTTTAGCTCTTTCCAGTAATCATCAACGGGAGAGAAAGCAATGTCAAGATAGTCGTAAGAGAGCTTTCTTGGCCCTACTAAGCTTGGACGGCTACAACAATGGAGATCATGGGTCTTCAGAGCTTGTTTCGCTGTTTCAGAGGAAGAGATCACGACCGTTGGGATTCTTCCAAGCTTCAAAAACATCACAGGACCATATTTTTGGGAGAGTCTCCATAGTGATTGATGAGGTAGATCTCCGATCTGGTGTAAGTTTCCGATGATTGGATATCCATGAGGAGACGGTGGTCTCCGTTGACGTTGACGCCGGTTCTTGTGGTTGAAAGTGGCGAGAAGAATACAGACGAGGAAGACAAGTGAGAGAAGCCAAATGTTATCCATATCTAATTTGATGGCTGAGGAAGAGTCCTCAACTCTCAACTTTAAACTCATGAAGAATAATTAAACCGAGCAATAAATTAACCGGATTAGTAACCGAAAGTTAAAATTGATAGCTCGACCGTTTCACATTACCTGTACCGGAGGCGCGTGGATTTTACTCGCTTATAGTTTCCCGCTACATTTGGTTCCGTTGATAAGGAGAACAGAGAACATTCCCGGGAGAAAAACAATTCTTTCTTCTCTCGCCGCGAAAAGGGCCCTTTTTTTTTTTTCTTCTAGAAGAAGAGTTTTCATTGATAAGACACCATGAACTCTCGAGATTTTGCTCTCGTATCAACATCTGCAGTTGTTGGTGCTTTGATTTCAGCTATAGCATTTCGCTTCTTCTCATCAAACCCTAAATCCCGAAGAGTTACTTCCACCGAAATCGCCGCAATTTCTAGCAGATTCCCGGGTTTAGATCCTTTCAGTCCTTTGAAGCGAAATGGGTATGTCGAATTTCTATTAAATTCATCGATTTTGCGCGAATTTCGTTTGTCCCATCGAGTTCGGTTCACACTTCACAGTCTAGCGAAATCTTAAAACTTTCAGAGAAATTGGAGGTTTATTGTGTATCATCTTTGTTTTTGGGATTCGCTAGAGTAGGAATTTGGGATACAATTGAAAAATTAGCCGGAAGCTGGTGAATTTGGTAGTCTTTGCTGTTAATATGTAAGAATTTGTTGTGAACGTTGTGAAGGTACTTATCGTGGGATGATTATTTCATGGCGATTGCATTCTTATCAGCGGAAAGATCAAAGGATCCTAACAGGCAGGTAAATTTAGTTAGTTGAAAAAGTTCTCATTTCATGATTTGAGAAAATGAGTATCAAATTATTGTTCAATGTTTCTGTAGTATGTTTGCTTTAGTGGAAGTTTATTTAATTACAGCCTTACTGAAAATCGTATATTGAGATCTTAAAGGTTCGAAATTCGGATGCAAAAGAGGCTGGATCTCGTGTTCCTTATCATATTTATTTGTTGGAATAATCAAAATTTGACTATCTATCCCATTCTTATGCTTTTTGATAGGTTGGTGCGTGTTTGGTGAGCCAAAATGGTGTAATTCTTGGTAAGATGATGGATCACACTCGTCTTTTTTTTTTTTTTAAATATTTTTTGAACAGAAGAATGAATATTGTAGGGATTGACACAGTTAAACGATGAATAAAGAACTTTCATCTTTCAATTCAGGGATTGGCTATAATGGTTTTCCAAGAGGTTGCTCGGATGACAAACTTCCTTGGGCCAAGGTATTACTATTACATCACTGTTCTTCCAAGAGGTTGTTCTGTCACAAAATTTCAATTTCTATGGCAGACAAGAATTATGTATTCGAGTTATTATGTCTCACTAAACTAAGATATTTGGTAAAAAGAGGTTCAACGAAAGAAACTATGCACTGGTAAAGTAATGAATGTCTAGAGAAGAGTAAAGTAACTTTCTCTCCTATAAATTTTCTTAACTTTCTCCGAGCAATTTTCAGAAATCGAGATCTGGAGACCCATTGGAGACAAAGTATCCGTAAGTACTAATCTCAAATGATGTAGATTACACTTGAATTTTGAACTTCTTGTTTTGCTGAGTATTGTGCACACTTTATTCCTAAGCTCTGATGTTTCTGATTCTGCATTTTTTTGTAGATATGTCTGTCACGCTGAAGTCAATGCCATACTAAACACTAACCACGCATCTGCAGCTGGACAGGTACGCTTCTTTCAACATTGTCATCTCAAAATGTGTTTCTCGCTTGAGCCAAAAGATAAAAACTTTATTCAAACAGCTAATAAGTTGAAAATGTTATTTGCTATAGAAAATCTGAGACTTTCCGCTTCAAAGAGTTTGTAACAGAAAGTCTGAAATTATGTGATTTGTGTTCTAAATATTCAGGTGTGGACGGTTTATTTGAGTTTGTTTGTGTTTTGCAGAAGCTTTATGTGACCATGTTCCCTTGCAACGAATGTGCCAAGATTATCATACAGGTTTCTTCTTCAAACTATTCGGACTGATTTGAATGTAGATCATCCCTATCACATGGACTTGCTTCATTCTGGTTTTCTTTCTTGCAGTCTGGTGTCTCTGAGGTCATCTACTTTGTGGAGAAGAGACTAAAGGACTCAAATGTTGCCTACGTAGCTTCTCACAAGCTCTTATCCATGGCCAACATCAAAGTAATTTAAAGCCTCTTAGATTAATACAAGCTTGTGACTTCTCCGGACAACGATTATAATGGTGAAATCTCAGTCTAGTATCTAAATCTGTCTGAAACTAACTTTCAGGTTAGGAAACATCAACCGGAGATGGATCAGATCTTGATCAAGTTCGAAGAACACTTGCTCTGACCAGGGACCTAATTGTTGCAGTTCAATATGTAGGGACAAATCTGAGAATCTTAAGATTACTTTATTGCAGACATATTTCACACTCAAAGACTGGCTCTTTCCTCTTTTGTTATTTTTGTTTATCACACAATTTCAACAACATTGGCACAAACAGAGTGAACGAAACCAAAAGACAAATGTACACAAGAAAGACACTCTTAGACTCGGTAGTTTTCGGGAAGAGGCAAAACACCGTCAAAGAAATCCCCAAAATAGTTAGATGGCTCATGGACAAGTCTTGCGATGATGTCTCTGAGAGTGATGAGTCCTTCGAGGTTGCCTGAGTCATCCACCACGTATATCCTATGGATCTTCTCGGCGTCTAGCATCAATATAAGCTCCTTTAGCGTATGGTTCTTAGTGCAAGCGATGACACCACTCAGTATAGGAGCCGACGTATCCCCACACTTCTCCAGGTGCTCTCTAACCGCTACTAAGAAGTTCTTCGTTGTGATTGACCTACAAAAAAGATCAAGATAACGCATTGAAGATTCACCAATGCTGTGAAACTGTAAGTTATATATATTATAAACAAGTATTAACCTGTAGTCATGGTAGATCTATGGTGCAGTGATGAGAAAGTGAACATCTCTAAAGGCTTATGTTGCCTACTGGCTTCTCACTTTTCCTTTCAACGACGTGTATGCCTCCGATTCTCTTTCTCCTCATCAGCTTGAACACCTGAAGAACAGGTTCATCTTCATAGATCTGTAACAGAAATGGTGAGTATGTTAAGAAGAACAAAGAATGCACTCTTATGGAGCTATGAGTAAGATTAGGAATACAAAGTTACAAAGCTGACCTTTATGATATGATCTTTTGACATAATGGGAAGACGGACTTCAGAGAGAGTTTTGATTCCCCAATCTTCAAACCAGTGGAGCCCCGCGCATTCTGCAAACATATGGATAACTCCTGATTGAGTGATGATGCTCTCGATCTTTGCTTCACCTAAATCAACCACAGGGATGCTCTTCATTTTGTACTTTGAAAGAAGCAAGAGCATGGTTAAAAAGGAGTTCTCTTTCTGCAGAGCCAGGAACGGTGCCCATCGGAATGTTCCAGAGATCTCGAACCTGTAAGAGAGAAGGATATTCAATGCATTTCCAGAAGCCGTAATCAGGACAAGAATCAATGGAACGTGTAAAGATGGAAGCTTCACCTTGGTGTTCTTCTATAGCTCTGAAGAAGTAAGGACCTCAAAGAAGTTTCCAGAAGTTACTGCTGAATTTCCGTTATCCAGAACATCGGAGGTGAAATCATGAGCAATTCCATTTGAAACTGCTACAGTACGGCTCCTTGGAGATGGTGGCTCCAACTGTTTTTTTTTTTAAGTAGGCAAGTAGAGCAAAGACAAGAGCTTTAGTATGATTGATAAAAACCAAAATGTTTGAAAGAGAAGATAGAAGGAACAACAAACCTGATGCAAAAGCCATACAACAATGCCAGGAAACTCCACAATACCGATGTACCGGTCAATCCAGCTGGCGTCTTCAGGAGCGTCAACATCTACAACAGGCGCGCTCAAGACTTTGAGTTTTGACAGCGTCTGAACAGCTTCAGCCAGACTCGTGTCTGAGTTTATCTCGATGTCTAGATAAGGCAACCAAGAAGAGAAATTAGGATCAAAGTTTATATACAAAAACTCAAGAATATACCACACAGAGAGAACTAAGAAGCTAAAACCATCAACAACTAGTTCTGATTCCTTAAATCGAACTCACTCAAGTATCCGATTCCAAATTCTGACTTCTATGACTTAAATTTCAATCTAGACTACAAATAATCAGCAAAAGACTTATCCTTTGGACCCATCAATAAAGGTACGATCGCATCTCAAAATCCACGATCAATCTCCATACTTTTCATAGATCAATCTATCATGATCATATATGAAACCCATGAAAAATCACGAATTCTAACTAACGATCAGCTCAAGAACAAATACCCAGAAGATCAAATCAGCATAGAGTTTTGTTACCTTGTGAATCAGAGGAGAGAGGGAAAGCAGAGACGGGGATGCTCTCGAAGCAGGCGTTGAGCTTCTCGTTTGGGCTGAGCTGCGGCTTCTGCTCGTCCCAGAGATCTTCCACACGCATCCCAAGCTTAGATTCTGGGCTCGAGACGTCACTTCGATGCCCCAAGCTCTCGCTTCTCATTATCTTTATCTCCGGCACTTTCGCCATCTTTTCCGGTAGTCTCAGAGTGAAAAAAGGTACCGACTTTCGTTTTCTCCGGTAACACGAAATGAAAAAAGTTCGTCTCTTTTATCTGTCTGATGTTATCTACAATTGGCTTAAGATCTTTCAACTGAAGTAGAAATTGAAATATCCATTACGATCAGTAGAGATCTCGAAGCGGAGAAAAATTCAGAAGCACCCTAGAGTCTAGTTACTTACAAATAGGACCCTATATGTTTTTAATCGATCAAAAATGTCCCCGGATATTGAGTATAATCAGAAAGATAAGGGTTTATTTGGAAACAAAATGGAATGTATTGGGTGGAACTGTGATTGTTTTCAGTTTTTAGTCAAGTCTTGTTTTGTTTTTTTCCTCCGTAAAATGGTAGACTGTGTTTGTATGTATTTGTACTCCTTTTTAGTAGACTCAAGATCTGAGCCGTTAAATTGAATGATCGTGACACGTGGAAGAAGTTCGGGACCGTTGGTTGGTCGTGAAAGCGATAGGCGATGATTATAATAATGATATTTTTCCATTTTGTCGAAGTCATACTTATCCTCTATGAGTCGGTCTATCCTTGTAAGTGTCCGCGCCAAATTATTTATTTATTTAGTTTGGATTAGTGGATTACATCAAATGGCAGCCGACCATCCTAATTTATTTCTTTAATCATTCTTTTGGTATTTTAATTATCGAAAATCAAGTTAACTATGATGTATCTTATGTTTTTATTAATTAAAAAATGAATATTTTTTTTTATAACTATTAAAAAAATGAATATTTTCAACATACAGACTCCCTGGGAGGAAGGAAGGAAAAAGAATAGTTTCATCAAAGGAAAAAATACCTAATCAACAAAAAGAAATGCAATTGTCTTAAGCCTCCTCAACATTATTATGCAAATTTTGAGGCCTGAGATCTTTAAATTCCACCATTTGGTATATTTGTAAATTATGTATATATTTCATGCTACCTTTCTTTTTAGTTTCTCTATTTTCTTAAAATTTTAAATATATAGTTAAACACTTCTAGTATTTAAAATGATGTGATTTTAGGCGTCGCTCTAAAACGTTCATATGTTTACTAAGGGGAAATAATGTACCTTATCGATTGAGTGGAGTAAGATAGGCCATCACGAATTAGCGATGCGAGTTCCACTAGCGATTGTAGGCTTTGTACTTATAGGCTTATAGCTAATGATCTCTCAATTTGAATCTATTGGAAGAACCGATGAATCAATCAGAAAACAATGGTTTCACAATTACAAAAGAAAATAAAAATAATCAGAAAACACTATCGAAAACGTTACTGTTTAGATTTTCGTAAAAAATGTACCGCTACTTTTTACAGCTGTTAACTACTACTGTATTTGGTAATTGCTTATCGTTCTCTTTAACCGTTAAAATTTTGTATTATTTTAGATCATTAGTCGGACCATCTTGGACAACGATCTTGTAGATTGGATAAATTCATGTCTGCATAGTTATTGTTTTATGATTATAAAGAGTCTTTTATGGTTTTTTTTTTTTTTTTTTTTTTTTTTTTTTTTCACTCAAACAAACTGCGTGTAAATAAAAGTATTAATATCCAGATAATATTTTCTCCCTTTCCTACCAACAATGGTTTTAAGTTAACTATGAAGAGTACTACAATCAAGGTCAGCGCATTCATTCCCACGTCGTCTACTTAAAAACTTAAAATGAAGCTTGGCCGAAAGTTGCCTTATCTTGGTCCTTGAATTTCACTTGTGTAGCGAAACTGTTTTGGCGGAAAAATAGAAAAGAAACTCTTGTATACATGACAACAACATCAGAAAAATACTGGATACAACTTAAAATCTCGTGTTTGTGTATAATCACGAGTTCTTTGGTCGGTAAGAGTTAAAAGAAATTGAAATTAAATCTCTCTTTTCCTTTTTCCTATCTCTATCAAATCAAATAATATTGGAAATTTGGAATCATACAATTCATAGAACGGCGCCGTTATTTCGGTGGCTGGAATCACTTCATGGAGATATGCATCTTTTATCAAGATCTTATATTATATAGGCGAAAATTTGTGGGCGTTTTGGTTATAAAATAAGAATATATATAGCTCGTTCTATTTTAATTTTAGTTAACATTCACATAATGTAGGAAGTGTACTATAATATTAATATGTTCTTCTAAAACCAACCTTATTGTTATCATTTTCCTAATCACAAGTACATAATTTAAGCCTAAAGAAGCACATGCAAAAAGGAAATTCCCCCGTGGGAACAGTATTTGGTCATGCCAATATACTTCATACTTGTGCTTTCCTTTTTAATGTCTACTTCCTACATTCCGGCTCGAAGTTTACTTAACACCCGACCGTTTTTATCAAAAGTACAATCGCCAAGTTATTTAAAGTGCATTTTAATCATGTATCACGTGGTGTAAACCGTAGCTGTATTTTTGTTTTGGATCTATGTTTTGCATGATTGCATTTTCAAGTTACCAATAGAATCAAATTTCAATTACTCTTTTACATCCTAGAAACAACTATTAAATACAAATTTGGATCTGATATAAATATTACATAATTTTTTGATTTCCGTACCATTATTTTAACCAAAACCCAAATTGGAGATGCCGTATATCATTTGGGTTTTGGTTAGCCATTTAAAATATATATATTTTTACATGCAATATTTGTATTGTTGATAACTTTATATTACTCTTTTCGGCGTCATAGTTTCTATTGTGGTTTTGTGACTCTTGTCGGCGAATATGCCACGTGATGAGCTTTTGACTTACACTTCTCCAATGCGTTTACAACACGTCAATTTTGGAACACAGATGCGGCTCAGACGGACGACTTTACTAATAAAAGGCCATTTGAATTAATTTTACATTCTATTCCAAAAAATAAAAAATAAAAGGCCATTTGGCATCATCATACATAAAATATTTTATTTTAGAAAAGATCGTTTTATAAAGGGAAGGGTAAACTGTTAATTTATAGTATAAGGGTGTATACTGTATAATTCATACTTACAAAATCAAACTACAATGGTTCCATTTCCTCATGGAGATTCCAAGAGTCAAAACATATATATCTAACTTAATCAAGAGCTCAATACAATATTTTATACTAAGAAGTAACCGGATTAAATATACTCATCTTTTCGTTGAAAACATTCCCAAAAGGCCAAAACAAACATTTAAAAAACAATCACGACAAAAGAAAGAGAAAAAGAAGATACTAACATTATTTACCATACACATATTATCGTGTCATGACGACATTTAAACAAAATATTTAAAACGATTCGTCTTGGACGATTGGTCGGACCCGCCACCTTTCCCCTTATAAAATACGCGCAATACACACCAAGACACACACACATAAACTGAAATCACATTCATAAATTCTCACAAATCCACAACAACAACAACAACAAAAATCAAGAAAAAATGGCATTTCTTTTCAGCTTCTTGATTCTAGCATTTCTTGTATTCATCATCTTAATTTTCTCAGCATCTTCGACAAAGAAAACTCTACAAACCACCACCAACGAACCACCATCGTATCCACTCATTGGCTCCATACTCTCCTTCAACAAAAACCGTCACCGTCTTCTCCAATGGTACACCGAACTCCTCCGTCTCTCTCCGTCTCAAACCATCTCAATTCCTCTCCTCGGAAACCGTCGCACCATCGTCACAGCAAACCAAGAAAACGTCGAGTACATTCTCAAAACAAACTTCTTCAACTTCCCTAAAGGTAAACCTTTTACCGATCTCCTCGGTGATCTCCTCGGAAAAGGCATTTTCAATGTCGACGGTCACTCATGGAGCTCGCAGCGTAAACTCGCTAGCCACGAGTTCTCGACTCGCTCGCTTAGGAGTTTCGCTTTCGAGGTTCTTAAAGACGAAGTCGAAAACCGTCTCTTACAGGTTCTTTCCGCGGCGGCTGATGATGGGAAGACCGTGGATTTGCAAGATCTTTTGAAACGTTTTGCTTTCGATGTTGTTTGTAAAGTCTCGTTGGGTTGGGATCCGGATTGTTTGGATTTAACCCGACCCGTAAATCCTCTTGTGGAGGCGTTTGACACCGCGGCTGAGATTAGTGCACGCCGTGCCACGGAGCCGGTTTACGCTGTTTGGAAAGTGAAGCGTGTGTTAAACGTGGGAAGCGAGAGGAGGTTGAAGGAAGCGATCAAGACCGTACACGTGTTGGTATCTGATATTGTGAGGGCTAAGAAGAAGAGTCTTGAGATCGGGACCGGAGAAGAAGCCAAGCAAGATCTTCTGTCGAGGTTTTTAGCCGCCGGCCACGACGGTGAAGCAGTGAGGGACATGGTTATTAGTTTTATCATGGCGGGAAGAGATACGACGTCAGCAGCGATGACGTGGCTGTTTTGGTTGTTGACTGAAAACGATGACGTGGGGAGGAAGATTTTAGAAGAAGTAGACCCTTTGATAAGTTTAGGGTTAGGGTTTGAGGAACTGAAGGAGATGAGTTACACGAAGGCTTGTCTATGTGAAGCCATGAGGCTTTATCCTCCGGTGTCGTGGGACTCTAAGCATGCCGCAAACGACGACGTTTTGCCGGATGGGACACGTGTCAAGAGAGGAGATAAGGTGACTTATTTCCCATACGGTATGGGGAGGATGGAGACGCTATGGGGAAAGGAATGGGAGGAGTTTAAACCGAACCGGTGGTTTGAATCTGAACCGGGGAGTGCACCGCCGGTTCTGAAACCCGTTAGTCCTTACAAGTTTCCGGTATTTCAGGCGGGACCGAGGGTTTGCGTAGGGAAGGAGATGGCGTTTATGCAGATGAAATACGTCGTTGGTTCTGTTTTGAATCGGTTTGAGATTGTACCGGTTAACAAGGACCGTCCGGTTTTTGTTCCTCTTTTAACGGCTCATATGGCTGGTGGGCTCAAGGTGAAGATCAAAAGGAGAAGTCAATGTTGATCAAAGTGTCAACCATATTTTAATTAGAATCTCTTAATGTAATAGGTAAAATCAAACTGAATGATTTATCTATTACTAATACGGTAATACTCCGGCTAAATCAAAATCTGTATTTTAGCTAGTTTTTTTTTTTTTTCATCTGAACTTTATATTAATAGGAAGAAAAATAGTCAGAGTGTAATACATCAGATATAACCAACGGGATATAGCTAGTTAAATGGTGATAACATCTCATTATATAGATACTGGTTCATGAAAATCGCCATGTGTATTTTTTGAATATTTTGAAAGATAACACATTATATGTTTAGCATTTAAAGAAAACATAACACGAAGATAGAAGCCACAAGAAACATATCTATATGAAATGAACGATAAACTCTTGCTATAGAAAATAAAATGAGCTGTCAAAAAAAACAGAAGAAAAAAGAATGAAATGGATGCATAGTCATAGATGACAAAATTTCCCCTTCTACTTTATCAAAAACAAAAAGAAAGAAATTTTTCCCTTTTAATAGTTTAATATATATCTTGAGATTCTCTAAACAGGAATGAAATCTATCTGTAAATGAACTTACTCAAAACATGAACATCTCAACATGTATAACCATTTTATTCACCACTATCCCATTGACCTTATAAAAACACATGAGATTGTCAGAGTAAAAAAACTCACTATTCACTGTAATACAAAGACAAATGACCTCTCTATCCTCTTCAGCTTTCTTATTTCTGTGTTTACTTTCTTCACCCTTTCTCTCAAACGCAAACACCAAAGCAAAACTCGGGTTCTCCACAGATCTGATCCACCGCGATTCGCCTAGTTCTCCGATCTACAACCCGTCCGAAACCTCGTCCCAGCGTCTAAGAAACGCAATCCACCGATCCATAAACCGTGGTCTCCATTTCTCAGGCCAAGATGCATCAGTTAGCTCACCCCAAACCGAGCTCACCTCGTATGACGGTGAATATCTCATGAATATATCTCTAGGAACTCCTCCGCGCCCAATCATGGCGGTCGCCGACACGGGAAGCGAACTCCTCTGGGTACAGTGCAAACCATGTGACAGCTGTTACCCTCAAGATGATCCTATCTTTGACCCTAAAGCGTCTTCTACATACAAAGATGTTTCTTGCTCCTCAAGCCAATGTAATTCTTTTAGTAAAGCTGGAGCCGCCTCTTGTTTCACAAAAGACAACACTTGCAGTTACGATATACGTTACGGTGATTTCTCATACACCAAGGGTAACTTCGCTGTCGACACCTTAACTCTCGGTTCGACTAATAACCGCCCCGTGCAGATCAAAAACATGATCATCGGATGTGGTCACAACAACGCTGGGAGTTTTAAAAAGAAGGAAGATGGAATCGTCGGGCTTGGAGCTAGTCCAGTTTCGCTCATTTCGCAACTCGGCGAGTCGATCAACGGTAAATTCTCATATTGTTTGGTCCCTCTAGATTCAAAAGACAATCCAACGAGCAAGATCAACTTCGGAACCAATGCTGTTGTGTCGGAACGGGAGCTGTCTCAACTCCTTTGATCACGAGAGCAAGAGGGGTAACTTATCACCTAACCCTAGAATCCGTTAGCGTGGGAAGCACGAAACTCAAGTACCCAAGCTCAGTTTCTGGAAGCGGCAAGGGAAATATCATCATCGACTCGGGCACAACTTTTACAATGTTACCCACCGCGTTTTACTCCAAGCTCGAAGCTGCGGTTGCGTCTTCAATCAAGGCTGAGAGGAAAAAAGATCCAGAGAGCGGTTTGAGTTTGTGTTACAACGCAAATGCGGATGTAAAAGATCCAAACATTACTATTCATTTTGATGGTGCAGATGTGAAGCTGAACATTTTCAATTCCTTTGTACAAGTTTCAAAGGATTTGGTTTGTTTTGCCTTCCTTGAGACGGAGGGGGACGCCATTTACGGCAATTTGTCACAGATGGACTTTCTTGTTGGATACGACACCGTTTCTAAAATGCTGTCATTCAAACCAGCGGATTGTGCAAAGATGTAGATTTATTTTTCTGCAAATTTATGTTTTCATTATAATAATGGCTGATTTCAGTTTAGCCTAATTTGAGAAGTGTTTTCTTATCCATCTCTATATTTTATTTTAAATGATAATCTTTCCTATGAATTGGAAAAGGCACGTAATGCGGCAATGAGGACTTACCATTTTCCCCTGGATACAAATCAATAAAAAGACCTTTTTTTTGTTTCTGTCAAGTTGCTGCACATGATCTAGCAATGTAACCATGTCCTTGAAAACGGCTGTAAAATCAAACGCCTTTGGCCATCTAGCCTCAAGCAGCACACATATCACCATCAGATGAACTATCTGGTGATGTTCTATTGGAGACGACATCAAGATTTAGATTCATCCTCTGAAATGACATGAATGTATTAGATTCTTTGCATGAAAAGAGCAAAACTAGGGAAAATCTGGATAATATTGGGAAGAAATCAAGCAAGAAACCGAAGAAGAAACACTTTGATATGTAGGAAGGCATCGATGGAAAGAGCCTCCTCCAGAGCAGCATTGTTTACATCAACTACTGATCAGAGTGTTTCTTCTTCGATTTCTTGCTTGATTTCTTCCGAGCCAGGAAACGGTAGACCTTTTTTGTTTTTCTTCGGAACGCGGAAGTGTATGAACGAGCCAGCGTCGAGGGATTATATATAAACATCGCGGCGGATCGAAGGAGAGGTGCCTAGGTCTAATCTATCCGACCTTAGCTCAGTTGGTAGAGCGGAAGACTGTAGTCTGTGACAGCAAATCTAAAGGTCGCTGGTTCGATTCCGGCAGGTCGGATTTTATTTATTTAAAATAACGGCTTTGATTAACTAATTTTTATTTATTTTAATTGACAACGGTTTGAACGAACTAATAAAGTAGCACAAGTTTGAAGGGAAAGGAGAGAAGTAAGGGTTTTCATTCGACCCAGAGCCGTCCCTAAGCGCAAACAAAGCAAGCTGAAGCTTGCGGCCCTGTTTCAATCAGTAGAACCTCTATAAAACAATACTCGATAAAACAATAAACACTATAAGATAATAAATTTCTCCGGTCCCAACTCGGGCCAATGTAAAAAATAGCATAATGCGATAAGATGATAAGACAATAATATTTTTGAAACTCCTATGTAAAAATATAGTCCCAACAATAGGCTAAGATAATAATTATAAAACTAAGGCATATATATCTAAGGCAATTTAGTAAAATATGACTCCAATGTAGTTTGTCTTTTATGAAAGTTGGATTCTCGTTGGAGCTCATCTCGAATTTTTCTTATTGCATCAACAATTTCTGGGGCCAAAAGTTGTGAAGAGTTTTCGAAGCCACAATTGATTCCTTACGTGTACCTACTTACATATATTTCTATAAAGTTTCTTGTTTTTTATAGAATATTTTTATAATTATTATTTTATCGATAAAACAATAACTCGATAAGATAATAAATTTTCAAAGTCCCAACATTATTGTTTTATAGAGGTTTTACTGTAGTTATATTTCGGCCCTGATTTTCCAAAAGTTGCCTTTAGTCTAGTGGTTTATGTGAGTGTTTGACATCCAATCCCTCGCTAGTTTGACTCTACGTAGCCGCAAAATGTGAATTTTTTGTCTTTTAATGATTTTTAATATAATAAATCGGCCCATTTTATTTTCCAAGCTTGTGGCCCACCTAAAGTCAGGGACGGCTCTGATTCGACCTACTTGCTCTTAAATCTTAATCGTCTGATGTTTTTGTTACAAGATTTTTACATTCTGCTCTACGTAAATGCACATGACAGTTATGTGTTAGTAATTTAGTATAGATGAATGCTAAGCCGGAAGGGGGATTACTTTCCCGTATACATGTCCTTAGGTATCTAGAAGAAACCCTTTCATTCACATTTGCTCTTCTGACTTCTGTAATTAGCTCGTCCGAGAGGATGTAGGAAGAAAATGCGTTATCCCTAATCCCTCGCAGAGGCTGATATTGGCGTCCACTGGGAGTGTACGGACATGCTGTTGCTTTTACGAAAGATTTACGTTTTCAATTAAAAAGAAGAAAAAGTCTTTCTAAACACCATCCGACCTTAGCTCAGTTGGTAGAGCGGAAGACTGTAGTCTGTGACAGCAAATCTTTAGGTCGCTGGTTTGATTCCGGCAGGTCGGATATTTTATTTTTTAAAACATCACTTAAACTTTTGTTGAATTAAACAGAATAAAATCCTCCGTAGACTTAACCGAGCCCAACAATTTTTAATTAAAAACCCCTAGACTAAACCGAGCCCAATATAGTGGTTTCAACTTTCAAGTAAATTAGAGACAAGACATGATCATACCAAAATGATGAGTCAAGTCTATTTTGAATGTCTACCTCGGAGTAAAGTTTACTGCCCTCTCTCGGAGCTTTAAAAATCGCCTCCAAATCCAGGATCCTAGCGTCAGCAAAAATCTAAACTCTAAAGAATCTGTGCATGTTTACGACGACGTGGCCGCAGTACGTTGCCATGGTGTGGAACTAGAGAGGGATCTAAGTGCATTGTCATTGGTATAACCTTATCATATTGATTCCAGTAAACGCCGTCTGTGTTACTTTTGCTGAGTCTTGTAATTAGATGCATTTTCTTTGTTGCAACGTCAAGAGAGACAATGCGTTCGGGCAAACAAAAGTAGACGAGCAGAGGGTTGTATGGATGACAACATAAAGTTTGTGGAGAAAGAATCCGCTTTCTGGTCTCTGGTTGAGCCATGAAACCTGACATGTTGTGTTGGGCAGAGAATGTCCAGTCTTGCAGCCATGGAAGGCCAGTGAAAGAGATAGGATCATGCTCTTGTTTCCATATGGATTGTTTGTAGTCCACGAGTGTCCAAATCAAGAGATGGTGATGATCAACAGATGCAACGAGCTGAAGGACGCGTAGGTGGCCCATGGAGATTGTTAAGATCTCTGAAACAATTGCGTCGCCACCGTAAGAAGCATGACACATCTCGTGGGAACGATGGATGAGTAGGCATGTCTTTCGATCATTAGGGTTGTAAGCCACGACAGGCCCGTCCTCTGCTAACCAATGTAAAGCTCCTTTAAAGACTAAGGCTTGGTATTGAGTTGGACACCAACTGGATTGTGACCAAGGAGGATGATCAACTTTACTGCCTATCCATGTACCGATCATAGAATCAAACAAGAACACTCTAAACCAGGAACGTGTACATCTCATCAACCTGACAACATGGTATATGCCTTTCGTCCCATTCCCTATTAATCCAATAGGCACCCCCGAAGTCGCAAAGCCTGGTTCAGGAAGACGTGTCCATTGCATAGTCAAAGGATTCACAATATAGAATTCTTTAGATGAAGATTTCATGCACAACAAGACATCTTTGCAAGAGGCTAGGACACAAACCGGAGGATCAAACTCGGGATCGACATACTTGCTTAGCTCGAATCCTTTCCAACCCTCCATGCATATGTCGTTTGTAGCATATTGAGGTTGCGTGTTGAGAATCAAAGCCAGGCTTGGATTGTGATGGAAAGAAGAAGAAGAAGAAGATATCAGAGACTTCCATCGCTTGCTCACGTTTTTGCAAGCCACGAAATCTCTAGGGTTACGTAGCTTGGAAAAGATCTCTTGCAATAGCAAGCACTCAGGTAAATCCTCTATGATGATATTTGGTTTTCTTGTTGCAGCAACTTTGCCTTTTCTTCTTCTTTCTATCCAGTACAAAGCTCTCTTTGACCTCTTTCTTTTTCTCAATGATGCCATCTATTAGGGTTGATCTCTCTCTCGTTCGTACTTTAGTTTCCCTTTAGTATTTTATTGATATTCATAATAATGTATGTTTACACGCTTGCTAAACCCTAGTCCATGTTGACTTTTAAATTAACAATTTCTCATATTTTCCTCTTTTTTGTGTGATTGTGATGGATGAACTTTCTGCTCGACAAATCTCCAAAAAAAAAACTAACGAAATTTCCTTTTAGAAAAAAAAAAATATAATATGTCTCTGGTTTTATTATCTCTTTGTTTTGGTGTTGGCCCGTCTTTATGACACTCTGTTTCATCTTTCCCATTTTATTCGGATGAAAAAAAACAGAGAAATTTAAGAATAACAACATTACTTCTTCTTTTTTGGTTTTAAACAACATTACTTCTACAGTTGTACTCAAATATAGTTCCGATCCCCTTCGATTCCATCATAGACTGCAAGAAAATTCGAGACACGTATGTATGGTTTATAATCAATAGCAAATATCATTTTCAACTTATTGGCTGTTGCAATGTATATTCAAAAAACTTTAATAAGAAAGGGTGCACAGCTCGGTAAAACAAAATGTTCAGGGTTCAACTTCAGTCTCTACATCATCTGAGCTTAGCACTTACGGATGCTTTTGTCTACAAGACTACAATGACTTTTTTTTTGTGTGCAACAATCAACGTGTGACTAATTTACCTAAACTATTACAGAGTTGACGTAAGAACATAGTTCTAAGCAGGAAATGGCTAGAAAAGAAACCATGTACCACTAAAAGTCTAAAACACAAACGTTTTGATCTAACAAATATCCCCCAGGTGATTTGTTTTTCTTCACTGTTCGAAGAGATGTTTAAAAGGTTTGCCTGTTACCTATATACAACATCAGGCTTCATTGGTTGAAACTTATTTACCGGTTTATTGTATTTCCTCTAGTTTCGTCCAAACGGAGCAACAGTTTTAGAACAAATCATGAATTGTGTGGAACAAGAAATAATATAAAGACCATCTCCATCCCTAAAACCATGTTTTTGGTTCTAAACTATTTTTTATTACTAATTTTCACACAAATCAATACTAGCAACTTCTAGGTGGTTTTTATTTTCTTCTTCCTCCATCCCTAAAACTTTTTATTTGGTTCTTAACAAAAAAAATTTAAATTTTACAAAATTTCCTCAACAAATCATTCAAGGAGAAACATGGAAACGAAAGCCAATGGCGTTGGTAGAGAGTTCTCTTCTGCCTCCAAGATGCAGATCAAGAAGTGGACATGCTTATACATTAGTTTTTGTCACTCGTTCCCTGAAAAATTAAGCCATGAACTCAAGGAAAATGAAACCGGGTCTAATTGCTCCCTGAAGTTTCCTATTAATCCATATCATTAGTCACATCGATTCAGAGCAGCTCGTAGTAAAGTAGACTCGCCAATCTCTTTCAATCTTAGTAAGAGGCAAGTCTTAGTTTCAAGCAGCGCAAAGATTATCCCGTATCTGCATAAACTATCGATCTTGAGCTTCACTTTGAATCCAGCACGGAACGCTCCTTCGCTGAGGATACTAACTCTGATCACTTCTCTGCATTTCAACGTCTTGATCAGCAAAGAACTCTCGGCTCTATTGCAATCTCTTTCTTCATCTCGTCATTGCCAAATCCCATCTTCTTGAATTCATCAAGCAATGGCTTAAGTCTAGTCTCAGTACCAATCCCTAGAATCTCAGGGAAAATGTGAAAGAACCTCTCAATGTTATCTCGAGAAATGCCGATTCCAACCAAAAACTCAATCTTTCTACGGATTGCAATCTCATTCACAACAATAACGCCAGGAAACGAACCTAAAATCTTACTAACAGTGCTATCACAAAACCTTAAACCCTTCAAAACTTCTCAGGACCGATTCCGATTCTACTGGAATATTCGAGAATGCTCGTAATCGCGGAGGAAGAGAGGCCGAATTTTACGCAATCCGAGATAGGAACTATCCATTTCCTCAGGAACTCCGATCGAAGAACATGAGGGCAATCGGAAATCAACTTAACGAGTGATTTCTGAGAAATTTTCAGCGACAACGATACACCGGGCGAGCTCTCGGTCTCCGCTAAATCCGAATTCAACAGGAAATTGTTCCTTGAAAGGAAGTGTGGTGCAAAATTTGTTTGGAGAAGATTGAGGAGATTGGCGAGCAAAATTTGTTTTTGTTCTCAAAAATCGAATTAATGTGGTGCCGACACGTGTCGGGTTTTAAGCAAGAAGAAAAATTCTAGCTAACAACTCGGTTCCACAGATTTATTTTCTTTTTTCTTTTCTTAATTGCCTTTAATTGTTAAAACCCACCTTAAAACCCACCTAAGAAACAGGGCTGGAGATGCTAGGTGCAAAATACGATCACATTCATGCTGCTGAATGTTGCTAGCTAGTCCATGGATAAAAGAACTCCATATCGAGTGCCTATCACGATCTATTGCAACATAATGAGACCAAAATCTAGCTACGAAGAAAATTAGATTCATTATCATTTTTGTTTTTAATTAAAAGAAGTAAAAGTCATATACATACATTCTATACCAAAAACGTTTATCTAATTTACATCAAGTTGTCGTGACCAAAAAAAAAAAAAATTACATCAAGTTGAGTCTGTACTAAAAGCATAGCTACACATTTGGTTAACCAAATGTGGAATATTATAACTAAAAATAATAATCATTGAAAAAGGAAATTATTGGACGGCCGATCTAGTTGACTTCTCCGTGTGTTTATAAAGATAAAGACACAATCGACGTGAGGCCGGAAATAAACGCGTCTTTCCTTTCTCCTTCAAAGGATTTCAGAAGACTCCCGATTTGCTCTTCGATCGATCTCTTTGGCTCGTTTGATCGATATCTTCTGGATTCCTTTTTGCAATTCGCCGTCCGGTAAGACCTTCCGGCATCTGTGAGAATCGGCGGAAAGGAGAGAGAGAAAGAGAATTATCCTTCCTCGAACTCAATTTAGGGTTTTCCAGATCTGATTTTGTTTTCATCGAGATTCTCTCTTTGTTTGATTGATCCGATTGTTTTCTTTTGCTATTCGATAATTTCAATTTCCGATTGCTTATTGAGAAGAATTCTGGTTATTAATACGATGGCGGCAGGAGGAGTTGAAATTTCCAGAAGTTCTGTCGCCGTTGATCGTGCTCGTGAGTTTTACCCACGCCACGGTGGTAGAGACGGTGAGAGGCGTCAGACCAAACGACCCAACGAATTTGACCGCAGGTGGAATGATGGGAGGCGCGATTCACGCGTGGCTTCTCAAAGAGGAGAAGCCCGTGAGGAAGATGGTGCTCAGAGACCCTCTGAGAAGAGGAGGAAGTGTTCTCCTCTCGCTTGGGAGAGAGAAGATAAAGTGGTTCGAGCTACGCTTTGTGAGAACAACATAATATCCAAGCAGATTGTTGATGTGGCTGCTACAAAGAAGATATCTTCTGAGGATCACGTCGGTGTTCTCTCCCCAGAGCGTGTTTCTACAGTGCCGTTGACTCGCCAGCATCCATTTGATGATCTCGAGGAGGGCCAGTTGGAGGATGAGCAGGTGGTTCTGGCACCAAATATCGCTACGTCTAAATGGGCTACGTGTTTGGAATCTCCAAAGGAGGAGGAAAAGTTAACATCTTTCAGTAATAGCAGATGGAATAGTCCTGAGAGCGGGGAATTCCAAGTGGAGGCTTCTGAAGAACGGAGGTCTAACTCGTCTGGTTCCGGTAGCGGAGCTCGCAGCTTAGAACCTGTTAGTGCTCATGAACATTCAGAGCATGAGTCAGAGGGTCGTGTTGATATGGATGCTGGTGAAGCAGAGTGTTGTACTTCTGATGTTAACGAGTCAGAAAATGATGAACCAGAGGGAGGCTTGAGCATGCTATCTGGTAGTAGAGATGTAAATGAGTATCAGAAGCTAAGTAAGATAAACGAAGGCACTTACGGTGTTGTTTTCAAAGCCAAGGACAGGAAGACGGAGGAGATTGTGGCACTGAAAATGATCAAGATGAACATGGAAGATCAGTATGGATTCCCGTTGACGTCTTTGAGGGAAATCAACATTCTTTTGTCGTGCAACCACCCGTCGATTGTGAACGTCAAGGAAGTTGTGGTGGGAAACGGTGATAGTGTTTTCATGGTCATGGAGCACTTGGAGCATGACTTGAGGGGTGTCATGGACAGGATGAAGCAGCCTTTTAGCACCAGCGAGGTAAAATGCTTGATGATTCAGCTGTTGGAGGGTATGCAATACCTCCATAGCAACTGGATCATTCACAGGGATCTAAAGCCGTCGAATCTTCTAATGAACAACAGTGGGGAGCTGAAAATATGTGATTTTGGAATGGCTCGCCAATATGGGAGTCCTATCAAGCCCTACACTCAGTTGGTTGTTACACAGTGGTACAGGTCTCCAGAGCTTCTTCTAGGAACGAAGGAGTATTCAACAACAGTTGATATGTGGTCGATTGGGTGCATTATGGCTGAATTGTTGTCTCTGAAACCTCTTTTCCGAGGGAAAAGTCAGAATGATATTGACCAGCTTCAACAGGTAAACTGTGGTTGTTCTAGTTTCTCTATACCCTGTGTTATCTGATGTTTGTTTATCACGTTACTAAGCAAAGCGTTGAAATGTCTGCTCAGATCTTTGCGGTTCTTGGGACACCAAGCGAGGCGATCTGGCCTGGATTCTCGTCGTTGCCGGGAGCAAAAGCCAAGTTTCGTAAGCAACCGTGAGTAATCAGTCTCTTTCATGTAGTGTTGACTTGTTTTATGAGTATGTCTATTGCTCACTAGTCATTTCTGGTTGGTCTGATTAGTCTTGTGTCTCTGTATTGCAGGTACAATTTACTACGTAAGAAATTTCCTGCTGCATCTTTTACAGGAGCTCCAGTTCTTTCAGAATTGGGACACCAAGCGAGGCGATCTGGCCTGGATTCTCGTCGTTGCCGGGAGCAAAAGCCAAGTTTCGTAAGCAACCGTGAGTAATCAGTCTCTTTCATGTAGTGTTGACTTGTTTTATGAGTATGTCTATTGCTCACTAGTCATTTCTGGTTGGTCTGATTAGTCTTGTGTCTCTGTATTGCAGGTACAATTTACTACGTAAGAAATTTCCTGCTGCATCTTTTACAGGAGTCTCCTCTAAACTAATATGATATTTATGAGGTCCAGGGAAGTCATTGGTTGTGTCCTGTATCTTTTTCATCCTTACTTTTTACTTTGTGGTTCTTAACAAGATGGGATTTCGAACCAAGAGGAGATAGGGAACTTGGTGATCGTTGCGCTGCGGGAAGTGTTGATGAAGGTTAGATATGAGTGGTCCATGAATCTGCAAGGTGTGTGGGTCTTTCTTTTTCTCACTCTTCCTCTCCTTGTCTCTCGTTAAGTACCCATTGTATTAGACTTGTACAATATCGAAGTTGATTCTAGTAATGAGATCCATTGAGTTTTGAATTTTCTCTTATCCTCATATTCCTTTGTGTTATCTTCTTCACGAGGTTAATACTAAAGGGTTTACCCGAAAACGAAAAGTGGGAAGTGGACTTGCTATCTTGTAAGTGTTATTTAACCTTTGCCATCCACAACATTATGTTAACTTGTAGTTTTTTTTGGGTTCATACCTTGTCGTTTCCTCAGTCATCTTTAAAGGACGTACCTATCTTCCATATCATAGTCTTTAGCGGAAAGATCCCTTTTTACCATTTAATTACGGTCTGAACATGGTGCCTCCCGGTGAGTAACTGATGCAGAAAGACTTAGCTCCGTGATTTCTTATCCTCTTATTCTTTTTTTCTTGTCACTTCACTGTTTCTATTTGGCAGAGATGGATTTGAGATTTAGAGACTACTGATCAAAGACATGAAAGCTGGTAGTGTAATTGCTTTTTTCGCTAGATAATTGAATCTGTTGACGAGAAGAAAACAAAAAACGAAAAAAAGAATCGATCCCTTGTATTTTCATTCAAATGATCATTAGTAAGAGTCAGTTGTCGATCAAAGATTTTTAAAAAGTATTTATCCCGAAAATGATTAACTTGTTGCAGCTCTGCTAACACCTTTTCACGGATTATACCCCACACCAAAACTCGATGCAACGAATACAAGATATAAATTTTCATGATCCAAAACTATTTCTAGAATTTGATCTCTTGTCCACAAATGACAACCCAACGAAGTAGTGACTTAATGTGCTAATATTCTTTACACCTATCGTCACTTCAAACCACACAAACCATGCCGATTTGTTTTCTCCATCTCCAGCTTTTTCTTCTTTTCATCATGACTCACAAGTATCTTTATCCTTCTTAAGATTCAACAGTTCACGTGTGCCTCATCATCAGATGAGAAGCAACATGGTGTCTCCCGCCGGAATGCCTCAAATCTCAGGTTACGTTTCTACCGATAATATGGTCACGGTCCAACATGATCATGAACGTTTCATGACTTCTGATACAACCATTTGGGAATCTACATTTCCCCCACCAAGTTTTACTGATATGGAGAACGAGTTCATGTACACTTCTGTACAACTACAAATGCAACAACAAGACTATGCATCTCGTCAGAATTTGGACCCGGCAAAAAACCCTCATGAGCAATATGTTCCCTAAGATGGTCGTCATATGGTGAAGAAGCATCTATTTCGGTTTTAGCTTTAACAGTGTCGTTTATTAAATTCAGTTTGGTTTATGTCTTTTTTAATTGATTTCAGCTTATGTAATATAAAGATATATAGGAACAATGAACTTTGTTTTTTCTTCATTTGATCATTGCTGCTGATAATTTGAAATAGTTTAACTCACTAGGGTTGAACCCACGCAAAATTAGAATCAACTGGATTAACTATCATAGAGAAGTAGAGAACCGGAGGGGTATTTGGTATACTCGTAGTGCATGCTTCACTATTGTTGAATGTGTACATATCCTTCTGCGCGTGTGTGTGTATGTTAGAAACAAAGTCCCTCAATTCACGGCCGGCGCTTGACACATCCCCATGAAACATTTGCTTTGTGCACCATTTTAAATTTGCTTTGGTTCCATATAAAGAATCTTGTTGTTTCAAATCTGCTGGTTATGCCATATAACGAAACTACTCCTTTATCCAATATGCAAATAATGGTATAATACTTGAGATTTTCAATTTGACGTACAATATCCAAGAGCAGCGTTTTGGACCTTTTGGTTTCAAAAACTCCGAATATTAAGCTCATGAAATAAACATGATAGAGAAAATAAAGAGAAGAAAATGTGATAATTATGTGAATTGAACTTGGCCAATATTAAACATTTTACCAAAATATAAATAAATCTACAGTAAAACCTAAAACTTATCCGGAGTATATAAATAAATCTACAGTCAGCCTATATATAGATGATAACCAATGAGAGTTTGAGGAGTCGATGATTAGTTAATTACTAAAAAAAGTGGAGAAGTGGTCGAGTCATGGGCTACTTTGGCATAATTGGAGCAAGGAGCTATTGCCCTGAAGGGGACAATAGCTTTGGTGACTCATCCTAGGTTGCCAACCAGATTACAATCATAACACGTGGCGCGAACCCATTTCGTCATTTTTCCAAGTTAGGATTCTTGGTTTTTGGGACTTTTGCGGCCTTCAAGAAGAACCTAATTCTTTTCTCACAAATTCTTTTAAACGTCCCAATCCCAAATTATCTAACTTTAGTTGGCGGATTTTCATTAGTCGAACGTGCCTGCTTTTGTTTTCTTTACGGATACTTCAAAAGAGATCTCCAATGGTTTCATCACATAATATTACGAAACTGTGTGCGAAATTTGTATTACTGTATCGGATACTAATTAACTATACAATTAGGTATCAAAGCAGCAGGTGAGATTCAAAACGTAATCAATGTTTTGTTTTCCCGTTTTTCTCGCGAATGTATCTCCTTCTCCATCTTTTAATCAATGTCTTTGAAAAGCATACATCTAAAGATAAGAGATTGCCCGGCTTCTACTTTTAGAAAGTAAATCGGCCTGCTCGGTTATTTAATCACTAGTCCTAAAACGTCTGTAAAGGGAAACCCTCCAATTATATCATCTAGATAATATTATATTTATATATTGTACTATATATAGTAGTATGTACATGGACACCATCTTTAATTATCACATAAGTTTAAGGTTTATATATCGGGTAGGGAATGTAATTGTTTTTACACATTATGTAATTATATATTCATAGGGGTGTGATATATATTCATATTAGATATCACTTTGGAACCCTTCAATTTCATGTACCCTTGTAATTATGTTTAAACAATGTGACATGTACTATATATAGATACATAATTTTCAATGGAACTATGGGAGAACATTTGAGATTTTTAATAAATTATTTTCCGAATTTAAAATGAGAATCGTCTATATGGTCAAGTTCAAGTTATGCTCTTATAGGAAACTATAGGTAACTGGCTCTCAGAAACATTGTAATAGGTCTTTGTTAATCGTTAACATGTAAGCAAATAATCTGATTTTAAGAGAATACTTTATTATAATAACTAATCATAAACTACGTTTTCATAGTATAATTTAGATAAAAATGCTTTCTTGTTTCATTAAAATAACTTTGATCGTATAATTATGTTGATGAAACTTAATAATTTATTCTCCTCGTATATGAAAGATAACATGCTATCTTGAACTATCTCGACCTTTAAATTTTTTAGCTTGATATGTATTATCCTCATAATTTACAACGATTAAATCGGAAGATCAATCATAGCATCCAATCCTATTTTATTAGCATGACTATATTAGTTGATAAGATTTGTGAAGCTTATCTTATGAAACAAACAAAATATTAAAATAATGTAGCTATTGTGGTAACCTATATGGGATATGCCACGTGCTCCAAGAGGCATATACTTAAAAGAGGGTTAACATTTTTGTTACCATATTTTTTTATGCAAGGAACCACCAAACCTTGTCCACCAATCAATGAATACACTTTTTTTTTCCTAACATAGTAAGTAGTAACTATGTATAGTAAACATCCGAAAAATTTAAGCAGACCGGAAGTTTTTAAAAAGGAGTTAAGTTACACTCAATTCTAAATAGGCCAATTAACCTAGTGATAATGGAAAAAGGAGCTCTTTAATGACCAAAAACTTATCCAGTAAAGTCAGAAAACGCGAGCTAGTTTCAATGCGAGGAAGTCATCATGTAGTGCGAGAGTGTGAATACATTTTTTATATTTATAACTGAATGGAACTAGAGATGTTTTATCAGATCAAAGTCAATTTCATGTTGATAAAGCAGAGCAAAAAAATAATAAATAAACTGATTTTATTTTATATCCAAATAAGTAGATTATAACAGATTCAGAAATTTATTAACTCCGCTAAAAACATTGGTTTTATTTTATCAAGAGCAAGTAACGTATATATTGCTAAGGAAAATGATACCAGAAGGTCCAAAACACTTAATTTGAACCAACTGATATTTGATTTTTGTTCGATTTTGTAGAAAACTTAACGGAAACCAAATTGTAGAAGGAGATATTTATAGGAGAAGATTCCAACATAGTCATAATTATAGTGACTTATACCGAATTAAATTTGAATAGTTGAGTATTGATGTCTCAGTCAGAAAAAAAAAAAAAATAGAAAAGAGTTCCTGCCTGAAAACATTTCCAGCGATAAATGTGCTGTACTTAAAACATCTAAGCAGATGGGTGTATGTTTAAGTATTTTAACTACTGATTTTTTTAATTTATTACAATTAATGAAACAAAATCAGGTTGATTTGTATAGTATAGTTCAAAATCAGGAGTAGTATTGTAAACACATTAGCTAATAAGCTGTCTTTACGTGTCCTCATGCGTGTTCTCTCGCAAAGTATACAACACAACCCACCCATAACAATATTTTCTAGATACCCTCGCACCTTGGAACGATATCCCAAATCTAACGTTAAATATCATTACCTAACCTATAGAGTACTCCTTTTTTTATAACCAAACTTATATCATTGTTCATATTCCGCTTGAAGACACTGTTCAGTGTTCATCCAATATTTTGTATTGTATTTGCTTATTTTACTATATTCATTTGATTAATTGATATTCATTTATGTATAATTAACGGTTACCTAACTCCATCTAAATCTTTTTTTGTTGTCACCTTCATTTGCACTATATCTTCAAAGTCATTTACACATGAGATCATCTTGTCCCCTTTGAGATCTAATTTGTCACAATCACTTTAAATTTAACTAAGATGCCATTCGCTTTAAATTGAGACTTGGTCAATGATTATAATTATAATCGATCCTCATCTTTTGGATCGTGCCTAATTAAACTTTTTTCTTGTAAGATATTTTAACCTTCATTTGGCATTTGTTTTTAGAGGAAATTTGTAGAAATATCACAAAACCTTATGTGTTTTGAAACTTTAAAATTTGAGGATTACTATACAGGTCCTCCATTTGCTAGTGGAATATATTGAATTAGAGATATAACCATCGGAGCTTGATATTGTTAATTTGTTATGATATAATACAGTTCACTTGGTTAATAATAAAACAAAATACCGTCTTCCATAATATATGGATAATTGCCTATCTCTTCTATGCAGACGTAACCTTATACAATCTTGTCTTTCTCTTAAAATAGTTAGTTGAGAAATATTTCCGTTGTCCGCAAAATTACCAAACAAAATTAGTTCCAGTAAAGAACAAGGGTCAAAGTGAGCAAGAATTAATTAATCTATATTGCATTACTTACAAATTTCACATGAGCCATGTTCGGGAGTGAATCGCTACGATAGTAGTTAACTGAAAAAAAGTATTTACAAATTACAAACGTTTTGTCCAAACAGAAGTGACCATATAAAATACAGCACGAAGCAAACATTTACATGGGAGAAAACTTTTCTTTTCTTTTTTCGCAACACAAGGTAGAAGAATAACTTTACATTTATTTTTGGGTAGAAGAATAACTTAGGCAAAAATAAGAAAAGAAAAAGGAGAATAACTTTCCATGTGCAGCCCAACCCTTTATGAGCGTCTTCTAGACCCAACACAACCACAAGCGTGCAGGCTACGACACGCGTCCAGATCGCAATCCTTATAGACCAAAACACTCGTGTAGACTCCGACGCGTGTCCTGATCACTGACGTTATAAAACCCTAAACCCATTGGTTCAGTGTTCTTCAGTAAATTAAGCTTTATCAGCTAATTCTCAAAACATTCTATTCACTAAGACAGAGAGAGAGAAAATGGACGGTAGGGGAGGGTGTTGCATAACAAGGTACGCCGTTGGAGCTGGACTGTACGATCTCTCTAAAGCAGATCGCATCATGCTTCGATATCGTCCCATCGCTCCTAAACCAACCAGCGACGGCGGCAGAGTAAAACCGGTATCCAGCGGAGAGAGTAGTGGTGGAGGAAGCTCCGACGTTTCTTTTAAATCAGGTAGAGGAAAGAGGAAATGCCAGCAGAAGGACAATGGCGGTAACGCAAGGAGGTGCACTCGGCGGAGGAGATCGGTTAAGTCCGTCGTTCACGGCGGTGCTGCTGCGGTGACTCTGTCTTTATTGCCGGAGACGCCCGATCAAGATGCGTTTACATATCGGAAGACATCGGTGGAGAAGGAGAAGCGACAGGGTCCATTCTGGCTGAGTTTTAGCAGCGACGGAGGCGGCAGGATGTATCATAGGGAAGAGGTTGTACGGAGGAGGACGGTGGTGATTTCGTCGTGTATGACGGTGGAGCGTGTAACGGACGCTTGGATTGATGGTTATGGTTTAGGGAGGTCAGATGAAGAAAGGAAAATGAATCTTGTGAGGGACACGTGTCCTGGTTTCATATCAGACGTTTTAGGGAAAGTGACGTGGACAAACGACGCGTACAGGAAGATGGCGAGGGATAATATTCCAGTGGAAGAAGGTGCACCGGAAAACACGAACGGCGATATTTTTCAGGTGACCGTACGGTTGGTAATGAGGGAGAGGCCAATGCTGACGTACCCGGCTTTCACATGCAGAGTGAAACTACAGTACGCGTGTCAAGATCGTGAGATGAGAGGGTCCGTCACGGTGCCTTGCGACGTGTGGAGAATGGATTGTGGTGGTTTCGCTTGGAGGCTCGACGTCAAGGCTGCTTTGTGCCTTTGACCCGTAGATTGTAGCCAATGTCCACCGTAGAGATCAGTATTGTGCACGATCGCCGACGAGAGGAACGGTCCTGACCGCTACATTACAAGATGTCCTCGAAAGAATCTATGCATTCGTAATACTAAATTTCTGACTATTTTAACATCATATTTTATGTCGTTTTTTTTTTTTTCCTTGAATAGATTTTGTTTAGAGTTCTTGTAAAAATGCATCCCTTTTTTTCTCCTTCTCTTTCTTCTTAACGTATTTGTGATGCTAAATTTCGAGCTTAAGGTGTAAAAGTAATTAATGAAATTTGCATTTATTGCCTTTATCGTCGGTGTCACATTTCATGGTAAGGTCGTCACCGGCTCACCGTCCAACCATGCAAAATCCAAGGTGGTCCAAAACGTGAAACCTAATTTCTTGATAGCTACGAAAATATGTGACCGAACCGGTTTTGAAACTATTAACTATGTATATGCGATTATTCATGATCGTCTGGAAGCGTTCGTGAATTCATTCCTAAACTCGGAAATATCTACAAACGATTAAAAGTGTGGTTATAAACTTTTTATTTTGTGCGCAAAGTCAGTTACTTTCTTGAAATGATTTTTCAGTGGACCTCACATTTTGATTTTGATATGTTATTTTAGCGGCATTCACATTTTCATCGACCGAAGAATATAAAAAAGTAACTAGCCAATAAAAGGTGGACATGTCCAACAAAAGAAAACAAAAAAGAGGGTGAAGAATAAAATGTTGTACTACTAGTTTTGAATGTACTACAGTCTACACCTGCGATATCCAATGATACATGGGACATCTATCATCTAATTTATGCAATAATTTAAATGTCACGTGGACCAATGTTAGCTATCTGTAGGTGTGTGTGTGTGTGTGTGTGTGTGTGTGTGTGTGTGATCTTGAAGGTTAATTTCAGCATTAAAAGAAAACGGCAAATTCATGACGTTCAACGGCGTACCAAATTTCTCAAATATGTGGCTAAAGTCTTTAGAGGTTTTACTTCTTAGGCCTAATAAATAATTTTCGTGCTATTTACAACTTCTAGATATTTGGGTGAGTCCATAACCTGAATTCAAAATGTATGGATTTTTTTTCAAAACGAAAGCCATTTTGTTTTTATCTTCTTGGAATCTCTAGACTTGAAAATCGAGTTCCGTACCTCTAAATGATGTCTTGAATTTACTGAAAATTTGAAATGTTCGTGTGGCAAAACAAAGTATAGTTTGACACCAGGTAATTTGGTTCTTTCAATCAATTCTGTAACGTGTGCGCTTGCATCGTTAAGAAGAATAAGGAAGAAGAAGCCAAATAATGTTGTTTATAGAGATGTCACGTGAAAGTGCTAGAGATTGGTGTCAAATGAGATATTCTTTATTTGGAGAAAATGAAATGTCTTATATTTGTGAGAATTGGTATTCAACAAAAATTACCACATGCACGGTGAGTATTTGCGAGACACGGATGATGAAACGAAGCAAGCTTCCCAGAGTTTCAGCCAAATGCCAAATCCAATTTTATGCGCTTATGTAGCTCAGGTTTGATAAATTATACATGCAAGTAAAAATATTTTAATCTTGTGAGAATGACATTGTGAAAGAGAATCTGCCATTTTCGTTGCCTACTTCTACTTTGTTTTGGACAACGCATACTAGATCTCAGAAGCTTGATTATATCTTGATAGAGTGATTAGCTAAGATTTCAATGTTCTCAGCAAGTCAGCATATTTAATTTAAGTTTTAGAGGTGTTTTCTCAGTTCCGGGAAAACTTGCATCACAAGAAATCACAGTTCTACTACACAAAGGCCAATTGACTATGAAAATCAGACTAGACTTGAACTAAGATTGAATGAGTATTAATTTGCACATGATTGTCTAATTTTTAATTTCAAAGAAAAAAAGAAATTCAAAAGCAAACTTAACCATTCTTCAAGTTTCAGCAAGTCAGTGAGCATTTGTATTCCAAACTTCTGGACAGAGACAAAGTTTTGCTTTACAGAGTTACAAGCTATGAAATGCTTCTATCGCTGATACGTTAAACATATTTGTGAAATCAGTTGGAAAGAGAGAACATGGTAGATTATGACTGAAGCAGCAGAGAATGAGGTTAGTGTACATGTATGGCCAGATTCGATACCTCAATCTCAGATTTCTTCTATACTGTCCACACAAACTCAGGCACATCCAATCTCTCAATAGGTCTTGAATATGGAGGACCCTCTTCACAAATGACTTTGACATTGAGCTTTGGCACTTTCTGACTCAGAATCTTGCAAGCAGCGAACAACATCCAAAGGGATTGCAAGAGTGTAGTGTCTCCGAAAGGGCAATCTCTGACTATCACAAGCTTCCACAGCCTGAAAATAAGTGATAGATCACCAAATCACTCTCTCCAAAAAGCTTCTTAGCATCTTGAAGATCCATGCATTCCTCAGCTATCGCTTTGAATCCTTCATCAACTGGCTGCTCATATGTTTTGCAATCAGGAGCAAATGGCTCTATCACAGAGAGACACAAACACTTTACTAACTAGTTGTCACTAGGGGTTTAATATTTTGCTTTTTTTGGTGTGTGAAATTATTTATTTATTTTTTGTTCAATTTTTTTTTTAATGATCGTCAGTAATATCCTGTTTTGTATTTATTTTTGTCAACATCGATAAAATTTTGATATATATATATGGATCAAATCGGTGACGTATAACCACGTCAACGAGAAAATTTTCAGTCAACGAGTAAAACAGAAAACTATACTCAAATGAACAACAATAATATATAAATAAATAAAAATTATAGTCTCTTCACTTTCAAAAAGATAAATAAAAAATCAGAGAAAGATAAATCCACAACCCCTACGTACGTGGGTTTGTATATATCCTAAATCAAAACCCTTAAAGATATGCGTGTGTATATATATAAGATTATCCTAAATTAGCACCTAAAGCGTTGTTGCCTGGTTGGTCTAGTTTCAGGATGAAGAATATGATGGAAGCGGTTCTTCTTTATTTCAGTTTAGTCCATATTGGGTGTGAAATTTCGTCACTGGTAGAACAAGTGATTCCGATACTGTTAGAACAAACAAAGCAAACATCCCGACGATTCTTCGAGAAGAGGAGAGCCAAACTTTGCCAGAGATATGAAGGTGAAGACAGGATCAGTGCTTTGCCTGACCATCTGCTCGTGCGGATATTGTCGCTTGTTGTCCCAACAAAAGAAGTTGAGGCTACCAAGATTTTGTCGAAACGCTGGCGTTTTGTTTGGACGATGGTTCCAAGACTCAGGTACATAGAGAACAATGATGGTACTCGTAGAATAGTTGTTGCCGGTTTGCTTGGCCGTTTACTAAACCCTTTACTTGGAAAATCCGATCCGAAACTGCATTGTGTTTGGTGGTACCTTGACAAGTCGTTACAACTCAACAAGGCACCTAAATTAGAAAGATTAGTTATACAACTCGGTCAACATTGTCCTGTCGATGTTGATGTGGAAAAGTGGATTGTAAATGCCGTTGATCGCAAGGTTAGTGAGCTAGGGTTTATGCTATCTTGGTCTGCCAAGCCTACAAAGTTGCCTAATAGTGTTTACACATGCGACACACTCGTCTCTTTGGGTCTTTCAGACAAGATTCTCGTGGATGTTCCTTCTTCTGCTTGCTTCCCATCCCTCAAATCTCTTGGCCTTTACTTTGTCTTGTATAAAGATAAAGATTCTCTCGTTAGGTTTTTATCTAGTTGTCCTGTACTAAAGCATTTGATCGTGTACCGGAATCACCAAGACACAGCGATAGATTTCAAGATAAACGTCCCATCTTTGGAATGTTTGTCGTATGATGATACGGCAACGAATAAAGATAATGGGAAGAGTTTGGTTATAGATACTCTGGCTTTAAAGAAACTCTTTCTCACATACAATTCAGACGGTTCTTGCTTGATTATGAATAGGCCTCGTTTTGATAAAGCAAGAATCTATGTTGATTGTTACCTTGATGACATGTTTTTGAGATCTCTTTCTTCACTCACTTACCTCGAATTATTTTTGAGCTTTACAACGGTATGTAGTTACCAATCTCACTCTTTTTATTTATTTACTATGGTTAATTAATTGTGATGGTCACATAGTTTATAGCGTTTACTTATGTAATATGTGTTGTTGTTGTGTTCATTTCAGGTTGCATGTTGTAACGCTATTAATTTCTCCAAGCTTATGGAGTGTAAGATAATTCTTTTAAATGGTTTAGACTGGTTGGATCCACTAACGAGCTTGCTTCAAAATTCTCCTAATCTAAAAGTTGTTTTCATCGACCAGGTTTGTACATTTTTTACTCATGCATGTTTCGATGGAATATTTACCAAAGTAAAAGTAAATGTGCTCATTCTAAATGTATATTCATTGTTGCTTCACAGTCATTCATTCGATTTGAGGAGGATTTCGCGGTTTCATGGAACCAACCGAGTTCTGTTCCGGGATGTTTGTCAGCCCATCTCGAGATCTTTGAGTGGAAAGGGTATAGAGGAAGAAGCAAAGAAAAAGAAATCGTAAGATACATTCTTGCAAACTCCGAGTGTTTAAAGAGAGCTGGAATCTCTATCACTTGCAAGCGTATAAATAGAAAGAAGATGATGAGAGAGTTAGAATCTATGCATAGGGTTTCAACATCATCACAGATTCTCTTCTCCACTCAGTTGGAATATCTTGACATGGAAAAGGAAATGACTGACTAATCTATATCCTAAACCATATTTGAATGTCAATAGTTAAGCTGGTCTTTTTTGTTAAATATACACAGTTATTCGAGGTATTTAAATACCAAGATCAACAAAACCGTTGAATTATTTATCTGCTGTTTTATAAGACTGAAACGTTTAAGCTGTAACAAGATTGAGCTGCTGATGAATGCTCAAACCATCATTAGTCGTTTGTTCTCAATTTATTACGCTAATTGTGATTATGTAATTAAATTAAGCAAATGTTTTTCTTCAACTTTAACAATCGAAAGTCCAACAAAGAAGGCTTCTTGGTTCTACTTTTAAACCTCCGTCTAAAGATCAATCTGTGAAGACTTGAGCACCGTTAACAACAGGTTGCTGTTCCGAGTAACCGATACTACTCTCATCACTCAGAATGCTATAGTCAAAATCATCAAACTCGTCATCATCATCTTCGTCTTCTTCTTCCTCATCCTCAGACTCTGTTTCTTCTTCTTCTTCTTGTTGATTCGCCAAGTTAGACCCATCTTTTCTTCTTTCAATCGACTGCTTAATGGCATCATCGTAAGACATATCGTACCACACATTGCCTTTCCCAACAATGGATTTGTTGTGTGCATCCTTCATTCTCTCTTGCTTGCTAATCTCTGAGTTCTTTGGCTCTCCCCAGTAGTCATATTGGTACAATGCGCTTGTTGGATCGTATTGGTCTTTCCCAAAGAAATTTCCTGGCTTATACCTCCCTGGTTCCTCCAATGGTAAACCAAGCGCTTGACGACTGCAACACAAATTTTCAAAACATCAATATCGTTTTATCTCTCACTAATCCGCTTTGGTTTCATGAATTTTTTTTTAACTTACGAGCTGATATCTCTGAGCAATGCTTCTCTTTCCTCCAAAGATCGGCGCCAGTGCAAGGTGTCATACTCGTCCATCTCAATGTTTCTTCTTAGCTTGTCGATTTTGTATCCTTCTCCCCTTGCTTTAGCTTCCATCATCAGCTTATTGTGGTACTGCACAAGACAATAGGAGAATTTTAACCACTGTCAGTATTAAATATGCATATAACAGTCAAGTTCACCATGGAAATGCAACACAAGTCAAGGGGAATTTAACCTTGCGCTCTACCAAGGCAGCATCTAAGTCAAGTTCCTTGACACTTGTTTTCTGTGAAAAAAAGAAAAAGAGAAAACATTTAAATCAGATAACAGAGACAATATGGTTGCACCAACACACCAGTAGAGAAAATCTCACCAGAATCACTTTGGGCAATTTGGTTTTCTTATAATAACCTTCGCCGTGCTCGATATCCTTTTGTTGGTCAAAGCCTTCGTCATCCGATAGCTCTGATAGCTTTTTGCCTTTGTACTTTTCAGGGTTGGCTTCGATATCATCCAAAATCATTTGCTCAGCTACATGCAGCTGCCACAACTGCAAACAAGAAGAGACGTGATGAAGATGTCACACAAATTACAGCGCCGATAGAGTAGTTTTCACAAAAGCAAAGGAGATAACTCATAACCAACAATTGGTACAAGGCACATACCTTGTCGACATACGGGTGATCAGAGAGAAGCCCTTCCTCCTCTGGCTTGGATCCTGGATCTTTTCTAGGCTCAGGAGGTCTTCCACAATCTCGCTGTACAATCAATGTGCTAAGATTAAGAAAAGATAAAGGGAGAGACTTCAAGCTGACAAGAGATTTGAAGAAAGAAAGGATTCTACTAACCCTTATCTCATCTGGATTAGTATCCCCATCACGATGGAATATCGGTGGAAAGTCAAATTTATTAAAGCTGAAGCAAGATTAGAAACAAAAACAGTCAACACACATACATGAACCAAAACCGTTTATAGGCAGAACGAAGGGAAATGAATTGCATACATCATGTGATCTATATTAGGATGAACGAAGCGCAACTCTAAGGGAAACCGAAACCGGTATGGATCTCTTTTTGCCTGGAAAACAAAAAGAGCACAGAAACATGACATGAGCATGAAAATTTCCATTCAGCTTTTATCAATGTGAAAGTAAAATCTGTCTCTCAAGAGTACCGTGATCTCGACGATAACATGCATCCCAACTTTTATGAAATGCCGGATCCAAAACCAGTCATTACCTTTGATAGGAACCCATCTGCGAAACCAATAGATACATAAAAATGAGAAACTTTCATATATAGCATATGAAACTTCTTTCACTGACAAGAGACACAACAATTTGACCAGAGTATATACCCTTCATTACAACAATGACTGCAGGTTTTTTACTAAAATTACAAAGTAAAAGCACATAGATTTACCCTTCATGAACACCTCCAATGTCAACAAATGCTCCCTGATACAGATGCAAAGTCGTAACTTCCCCTTCACAAATCTGCATGGACATTCACTGCTCATATAACCAATCATCTGATTAACCATTAGTTACAATAAACAAGGCCTCGGAGTAAGATTCTCACCATCCCTGGATAGTAGAAGGGAAGCTCATACTGCACAGAAACATACAGAAATTAACTTCAGACATTTCATTAGCTAGCAAAGTAACCAAAATCAGCAAACCAAGAGTAAGATTCTAACCATCCCCTCTTCGTAATCCTTCCCTCTTTTCCTCCTACCTGGATAAAAATCTTGATCGAGCTGAACAAATAAAAACACCATCTTGATTACAGAAGCCATTGTTTAAACCACTACTTTCTTCTGAAATGTTAAAAAAGACGCACCTTGTAAGATTCTTCCTCTAACCTATCTCTATTAGCTTCGACCCATTCATTGTATTGCTTCAAGAAGACCTTGTACCTCTCCAAACACATCTTATCAACAGTAGCATCCTCTCCTACATTCAAATCCTTATCCAAATCCTCAATCCAGACCCTTTCAGCCATTAGCTTATGAGCTCCCCTTATGAACTCAAGCTCCTTCCGATCAACTTCCCACCCTCTCGGCGGCCAATCCCGCGGCGGAATCTGCCTGACCACCAACGGCCCAGCCCAGGAAGTATCCAGAGGCGGCGGTTTGTCCCCTCTGATCTCGAACTGCTTTGCGTACCACTCGTCCTCCGTAATCCCCATCTCCTTGATCTTCTTCTTCCGGTACGACGGTCTCAGCATCTTGAACGCCTCGATCGCCTCCGGTGACTGAAGCGGAACTTCCTCGCCTTCGTTCAGCGATTTGCGTGCGAAATCGGCTTCCGGTGTGAGAATCTCCTCCCAAGGAGCCCACCCACGCTCGATCCAGTTGCGCCGGCGAGCTTCGTCCTCCGTGTCTTTGTCCTTGGGTCCGAATTTCTCGAGGAATGTCTCGTCGACGGGGAATTCATCGGAGCTGAAGCCACGGCAAGGCGGCAAGGCAAGGCGACGAGGTGGAGGCCATTGAAAGCCGAGCAAGAGAGATTTGGGTTTGCAGAAATTGGGGTTTGTGGGATTAGGGAAGGTGAAGGTAAGCTTCGTTTGGCAAATCTGCATGATTCGCCTCTCTTCAGGGTTTGGAGGGGTTTTAGAGAGTGAAGAAGACAGTGTGGATAAGCTAATTCATTTGCAGTAAAGAAGAAAGGTAAAGTTACAAATGAACCCCCATATTTATCAACCAATTTTGTTTTCACCCCAAGAGTTTTATATTTGTAGTTTACCCCCTGGTAATTTAAACTTATCATGGGCAACGAATTCTATATTTATCCCAAACTTTTTCCACTTTTGACCCATCTGGATAGAGGGTAAGTTTGTCATTTCGTCTTGTCTAAAACGACTTATCATGATAAACTGAAGAAAGAAAAACGCAGAACGCAGAAAATGGAGGGAGTAGGTGTGGTTAGTCAATGGTCTCACTGTGTCGCTCCGGCGGCGTCGAGGAAGACGACGGCGGCGAGAAATTCGATGAATCGAAGCTCTTATAGCTCTCTCTCTACGGTTAACTTACGGGCTGATCTGGCTGCTTTTCGTCCGCAGTTCCGTCTTTTCTCTCGCCATTCCCGATGTCTTCGCGCTTCCAACTCCGCCGAATCGGGCATCTTCCTCCCACACCTCGTCGCTTCTTTGGTTCTCTCTCTCTCTAAACTTGTACTGTTTTACCGGTATTGGTTTTTCAAATCTGCTTAACTTCGAATTGACTCTGATTACTGAAGAAACGAAGTTTTAGTTCTATTTGACGAATACTCGTTGCAGCTGCTTGAGCTTCCAATTCCTTATTTTGGTGATTTCTTTATGGTTTCAGGAACAAGTTGAGGAGACTTACATTATGGTGAAACCCGATGGTGTACAACGAGGCCTTGTAAGCTCTCTGTTTCTTCTTATTCATCCTCTATGATTTTCGAGTCTTTTTCACCATAAACATTTTCTCTCATCAATCAAGTTTGAGCTTTTAATCTTAATTGCTATTTCCATTTCGTCTTAAGGTTGGAGAAATCATCTCAAGGTTTGAGAAAAAGGGATTTAAGTTGATTGGACTTAAGATGTTCAACTGCCCACGAGAATTGGCTGAGGTTAGAATCTGTGATACTGCAATAATTCATTTTGTGTGATCTTTAGCAGTATCAGTAGTATTCAGGAGTAGTCAACATGGTTTTTCAGTTAGGATTGTGTTGATATAGAGGCATTGGACTAAACTCATTTCGTATTTAGAAAAGACCCATAAGATTCTTTGTTTATCAAGGTGAAGACTAGGATACGAAGCCTAATTGTGATTTTATATTAACAAGAGAATATAAAGCGTTTTTGAATTTGATTGACTCATCAAATTCTACGTATTTAACAATTTTCCAGGAACATTACAAGGATCTTAGTGCAAAGTCATTCTTTCCTAAACTAATTGAGTACATCACTTCGGGACCAGTTGTGTGTATGGTACGGTTACAATTCTGTTTACTCTTTGGTTTTCCTCTTTAGAACTTGCTTTCCGGTTAGTTGATTAGCTTGTGATGTTTATTTATCTTGCAACAAAGGCTTGGGAAGGTGTTGGTGTTGTTGCTTCTGCGAGGAAGCTGATAGGAAAAACTGATCCTCTTCAAGCTGAACCTGGTACCATAAGAGGAGATTTTGCTGTTCAAACCGGAAGGTTAGACTCTACCACTACTAAAATTTCTAGGTTTATAAGCGTTGAAATGATCAAACAACGATAAGTATGCTCTATGCAGGAACATTATACATGGTAGCGACAGTCCTGAAAACGGAAAGCGTGAGCTTGGTGAGTTTTCTTGCTTCTTCAATCATTTACTCTCTTTTTTCCATCTTTGCTTGGTTTAGAATGTTCCAATGCATTAGATTATTTCTTCAGTCAGTACCAATGCATGAATAACTGTCATCAATTGATTTAGATCGTACTTGATTATGCAAATCATTTGGTTCAAATTCAAGAGATACTTGGATTTCTTATTTATATCTCTGTTCATATTTGCTTCCATGAACACTCTTTCTCGCTTTGTCATCTGCTGACATTTTTCGACGCATTTGGTTATGTCACAGCTTTATGGTTCAAAGAAGGAGATCTATGCGAGTGGGATTCGGCTTTGGCTCCATGGCTAAGAGAGTGAATTTTTGAGGATTAAAACGTTGAAGATTTTGTTAAGATTGGATCCTCAAAAAAATCATAACCTCAACCTGTCATTTCTTTTTTTGAAATTTGTAAACGAATAACAAATTGTATTCAAAGATAACATGAGTAATCGAATCTGAAGACTTCTTTTCCAACAAAGATCAAATTACACAGTTTCTGTAGACCCCTTACAAACAGAATCGTCTACTTACATTATACATCATCAACATCTATAAACTCAAGCTTGCCCAGTTATAATCTTAACAAACCATATGAACTTTATGAGTGTTATTGTTCTCTTCTTCTTGGCAATCGAAAGGTTAGCTCTTTTTTGGGTCCAGATGGTGATGAGGCAATGTGAAATCTCCAACTCAGGAAGAATCATACTTGGTGGGTATTAACTTTGAGGAACTTGTTTACGAAGAAGCATTCTCAGTCTCTGCCGTTGTTGTATCCACAGTGTGAGACAAGTCTCGTGCTTGAGATAGATTCTTGTACCTGCAAAACATGGAGAGCACTGATGGGTTCTTGTTCTTCTGCTGGCCCGAATCTACAGCCATTGCATCAGAGCCATTGCACAGAGTCACATCATTAGCGTCTCCTTTTGCATCCGTACAGACTAAAGTTTCAACAGAGTTTGACGATGATGACGGATTCTCAGTCTCTGTTTCCGATAAAGGACCAACGGAGTCCAGTCTTGATCCTTGCTTAAGCTTGAGCAGTGTTGACTCTACAAATGACATCAAAAGAAACCAAATCTAAATCAAAAGGTTCCTAAGGTACAAGACTTTTAAACATAGATCCTTCTAATTCGAATTTTCTAGATTTGTTTTTTTTTCAATTTCGATGCATTTCATTTTCCAGGATTTTGAAATCGAGATTTATTACTGGTCAGTTAAATCAAGTGACCGAAATATGAGATTGGAAAGAGTGTGTGAAAGTACCGTAGACGGAGAGAGGATCGTCTTTGATGATCTTCGCCGGATATCTCTCGAGACAGTCCGGCGACGATGGCGGCGGTCTCAGCCTCCCAAACATGACTTTCTCTCACAATTCGATTTCGCTGCTTTGTTCCGCCGTGAGTGAAATTGAATCTGATCGTGCTTCTTTGAATTTGCAAATTAAAAGACGCCAGCAAGATCAATTTTTGTATGCGCCTCGATCGACAAGAATTAGCGGGAAATCTCCGGGCACAATCTTCTCGGCGGGAAGATTATTCCAAGACAGGTCGGGTCGAGTCGGATCAGTTTGCTTCAGAGACCAGACCGAAACATCGGCCCAAACTAAGATGACGAATTTGATTAGTGGTCACATATTTTGCCATATAATGGGGCTCTCGGCCCAAAGGAACTAAAGGTTATCTTGGCCAATCTTGAGTTTAGATAACTAAATAAATAAAAGTTTACTTACCTTGATACCAATCAGATCCGCTGTAGCACACGGCTAATTTCGAAAATTGAGTTGAGAGTTCTAACATTGTTGAGAGTTTGTATCCCACCCTTTGGAAATCCGGGCTCGACTCTTGGCAGCGGAATTTTTTATGTTTTCTTTCTTTTTCACAAGAGCAATATTTTGTGGGTTTTATGTGGACTAGCTTTAACTTCGTCCCAATATTTGTTTGCGTACATTTTTTTTTATAAAGTATACTATTTGTTAAGATTTAATCATTACTTACGTTTTCAATAAACTTCCTCGAAGTTAAAATAAGGACGGTTTGAGACAAATAAAACATTAGAATACGAATCCAAACCAAAGTCAGGAAATCTTTTGGATTTTCTTTTCCTCTTTTTTACCCATTAATCCAAACTCCAAAGTATATAGATATTAAGATATAGGAACCAATGATTTTCTCCGATAGTTAAGCTCTACAAAAGAAAAAGGTTAAAACTCTTAGTCGATAGAATTAAAACCCAAAAAGAAAATCTAAATGACTCATGTTAGTAAACTCATTCAAAGCCTATCTATTCCAAAACATACCAGCACACCAAACACCAAAAGCTGGATCTACACATCTGTTTCCCATTAAAGTTGGATGAGAAAAACGAGAAAACCATTTGGATGTTTTTAAAGATAACAATATTGTTTGTAATGTATTAATGTAACTGGAAAGAAAAGAATATTAATTTCATTATAATTCCGCTTATTAGAATATTGATCTTCTTATTTATTTGATTTATCTTATTTTATTTTATTATACTTTAATTGTCATAATAATTATCATGTATTAATATATTAGTTTTCACAAGAATTTGAAAAATTTTAATAAATCAAAAATCTTACGTATTAATCTAAAAAAACTAAAATTTAAAATATTGTCAAATTAATTTATATAGTTTTATAATATTTATTAAATATGACGATACAAATGAACATAACAAAAAAGAACGAGATAAGACGAAATAGGAATGAAGGACTGGATTGGGACAAGGAGTAATGAGACATGATGAAGGAAAAGAAGCGAGATGGAACAAAATGGGATGAAAGGGGACAAGCGAGGAAGAAACAAGACGGGACGGTACGGAACGGAACAAGATGGAAAAAAAAGAGTCGAGAAGGAATAAAACAAAATGGGAAAGAATAGGATAAGACGGGATAGGACAGGACTAAACAAAACAAATGGAAAGTAACATAACATAACTTATTCCCATAATCTTTATTTAATTAATATACATATGATATTTTTGAAATATAAAACTAAATTACAAAATTTGATATCTTTAAATTTTCGTTAAATACATTAATAATACCGTTATAAAATTTGGCGCGAAGCGCGGATCATTCCCTAGTTTATATTGATAAATAAACAAGTCAGGTATATCATTTGGAAATAAACAAACAAACTTATGTCAGTATTTAAGTATCCCACCAGAAATATTTTCCTAGAAAAGGACAAACCTTAACAAAAAAAGAGTTCAATAAAAATCTCGTCACTGAAGACCAAAGAAGCGACGCGTCAAGTCATCGTGACCGTTGAATCGTTGACTAGACAACCAAAACCAACGGCGGAGTCTTTTCGTATTCGGTCTGGTCGGTCAAAGAAACAAAATCCCTTTTTTTGTCCCTAGAAACAGAGAATGAAAAAGCAGAGAAGAAATAATTAAAGAGTTACACTGAGCTATTTTTAGATTTCAATGTCGAGAAGACGAAGTAATCGTGTTAGAAATTCTAAAGCCGTCACTGCTCCTGCTCCTGCTCCTGTCACTATAATTGATGGTAATTCCTTTCTACCCACTTTTTGTTTTCTGCGGTTTTTTTCTTAATGATTTTTGATGTTTTTGGTATCAACAATTTTGGGACTTAGGGTTTTGGCGATGCGGTTTTATCTTAGAAGAGTGTTTCTTTTAATTTAGCTTAGAAAGATACTTTCTTTGACAATGTGAATCGTATAAACTATGCTGGAATCTGTTTCAGGCATTGGCCTTTTGTTTGTTCAAGTTTTGGGATTTTTGGTGATCACTTGAAACAAAGTTTTGATTTTTGAAGTTTTTAGAGAATTTGGGTTTTCATAGCTAATCTCATGTTTGATCAAAATGCATACTTTGTATACAGATTGTGAGGAAGATGAGTTTCTAAACCACAGGACGTGTTGGAAGCATATTGCTGCTTTGAATGCTCGTGGTTCTAAACCGAAACTAACCGAGGAGGAGTTGGAGGTTTATAAATCGATTGCACCTTGTTTCTATGAGGATTTCAAACGCCGTGAAAGGTCATCAAGAAGATTCAAGTGCAAGTATTTAGTCTCCAAGCTACGGAAGAAACTAAGTTCCAATACCTTTATAGTCTACCTAGAGTAAGCAATATAAGGAATTGTGCTTTTATATATGGTTTTCTCTTAATTAGTTTTTACTAATATTGTTGAATGATGTGAATAGGGAATTGTGGAGAGGTCTCTCGGATGAGAAAAAGAACTCTTTTGTGTTCTTAGATTGTCTATGGTTCACTATGTACAAAAGCGACCCGAGAGTGAGAAGCAGTGTTTTCAAATCGATTAAGAAGAAGCAGATCTTCTCAAAGAAATATGTGTTTCTTCCTATCGTTTACTGGTATGTTTATTTCACCTATATACTGTATGTTCTTGAAACGTATTCAAATGCAAATGTTTATGCCTGTTGTTTTCTTTTTGAAAATTTTCATCAGGAGCCATTGGACTTTGTTGATCTTTTGCAATTTTGGGGAGAAACTTGATTCAGAAACTGGAAACACATGCATGTTGTTTCTTGATTCACTAGAAACAACCAAATCTTGCAAGGAGCTTGAGGCAGATATAAGAAGGCGAGAACTCTCTTTCTTTCTTTCTTTTTTCATCTTGAGCAAAGAAGAATGATACATTTGTGTAGAACCTCGTCCAAATAACATGTTTGTGCTTCTTCTTTTATTACAGGTTTGTGTTGGACTTATACAGAATTGAAGGGAGGACTGAAGATAAAAGCTTGGTTGATGAAATCGAGCTCATTGTGCCAAAGGTATTGAATGAGTGCATCTACCAAGTCATTTCGGATTTATCGATGCTTATATCTCATACTTGGATCGACTTATCATCATGATCTCAGGTTCCACAGCAGACAAATGATGTGGAATGTGGAAGCTTTGTCCTCTACTACATTCAGCGGTTCATGGAAGATGCCCCTGAGAACTGTATCGCCGAAGATTACTCATCTTTTGTAAGTTTTATCAATTCAATAAAACATTTTCTCCTTGTTATCGAATAAGCGGGTTTTATTTTTCGGGGAATCTTAAAATGCTTGTGCGGTTTGGTATATATTTGCAGATGAACGAGGACTGGTTTAGCCATGAAGACTTGGATGAGTTCTGCAACAAGCTTGATTCTTTGGGAACCATTCGTTGTTGAAAGTCTTAACCTTTAATGGTTGTAACTCATTAGCATAGCGAGAAGATTAGTGGAAGATTAGTTCCATCTTGGAATATGAGAAACTGAACTTAAGAAGTTACTAGTTAGTATGGAATCTCAAACTTCATCAAGAGGAATCTTTGGCTGCCTGTTATTAATAATGTTTAGTAGCACCCAAATGATTTTGCATATGAATGGAAGACGTAAAGTGCTTCTCTTTTTAGCATCTGAAGTTGTGTTGTAGTCATGAGCTACTGAAATGGTCTGCATACGTCAGTTAAGGCTAAGAGAGAGATCAATTTGCTATTTGGCTCCGTAATCAGAAACAAGGCTACTACTTTTCAAAGTTCAAAACTTGTACTAATAGATAACAAAAATCAAACCAACATACAATGAGATATTTTTAATTAAAGAAACTTTGCTATACATGAGTTCGGAGCCAAAAATGGGAATGAAGTTTCTAGAGATGAACATTAGAAGAGGGAGTTGGATTGATGTCAACTTAGAGATGGTAGAAGGTAAACTTATGTTCATCGGTCCATGCTGCTGCTACTCCCACCGGTTGATTCTAAAGCTCGGGAAGTTTGGAGAACCATTTGAGCATGGAGTTGGAGACATGACAAAGCCATCTAACACATAACAAAACACATAGGCTAAGCTAAACTGTAACTGTTGTTCAATCATGCTTAAGCTAATCAAAAACTCAAGACTCTTTATTTCACTGTGTAAGGAAGACATTACGACTGTATGGCTTACCGTGTAACAGTCTCGGTCGATGTCTGAGTCAGCTATTTGAAGAGCCCACGTTCTGATCCATTCAAGAGCTCTAGCAATTTCAAGATTTCCTTCAGCTAAGGATGAGACTACGTAAGAAGGGTGAAGAGCAACCAAAACTGAAGAGGCTGCAAAAAGAACAGCTCTTCGCACATAGGCTTCTGGGTGATTGCACACTTCCCTGTATTGAGTTTTTCAAGCATATAAGTGTTCGTTATAGGAGCAAAAGTCTATATAAAAGGTCTATACTGTAAAAAGTATGTCGTACCTGCGTTGTAACATATCTAGGAGAGAGACAGCTAATGCAGATGCTTCTGGATGCATCGATGCACATTGCATACAGACTCCGAGCATGTGAACAAGTTTCCCGAGGACAACAAAGTCCCTACCAAGTAAGTCTACGCCATGTCGTCTCTTGTCAAACTCTTTCATGGCTGGAAGCATAAACGCTGCTGCATATAGTGGGAACCTATTCTGAGACCAGTCAGTACTGTTTTGATCTCTGCCTCCTGATCTCAGGCTCCACCTTCGAGTTTTTCCTTTCTTAGTCTGTCCAGGCTTTGGCTGTAGCTCCCTCTCGAATCGGTTTGCCCAGTTCTGATGAAAAGATCCTGTCTCTGCAACCTTTTTCCATGGGGAACTCTCATTCCTAGGCAAATACCAGGGTTGAGGATCTGAGATATTCGATATCAGGGGTCCTCGTGCTTCGTGTTTAGGTTTCAAGGTCCTGGTATTAGCAAGCTCTCGAGCTGCTTCAGCCATGACATCAAGTATCATTATCCGCTGGCTTACGTCTACATTAGGCGAATACAAAATATTGTTGAGTGTGTCAAGGGACTCAAATGGACGGGTCACTAGCAACGCGATGAGAGCTCTTTGTCGCTTCTCTTCTGCTGAATCTTCTTCACCTTCAATTGTTATATCAGAACAGCGAACCTGCACAAGAGTTCGAGCAAGTTCGCTAGCTATATGAGTCAGTTCGTCAGGTGATGCTCGCACAAGTTTCTCTGCTACAGACAGAGCTTTCTCCACCTGCAACCAAGTATTATTCATATAGATTAGTCTTTTGTGTTTCTTCTTAATGAAAGAAGTTTTTAACGTAACAGACAATTATCTCCAGTGACGTACCCCATCAGCATCATCAGTTTTCCGCAGAGCTGCAACAACATCCACCAAATGGATATATTGTTTCCCTAAATCTTTGTCATCATCTAATAGATCATATGGCTCCAAGGAAGTGACACTTGAACCATCAGAGCTGACACTTGCACTATCATCACCATCGTCTTTATCACTCTCTGTTTCACAGTTTAAAGCAGCCAAATCAACTATTTCATCTGGATCAGCCAATACAAAATCGGATATGTTCTTGCTCTTGCGATTTTTCTTTTCCTTGTTTCTGCGGCAAGAGTCATTTACTTCAGTTAAGGAGGCTAATGCTTTGGTTTCACCGTCTTCATTTTCTGTCGAGTTTTTTATTGACCGGACCCCTCCCACAGCCGTTTGAAACTCAGATTCCCAGTCAATTGCATTCCCAGTAAATGAATCATCAAGGTACAGAAGATTCTTCGGGTCAATTACTTTAGAGAACACAAAGGCAATAGAGTTGGCCATTTTCCGTATCAAATCTCCTGGGTTCTCCAATCTACCTGTTGGCAATAATAAGCACAAGATTAAACAACACCACAGAAGAGTTTAAGTTCTTCTGTCTAGATACAGAGAGAGAGAGAGAGATGAGTGTATACAGCTAACTCCTTGAAGAATATTGTGCATTACATCCTTCGTTCTATCTAGCTCCTCTCTTGACATGTTCTCCAGGCAAAGCCCAAGAGCTGTAGTTATATCTGGAAAATATATTAAGGGAAACATTGCTTAAACAGTACGCCTACTAAAACCTAGAATATGTGATTAATTCATCTGCATAAACCCAAGTTTAAAAGCCAGAAGAGGATACATGCTTGCTGTTCCAATGGGACGGACTGCAGAAACTCTCTTTTTGACCAAACTGAAGCTATTCGCTGCGTTGTTTCGAGCAGTCCACTAGTGTTGTCGCCTTTAGCAAGTGCATTAGTAATTGGTGGACAGTCAAGAACCGAAAACTGTAAGATCCATCGCAAACAACGGATAGGGAACACTTTCCACAGCAAAAATTTGTCAACAAATATGGACCTGAGAAATAAAGTCTACAAAATTATTTGCAAAATAAACGCAACGGGGAATATAAAACAATGAAACAAGCTGGCAAAGAAAAGAGTTTGCTTGCCTCACAGATGCCTGCTGTTTTACATTGCGATGAAACAAAGTCCAAATAGTCCAGAAAGCTTCAACATCACTTGCATGCTTAGCATATAGCTGATGCAACAGTTGTTCAGCCATTTTCTCAACAGCATACGGATCTGTCACTGCCTCCATAGTTTTCGACCAAATCTGAGGTGTCGGGTCCAACTGAAATGTTTCAATTTCAACTGAACCATTCTTTGAGTTTAGCAACCTCCTAACATGGGCTAGGACATGAGGTGTTACTTCACTAAACAGCAAATCTGCAGATCAAAAACACAACCTGAAGAACATCAATGATTTTGTTTCATGAAAATGACTTCAATCAAAAACACATCTCGCACAATCCATAGCTTATCATCAGTACCAAGATAAAGATATTATGGCACATCCTTTCTTCTCTCCGTAACGAGAATCAAATCTACACTCTCCCAACTCCCACATTGAAGGGGACAGATAATGAATACGAGCAAACCCATGATATTTCACAAACCACATTGTAATGCTCGGAGCATATGTACCTGATAATCCACGTCGACAGATGCGGGAAAAAATTTCCCCAACAAATGATAAGACCATGACTGTGCTATCGGCCTCAGTGCAAGAAGCTCTGTCGTCCAATATTTGTAGAAGCTGCTTGGTGATGTGCTTGAAGTACAAGCTATGGAACTCAAGTTAAAGTCAAACACTAGCCTCAAAGCATTTGATAAGTAACATAAAAAGGTATCTAATTACTTTACGGAAGCTAAAACACATATCACTGAAGGCACTAGAGTCTGTGTGCGTAGAGAAAAAGGATACTGAGGAGAAAGTAAAGGCGGGGCTTTCAACCGAGCTTTATCAGGAATGGAGGTCAGGATCTGTGATATCCTGGATAACAAAGGCTTGACACTTCCATTCCTAGAATTCTCTCCTTCATAACTATCATCAATTTCTTTAGTTAACTTGAGCACTCCAGCATTTTCAAGCAAGCACAATATAAGCAACCTGTCATAAAAGCAAAATCACATCACTAACAGGCTAAGAACATACTGATGCTAGCATTTACATCAGCTACAGTCTAAACCTATCACTGGACATAGACTTATACACAGATAAACTGTTAATAGGGAAGATTGCCGCTTGGGCCATTTAGAAAAGGCCAAAACAGAAGAGTGTTTTTGTGCACCTTTCTACATTGGTCTGGACAGTATTGGCATCAACGCCACCATTTTTTTCCACATGATGTAGAAATGGAACCAAGGCCTGAATAACCTCGATAACAGGCCCATCTAAGAAGAACACATCATACAAATGTTTCTGCACTGAAATTGAGAAACAAGAAAGCCAATCCGAGGCAACATCTGCATAAAAATAACAAGAATTAGTGTGAACACATATAAACATAACTTCCAGATTAGATCAAGGCTGTAACAAAACCAGTTTCTAAAACAGAAAACATTAGCAAATTACAATGAAGTAAGACGTAAATCCAACAAAATCAGCACACTTTCCTCACACTAACACAACCAAAAAGTGTGGATTTTGATAAAACATACCAAGCAATAAAACGCGAGCAAACGTTGGAAACGCAACCCCTCGGTAAAACGTCTGGAACCAATCGTTTCTCCCATCTGCAGAAGGAACAACGGAGCTACAGACCTGAGTGGCAACCAAATACAGAGTCATAACTCATAAGTAAGCTATAGAGTCCCGAAACCAAGAACGATGTGGGCAAATTCAAATTATACAAAACACCGATAAATACAAACCCTTTCTCTGTAATTCTCACCAATACACCCTGCAATTTAATGGAGAACAGAATCAATAAGTTTCATTACAACGAAACAAACCCACAAACTAGAAGTATAAATTAACGACAAGTCTAAAATTTTTGACTAGAGAATGGACTTATGTGAAGTTATAGTAGAGGAAAGAGTGATTTCGATTACCGGAAAAAATCGATGGCTCAACCGGGAAGAGAAGAACGGCGATGGAATGAATAGCGGATAACACCTGGTCGACGTGCTTCGCATCACCAATCGAAGAAATGGCTTCTCCGACCTTGTCGAGCAAAATTTTCTCAAGAGTTCTCTCTTGCTGAGTCGCTTCGGCCATGGAGAAAGTCCGGGGAGTGTCAAATTAAAAATTCTTCCGTCGCCTCAACATTTGAGAAGAACAGTAAAACGCTGCGGTTTGATTTTTTTTAAAAAGAGCTACCAATACGACAACGTTTTGGAAACAAAAGAATTTAATCAGACATAACCGGGAAAAGTTAAACTCTACTGAGAAATCATGTAACCGGGAACTTTTATAACCAAAAAGAATAGCTCTCTCTCTTCTCTCTCCAAAACCTTTGAGAGAGATAGTAATATCAAATTATCTTTTTGTCTTCCGATCTCAATCTGTATTCCGTTTTAATCGGATTCCTCTTTCGGTGTTAACCGATTTCTTTTCTTTAGGCTGCAATAAATTTCCGTTTAACGGATTAGTTTCTAGTCTTCCTTATGCATGTTTTTAAGCTTTTCTCATGAAAGGTGAAGCCAAAATCCGAAGGTGTTTAGAGTGGATTCCGTTTCACTGGTGCATGCTTGATTGTTCTTTCAAAGGAGAGTAATTCTTCACAAATCTGATGTTGGATTATGTTGTGAAGTTTCTCTTTTGATTGAAGAATGAAGTTTTGGAGATCAGTTAGTTGGATTTAGAGAAGGATAAGCAGAGTTGGTGTTTTCTTAGCAGTCGGAAAACGGTCCGACAAATGTCCTGTTTTCAGATCCAATTGAAGATCTCAGGTTTTCTACTCCGATGTATTTGTGAAGATCCATCAAGCTTCCTTCGGTGATTAGTGCAGGCGGAAAAGCAGAGATACACAAAACAAGCTTCAAGATGGTGGTGGTCGGAGAGCTTCGCCGGCGGATGTACCGAGGAACTGGTCAACGACGGTGACGCTTCGTGTGATGCCACGTTTCTGAAGCGTGTTTCTTTAGCCTATACGTGTCAACGATGTGTCTAGCTTATAAAGCAGACTATTTAGGTTTCGTGATATGTTTGGGCTATTGTTGGGCCTCATCTGAATTTTGTGTATCACTGTTCTTGCCCATTAGGCTTCTATAATGAAATGGTTGAAAAAAAAAAAAAAAAGTCATGTAACCGGGAAAGTAATTTCTACAAAGTAATACTACTGGTAATCAAGTATTGACAACGAACGAATGTGAAATATCACTGCCACCAAACAGAATGATTTTTAAATGCTTATAGGCCCAACGTATCTACTTTCGAATCATTGTGGACCTCTTTCAACATTTCCAATCTAATATGGTATTGATTTTACTAATAAACCTCATATGCTTTTCTAGAAAAACACTGTTAAAATAAGACAAAATTAGATCAATCCGGGGCATGTAATCTAGTGATTTACTATTCATGTTGATGTCGCCATTCGTTTATTTAAGATTGTGGACCTGGTCCGAGACTGCTTAGTTAAATAACAAAAAGTTGATGGTCCCTTTTTATAATCAACTAAAATTTACTAATTGAAAAGTTATATGGCATCAGCCACCAAGTACTGTAACTAGATAATTTTTTAATCTTTGTTTCATTCTGTGACATCTGATTTGCTTCAAGATAAGTATATAAAATATTCGTGTCATCATAACTCAAATAAACAAAATCAAAAACTCCAAAATCATTCAAAATCAAGAAACAATAATCTTCTATCATAATCGATGTAGTCTCTTGCCCAACAAGTAACTAAACTTAGGACGAGTGAAACTACCGCCGAGGAACATATCGGCCATAACCTTATACATGCCCTCAGTCAAGTGGACTCCGTCCCAGTTAATGTATTGGCTCGGGTTCTTACACGCTGTCGCTGAAGCCGCCCCACACGTCTCGAACACTTGGAAGTTGTACGGCTCTCCGACTCCGCAGCACGCCTTGAACTTCTCGGTGATGCCGTACTTGCTAGGGTTTTGTATCACCGTACGGTACGCGTTCCAGTAATCTGCGTACACTATTGTGGCGTTCGGATACTTGATCCTGCAATGTATATAAAATATTAAAAGCACGTTAATAGAACAGCTAGACATTTTGTTTTTGGTTCTCTGTTTGCCTTGTTTTTAGATTAACTAGTTTAATTCAAGTTAAAATGATTTTAAAAGACTACGAATGTTTGTGGAAAGATTGTAATGGAGAAAAAAAAAGAAATCAAACTTTTCAATTATCAAGTATAGGACTTAAGACATCTGTTTACGTACCTATCAAATCACCTCTAAATACTTATGATATCCTAAAAAGTATGATCTTTTATCAAGTCGATCATACCAAATTTTTATGCTAATATATGAAAATATCAATTGAATAATAGTATAGTACGTTGATGGGTTTTTGTTTGTTTTTTTCCTCGAACTATGATGAGTTCCAATATGTTTTACTAACGTTCTAAAAATGACATCATATTATTAAAAAAACTTTTAAATAAATTATATATACACGCAAATTTTAAAATAAATCCCCATAGCTAGGTTCTATTCGGTTCATGTTGTTTAATTACCTAGGTTTGGTTTTAGTTTCGAGTTAAGTTTAGTAAAACGTGCCTCACTAATTTTGTAATCAACCCAGAGCCAGAGTATTAGTATAAAAAAAAACTGACCTAAGTTGTTTAAGTGTGGATTGTAAAGCAAGATTGTGAGTGTAACTCTGGTTATTGACACTTTGCACACATCCTAGTTTGTCCCGGTCGTCTTCTGGGGCCAGCGACATTGCTAACGTCAAGCATCCAGTCGCGGGATGTCCTTGTACCAACATATATTTCACACCTTTGTTCAGCATTGTCTGCAATTTACAGCTAGGAACGTTCATAATCCAAACATAATAGAACCAAACCAACCAAACCGGTCGGTTAAAAAACCTAGCATAATTTTCCACATTCACGGAGTTCTTGTTTTATCGAAATATCTCAAGCCACTACCTTAAGCATGACTAATCGGTTGGAGCACTTCTTTTTAGCATGACTTGCAATATATGCATAAATAAAATCTTCAGATCAATGATAAACTGTACGTTAACTATGGAATAAATTAATTTAATAGAAATATTACCTCCAAAAACCTTGTAAATATGGAAATACTACGTTCTCTAATGGTGTCGCTTGAAACAGTAGATCCAAGTGTGTACGCGTAGTCGTTCACTCCGATCTCTCCGATCCAAAACAGAGAATCTTTAAACAAAGAAACCTTCTGTTTCTCTCCAAGTGTCTCTAAATACTTGTCGAACCAGCCAAGCTGCGTCTCGATAGACTGTGGAGTCATATCAAACGTCAGGTTGTTCTTCCTGAAGAAAGCGTGTTTGATCACCGTTGCTCCAGAGACGGCGAAGTTAACGCCGTAAGAGTCCGTAGCGGTGCCGTTACTACCTTTAGTTGATCTGAGGTGGAGATACGGTGGCAGAAACGGCAAGTTCAACGACTGTGCCACGAAGTCGATGGTGAGACGTCCGTCGGAATAACGGTTTGTGGGTCGCTTGAAGTAAGTCATGCCGTATGGAGGGCTTGACAAGTGTCCGAATCCGGCGGGACCTTCGCCGGAGCGTGAGTTTCCGGTGTCGGTGAAAGAGTCGCCGAAGGCGTAGATTTTGCTGAATGGACGGCGGACACCGGAAACTGGCGCCGCCGAGGATATGGTGGAGAAGAGGATGATCGCGCCGGAGACGGCGGCTGCGATGATAAGAGAGATGGAGGAAGGCATTGTGAAAGGAGGTTGAGATTTGAATCAAAGCTTTCATGGGGTCGTTGTGGTATATATATGTCTAGTGTGGAGAGAAAGAAACAAAAAAAATTTGTATGCAAATGGTGTATTTTATTTTTTCAATTTAATATGTGTATTTAATTTTACGAATTTCGAGAGATAAGATCCAGAGTTTTTAAATAATAAGGGTAAAGTTTTTAATTGTTGTGCAGTGTGGTTTAAATAATTATATTTTCTGTATTATTGAACCAATAAAGAGCATAAGATAGTAATATTGTTTTCCGAGATTGCACTTTTTTGGCTAAGCAAATTAGTCTTTGTGTTCTTGACAACTACTGCATTCTGAACCTCTCAGACCAGTCGTCTTATCCTGAAATTCCAAAACACAGCCAACACCACTAGATTGTTGATTACGAATACTATCTAAATTATTTTTGTTAGATATCATCCAAGCCAATAAGCCACAAGCAATTTCATTATTCAATAGTATATGTTGAAAAGTACCAATGCACTGTACTTAGGGTCGGACCTAGCGTTCCATTATAGGCAATAACACAATTTACCTGAATACTTCATTAATATAGTCATATGGGCAGATATATTAGATAAGTTGTAAAAAAAGTAAATAGAAAAATGAAGTAGATGAGGCATGGAGATTGGAGAGGTGGTTAAATGCAGTTGGATGTGGAGAGATTTTTAGTTAGCCATTAAATATCACATCCACCTCTCATGGAAACACTCGCAACATGTCGGCTGTCGCAGCTACGAAATCCGGCGACTAAATTTTCATAGAAGCCGTATGTACAATGATGCATGTTCAAATTTGTAACAAATTAAATGAATAAAAAATATTTGATGAAATATGTTTTTCTCGGGGGTTCTGATTGTGGTAATTTCTTTTAGAAAACACATCAAGCTAAATAACGATTTACTTACTGGTCAATACAATTTCAAAAGTATACATATAATGATACTAAATTTTTATGTATGGGTTTGGGAACTACATAATTAAGACGATGAGTGGCGGATGAATACACCAAGATGTTAGCGAACAATAAACTTGTGTCAGTAAACTTATTTACAGACGTTAGCGAACAAACTATGCTTAAAAGTTAAAACCAAAAAAAAACTATGCTTAAGTGTAGTTAACTTTACTTAACCTTGATCGGTGATTAAGACTTTGTTCAAAGGAAACCTTGATCGGTGATTAAAAGTTACTGACGTTAACAAAAAAATAGAAATATAATCCTACGCCACGTATCAAATTACTACTAGTTTATTTTTTTTCACTATATCTTATCTATAATCTATTGACCACTGTTTATGTAAAATAGCTGAAATGTGCATGTGAAACAAATGATGCGAACGTAGAAGATGGTAGGTGCCTACAATCTGGCGTCTATTTATTGCGCTAAATTACAAGGATCCAAATTCGGTTTTTGTGCCATTTTGATCACATAAATTAATTAGATTTTCCCCAGCCAAAATTAAATAAATTTATTGGTAGTGAGATTTAATTCCTCGTAGCATTTTGACCAAAAACAAATCGAACATTCCTCATAGCATCGTTGTGAATGCTCTCTTATAAGAAAACTAGTCATGTACACATTGTTCTTCAATAAATTAATTATAGTTTCTAAACCAAAACTTCCAACCGAATAGTGAATGCTTTCTTTTTCATTTTCACACATACGTGGTGTTGTTTCCTGTTGTATCATGACAATGATTGTAATACTTATTACTGATTAGACGTTAGTTTCATTGATAAATATTGGCATAAATTAATAGGTTAGTACTACAGACAATTTCAATGGGAAGTACATTATACGTTTTCATTTATTTATATTGACATATGTTGTTGGACCATTATTTTTCTCCATTGTCGGTTACATTGTGCTGTCATCATAATTTAATTTTAGTGACCATAAGGTTCACAACCTAACGTGTCGCCAAAGCAGTGTGGCATTAAGTGTGAGCCCATTGATTAATCATGTTGTTAGAGCATCTCCAACCCCATTGCTAAATATGACATATATGCTATTTTGCCATAATTTTTGCTCCAACCCAATTGCATATGCTATTGCAAAATAGCATCATGCTATTTTTGCTTCTATATTTGGCATGAGATTATGCAATATGCTATTTTGCCATTGAACTTTTTTATTTATAAAATAGTCCTTCAATTTGTAATTACTTTTAATTTAACAGTTTAATTATATTGATTATGATTTATTTAAATAAATAAACAATACTCATAACTTTTTCAAAATATAAATAATATTTATTTCATAGAAATATAAAAACATAACCATAATAAACTTAAATTTTATTTTTAAAAATACTGAAATTCAAAAAACATAAAACAATAGGTTAAAATCTTTGTTTTCTATAATTTTTATGTAATATGATGTATTTTGTTTTAATATTATAATAATAAAAAATAAAATATATAATTCTGGTTGTTTTTGCAAAAAAGAAAAACAAATGATTCACTTTGTAAAATTTGAAGAAATCAAGTAGTTTTAACAATTAATAATAAGTTGGAAAAAAATTATAGCATGATATATGGCATGAGGGGTTGGAGAGAAACCCAATGCTATTGCTATATTTTTGCCATTTGCAATAACATATGGCATGAGGTTGGAGATGGTCTTAAAAAAAAATTTAGAAGGTAGTTGGATTGATAGTGATAGAGATCGTGATAATATCTACGTCAAAGGGAGAGATCTTGACCGGTCGGTCATTGGTGTTGTTCCGGTGTTTTACATTCTCGAGGGGGTCATCAATAGTTAATGCTTGTTTTTTTTACAGCAGATATTACTGATTCCTTTATTTCTTTTTTAATTCTACATCTCGGTAAAAAAAATCATTTCTCAATGCATTCATCTTTAAACACTTGGTCTACTTGATTCATTTTCGAACTTAGAGAGTGACAATTCATAGGAATCTCAAGCTATTCACACATTGGTTCCTCGAAACCCATCGTGTCGGCTAGCTCCCTTATGTCCTTATGAAATTTTGTTAAGTTTCAGATGTGTTTGAAATTTGAGAGCTATTTATTTACACTTGTTATTGCGATTATGGGATAAATCTTATTACGGGCCTAGAAAAACAAAACCCAACAATGGCACACCCGTAGTTTCGTAGTCTTTTATTTCCACTAGTTCTGTAAAGTTATTTTTTGGCTTGAGGGACTTTGCTTTTAGGCTTGAATTACGCTGTTAGTGTTTGACCATCATTAGCGCCTTTGTGTTTGTTTAAGTTGAAAAGTAACATTTTTTATACAAAGAAAAGTTACAAAATATTTGATGAAATATTCTACCATTTGATCGCCAACCATTTGCGATCCTAGAACGCAATATGGTAACAGCCCACAAGAATATATTATTTTATAGTTCTTTGACGAAACCTTAGCTAGATTAGATAGAACCTGGAAATTAAACAGAGAACGGTCAAAACTTTAGCACGGATTAATCCGAAACCTAAGTAATTTTTGCAGAAGTATGACTTTGTCTCTCTCATAAATATATAATTCACTTCAACTGGCTAAAACGTAATGATATACATTGGTCTTTTTACTCTTAACGGATATTTAATATTGGCGGAAAACGCCATAATCTAAAAGAAATCTACAAACTAATTTTTGTTTTTAGGTGGAATTTGAAAATGAACTGACTATAATTGTAAAAATCCATCGAAGCTCTGCTAAAACCGTAAATGAATATTTGCCAATAATACAAATTCCATAAATAATTATAGCCTGCCATGTTTTATTGACGAATTTATAGGCTGCCGGAATTTATAGCCAAATAATTATTGACGAATAATGAAACACTGAATATATATGACTTTTGTCATGTTCCACGTTTGTTCTCAATGACCTTATCTACTTTTTTTTAATGTTTTTAATTTACTAATTTTAATTTAGGTAATTCTGTTGGGAAATCCGCGGGAAGGAGAAGAAAGGAGGTGTAAGAGAAGAAAAGGAGATTGTTGCTGTTTCCAAACGACGACGACGGTGTCTCCTCTCTCCTCCTCTATATTACAAATTTCATCTCCTCTTTTCCCAGATCATCAGATTTTGGCTTCTCCACCTCCACGTATCAGATTCAAGACCCTCCTCTGTTCTGATTCCGACAATGGCAGCGGTAAGAACAAAACCGGATGTGAATTAACATTAACATTCTTATTCTCTTATCTCGAATCTTGATTCATCTTGTATTGTTGGTGTCATTTCAAACTTTCCTTCTTTTCATACAAAGTTTCAAACTTTGGCCAATCATACCATTGAGAGAACGTACGTTTTCAGAATTCTGCATTTTTGAATTTTGATGATGAACAAATCTGTTTTTTTTGTTGGTGTGTAGGGAAATAGAGGAAGACAATTACCAAAATTTGGGGAATGGGACGCGAGTAATGCAGGAGCAGCACAAGGATTCACAGTCATTTTCAACAATGCTCGTGATGACAAGAAGACAAAGAAAACCGCTGTTGCAGCACCTGAGAGTCTGGTTACACCTCCAATAATCGATCAATCTCATCAGAACAATAACCACAACAACAACAACAACCACAACCACCGTCATAATCATCGTAATCCCCATCATAAAAAACGTAATTCCCAAACCCCACAAGCAAAGGTATTCTCTTTTTTTCCCAGATAGAGACCCAAAACCCAATCTTAAACTACTCACGGACTTCTCTGTTCAACTTGTAATGGCTTTGTTTTTTCTTTTTTTTTTTTTTTCAGAAGAAATGGCTTTGTTTCCGTTAACTCTGGTCCGGGCTCTGTTTTGAAGAACATCGATGATAAGGAAGCAGAACCTGTGAGCAGAGTAATCTTACAAATGACTACGACAGATCCTGTGTTCGTATAAGATGTTGTTGCAAACCTCTGTTCTTCTTCTTCTTGCTCATTGAGTTTCTCTTTTCAGCTTTGTTTTGGCCACATTTGGGTATATATGCACATTGTTCTTCCTGCTTCTTGGTTTGTGGTACATAAAGATTTGAGACATGTCCTAGGCATGTCATAACTCACAAACTACATATTATATGATTATGATTAAAAATCCCCATTGAGACAAAACAAACACTCAGTTTCGGAACCTGAATCTGTAAATCAAACAACTCTTGTTCCAGGATTTAGCTCCCATCACATAAAAATATCCATTTCAGAGAAAAAAAAAGGTTTCACACATAGTAGTAAACAACAAATAAAAGAAACAGGCAGGCTCCATTTAAACCTCAAGAGTCAAAAGGGTTGTGGATAGATTACAAACATTCTTTTGTAAGAATCACTGAGGATAGGCTTGCCACCATAGATATTGTTTGGAGACTCTAATTTACCTAAACGATGTGTAACGAAAACTCAAACCTTAACGATAGAGAGACAATGTGTAAAGGACATGTCTTTAAGTTCTGTTTGGTGTCAGTTCCAACCGTCACTTTCATTCCCATTTCCACCGCCGACATGAATAGGTTCTCCCACGGCAAGGGGGCTTCCTGTCGGCTGAATGGAATGGTCGAATCTACAAGCTGGACCGAATTTGCAGATTCCGTACCGGCTGTAATGTGTGCAGATGTTCTGATCCTGGATTACCATAAAGCAATCAGTCAAAAACAGTAAAAGCCTGCAACTTTCTAACAAGAACACACAAGAACAGAAACAAAAGGAGAGAAAAGAAAACGAACTTACAGGTCTAAGGGGTAAGCCCTTGTCATTGAGAGCGTAAGGAGGCTGTTTTGCCAATCGATTCTTAGGATGATGGTATTTGCAATTGAATTTGAACTTACAGTCTCCAGTTTTGAGATAATAAGTGCACTCAGGTTGGTCTGGACGTTCTGGAAATTCTTCAGCAGACATCTGATGTTGGTTCTGTGAGAATATGTTTGTTGCTGCAGCTGATGAATTGTTCATAAGGTATGTGGTGGAAGGAGAAAACACATTCCTTTCTGATGAATACGCAGAAGCCTATGCAAATACCAAATCCATCATTTAAAATAGTCCGAGTAAGAAATAGATATTACTAAGATCGAAAGCTGGAGATAGTTTACTACCTGATATCCATTCCACTCTGGAGTCTGAGATGAAACTCCACGGCTCTGTGACAACATGGATGGAACAAAAGGAGTTGTGCCATTCGCATGCCTCGGTGAAGACCAAGAATTTGAACTCGCTTGGAACGTGGATTTTGGGGAAAATGATCCACCGTTATTACCATGAAACGAAGAAGGAGAGTCTGTTCCTCCAACATTTGTAGGATCAGGATGGTTAAATTTGCACTCAGCTCCAAACTTGCAGGAGCCGTTGCGCATGTAGTATGGACATTCTATTGCTCCCTGTGTTGCATCATTATAATGTCAAAATATGGTTAACAATAAACCAATTATATAATGTTGTACCTGTCTCATAGGAAGGCCGAGGAAGTTAAGCTCCGGTACTGAGGGCTGATAAGTCTTTTGTTTCGTATGGTTGAATCTACAAGTTTCTCCATATTTGCACCCACCAGTCCTGAAGTAATACTGCAAGGAATTAAAGCACATGGACTTGATATCAGTAAACTTTGCAAATGCAAGAACAAGATAACAAGGTTAAAGGAGAAGTAAAGTTTTAACCTTGCAATCCATCGGTCTCAGTTTATCAGCATCATCTTCCTTTTCTCTTACTTTATTATCCCAAGCAATCTTCAAAACAATCAACAAACATTAAGGAAACAAAACAAGAAATGCTAAACACATGTGCTACTGATTATATTAAGCCATTAAAAATTAGATTTTTAATTTTTGAACAAAGACAAATCTTTCCCTAAGATTAATAAAATAAAACACAATTAAGAGCCAATATCTTTGTCAGAAGCAAAACGTGCAAGAATGGGTAAACAAAGCATATGAGAGAAAGAGTAGAAGTGAATTTACTTTGATTCTTCTCGGATTCGGAAGAGGATGATTGAATTTGCAAGTGGATCCGAATTTGCAGCTCCCTGTTTTCATGTAGAACGAGCAATCCTCTGCTCCTGGCCTAATTGGATACAAAGCTTCTCTCTTTTCAAACATATTCTCACCCTCACTCTCGCTCCAGCCATTATCTTCACCATCTGCGTCGTCCCTTCCTTCTTCCTCCTCATTTCCATCTACCGCTTTCGAATCAACACCTCCATCACTCTCGGAGACACTCATGATCGTCAAAATCTTCTCTTTCGCGGCTTCGTCCAAGCCCACATTCTGAAACTCTTCACTCAGGTCCTCCGCCGCGTGATTGAGATCGGAATGAGATCGATCAACAGATAATTCGCCTGAGGAATATAAAGACTCGGGCTCCGGCTCGAACCCGTCTGAAATTGACAGAGAGATCATGTTTTTTTTTTGTATTTTCTTACAATGACATTACAAAACCCTAATTTCAAGGAGGAAGAAGAAGATCAAAGGGTTGAAAATTGAAACAGAAGTTGAGAAGAAGAAGAAGAAAGAGAAGTAATAAAGTTGGTCGCTTTTTTATTATATTCCCTTTTATGAATACTTTAATTCTTGTCCTTATATCGTCACGAATGAGAATCCCAAAGAAAACGGTTGCTTTAATATTTGACAAGTTCCCAATAGTTTACACATATACATGCAGATATCTTCCCCTCAATTGAAATTGAAGTCCTCATCATATTTGTAGAATTCAAGATTATACACCTGAATTTCTAAATCTTACAAGCAGCTCCAAGTGTTAAGAGTTTTGACTACACAAAAGCCTACAAAGCAAGAAACTAAAAACATACTGCACCAGGATTGTTAAAGAGATTCATTCAACAGTAAAGGTGACAGAGAATATTTCTGCAACAACAATGGCTCTGAGTTTGACTGAATAATCCCCACCGAAATAAAAAAAACAAGAAACAGATCAAGTTACACACTTGCAACCCCTAAAATCCCTAGGATCCAATGGATTAATCTCTTCACGACAGATAGTACTCCATGTTAAAGCCTAAGTCAGTCACCTCTTTTTGGTCTTCTTAACTGCATGACCTGTCTTCCGCTTGTGTCGGCTGAAATCGGAGACAAACCTGAATGTCTGACCACAACCTGGTTCAGCGCAAACATAAGGCCTTGCACCAGTGTGAACCCTTATGTGCTCGGTTCTAGACCAAGCCCACTTGAACGTCATCTTGCAGCCCTTCCATGGACACTTGAGAGGACGGTCGTCTAAGTGAACACGCCGGTGTTGAACCAGATACTTGTGTGAGAAGAAGGTTTTACCACAGCCTTTAACAGGACATATGTTTCTCTTATGCAGATCCAACTGTTTCCCTGAATTGAAACTCATTGTGCAACCTTCCATGTCACATTGGTACGCCAAGCGTTCCACTTCCTCTTCTTCTTCTTCATCTTTCTCCACATCTGCTTCACTTGCAACTATGGAGAAGGAAGCCTTAGCATTACTGCTTCCTTTCTTACCAGTTTTCTTCGGTTTTGTTTCAGGAGACTCTCTTGAAGGCTTCGGGATTCTCACCCTAAGCCGTGTGCTAGGTCCCTCCATGTAAGGATCCAATTCTTGATTCTTGTTTCCGTATCCAGATTGTCGACCTTTTGTGTCTCCCGAACTCTGAACTACCTCGGTTTTAACTATTCGTCTGGTTGTGGACCTGGTTTGCCTTCTCTCTGTGATGCAAAAGTCTTGTTCCTCCAGAGATTCCTTTGCTGAATCATACTCACCACCCATTCCACTAGCTTGCCTGTTTTCACTTTGCTGATAAATGCCATTTTCTTCTGAATCATATGAAACCGGATTCCTAATCACTTTAGCCCGTTTGCTCCTTGGCATCCCCCTAGGGTGCCTGTAGATATTATCATCATCATGACCATATACAGAGTCCTCCAAATCATGTCTGTCCATTGACTGTCTATATAGCTGTAAGCTTTTCTCCATTGAGTTCTCTGAAACTCCACCTTCCCTTGCAGTATATTCTTCTCCAAGTGAACGGTCTGAAATCTCATCATCTGACTCGAATTCTTTAACACCCTTGTGTCGACGAAGTCCCTGGAGCTGCTGATCAGAAGAATCACCAGAAACCGTATCCCCTGTCTCAAAATAAGACTCTTCCCCATTCCCGGGAGCCCTCCATTGCTGCTTATAAGAATGATCCTCTGATGTGTCATCAGAAACTCCATCTTCCCTCTTGAAAGAGGTAAGCTTCTTGCGTTGCACAGCCTTTGCTCTTATCTTTCTCTTCCTAGTGTACTTTCTTCCAAACATTGTGGTTGCATCTCTAGAAACATCACATGGGGACAATCCGTTTTCACTGATATCCTCATCAAAGGCATTTTGCATATGAAAATTTCGTTCAGATTCTTCCGCTTCCAAGTCTTCCTCCAGAAAAAAGGGATGCACCTGAAGAAGAAACAAATATCAGTCTTAAATTGAACCAAACCAAGTTACAACAGAAGTGTAAAGTAATGTACGTATTAGTATGGTACTAAATTAGTTTATATAACCTGATGCGACATCCAAACTTTACCACACCATTTTCCAACAACGTATTTCCTCTGCCTGTATAATCTTCTACCAGAAACGTCATGTTTCAAGGGCGAGCTCGTTGCTGGAGAGCTGCGACCAAACACACTGTAGATGACGGAGTTGTAAGGCATCTGCTTACTGTACAGAGGCGAGCGACTGAGAACGCCGCTGTAAGAAAGGTTGATACCCAATTTTACAGCCCAATCACTGTTCCCAACCTTGGCTTCAACATAATCCAAGGCCGCCTGAATTGTTTTCTCATCCTCTCGAGTCACATTCCTGTATTCAGTATCATTCCATTCGTGATTGACTCCAAGCTCCTCGGCAACGATCTTTGCCTCAGCCTCTATCCTGGGGTACTCTGCAAAATCGTGCGTCTTAGTGATGAACGGACTCTAAAATATGCATAATCTATACAGCAAATCCCAAACAATGTCAGAAGACTAAATAAAAATTGAATCTTGTAAGTCTTGATGTTACCTGGATGGCACAGTAACATTATGTGAATGCCACCAATAGGACGAAGTTGCTGTTCCACTTGCGCAGCATGCTCAAGACAAAACACGTGCAACCGAGAAGAATCATCATCAGATCTTGGAACAAAGGGTAAAGCTATGTCCAGAATTGATGTATTGCCGTCATTTCCAGTAGCAATTGGTCCCTCTGGAGCCTCCTCGTTGCCATCTAGGCCTTCGTGATCTTCTTCCTCGGAATCAGAACAATCACCATACGCTGAAGCTAGCAACCCAAGAGCACCATCTTCTTTATGCGCTTTTGTTGTTATACTAGTTGTTGAGGTTATTTGATCGTCTGTCTTCATTGAGTGATCAACAGTTTGAACAGGAACGTTGTAGAAGTAATCAACATTGTGCTTATCCGTGCTTTCTGCATGATGAAAGAAAGTTATTCAAAGCTTAATTTCATGTCTATAGAGATACACTATAAAGCCACTAACTGGAAGAGGGACTAGTAGCTTACGTGAATGAAGCTTAAGTGCAGGAGATCTTGCATCCTGACCAAGATTCGCAACTGTCGAATCGTTGAAGAAGCTACAATCTGCAGACATGAGATATCTAGCCGCTGCTTCTTTAGGTTGAACAATAGCTACACAATCAAAGCTTAAGACTCCACAAGTCGCACAAGTGAAAAGACTCTGGTCTGAAAGCGCCTCAATTTTCTTCATTTCAGCATCTGTTCCTTGAGTTCCTTGAGTCTCGTTCTCTCTGCTTGCCAGGTGATGATTTCTGTTCCGTTCACATAAAGATGTGAACTTTTCTTTTACTGTAACAGTATCCTTAATACGGTTACTGAAACCGACCATAACACTATCATAACTCAAGTCTTCAGATTTTGGTTGGATTGGCTTTTCCTGGTTAGTTCTCAAATGGGATCCAACTCGCAGTTCAGAGCAAACCGATACATCTGAGGAACTCTGAGGGAGAAGAGCCACTGGAGATCCTTTTCCTAGAGAACAAAGCAACTCATTGTTGTGGATAATGTTCTGCACAAATAGCTCTTTAGTCAATTTTTCTCCTTCGCTTTTTTTCCTATCTTTCAATCTTGAACTCCGTGGATTGGCGTGGATGCTTGTTGGCACTCTGCAATGAGAGTGATAACACCTAAAATGAATGTGTCAAGCTTAAAAAATTTGACAGGGGCTATGAAAAAGAGAGAGTACCTTGAACCTAGAGCCAATGCATAGTCATAAAGTAACTGGAGATGAGAAACCATCGGACGGTAATTTATTGCAGCTCGCCGGATGGCAGCATCTTTGGCCAGTCTCAACCACTCGGGTGTTGCAATGTTAGATGCTTCTCCACAATTGAATCCTAAAGCACCCAATATTGTTTTTTTTTTGGGATAAAGTAAAGTTAGTTTCTACATGTTAAGCCTTGAATGATTAACTTGAAGATACTCAAGGTCGATCGCTCACCGTGACTAAACCCTGAATGATACGCTCTTGGAAAAGTGACGACAAACTCTCCAGGATTTTGTACTAACCTGATAGCAAGCAAAAAACTTGAGTGAAAACTAGGAGTAAAATAGTGTGCCTCTGGATGTTTCTAACCAAATGAATAGAGAAATGGAAGCAATGAACATTTGATTAAAAGTGGAAGACAATTACTCGAAGAGATAAACAGAGCATACAGAGGAAAACCATTACCTGCAACACGGTATTCCGGCTTTGACAAATATTTCAGGAGACATCACAGTTGTCTTCTGACCAAGAGTATCAAACGTCACTGATAAGACAACATAAGAGTCAGGAACAAAGCAGTTAAGAGCAACACACAAGGAGAAAGACACAAACAAGCCAACAATAAGAACAATGAATTCCCTTGAAAACAAAGCTCACAAGACTTGTTATCAGAAAAAGACTCTGACTTGCAACAATAACCAACCAAGCACAATCCTTTACCAACATTTTCTTAAACACAGATGACAATGTAACAGAGTATCCCATAGCAATAACCATTTGGTGGAAAAAGAAAACTCACCGAGAGGATTAAGCTCTTCTCCATAACCATGAACCCTAACCACATCCTCAAAAGCCAAAGCAGCGTCCTTTGGCACACCGTACCAAGTCTTACTAGCACCCATATGCAAGTAATTGAGACTATGAAGGTCATGGTCCTCCACATGCCAAGCAAACCAACTAAACATCATAGCGATATAAATCATTGGCGATGTAACTCCATGGATGTCCTCTTTCATGAACTTAAGCAATGATCCTTCTGCTCTAGCCACTGCCCTCATGTTCCAAGCTGTCTCACCTACTGTTCCTCCATCACCACCATACTCTCTCTTCCTTGCAGCCGCCAGACTCAGAGGGATAAAAGCCGAGCCTGGCATGTCGTTTGCGTACTCAACAGAGAAGGGTTTGTCCACTGTGGCTCTCCAGTAAAGGGTTTCGATTTCTAGGGGAGAGAGTTGACTCTTTTTGCCGCATTTCTTGAGATAATTCTTCTCAAAGATCTTAGCTTTGGCCTCGAACTCACCGAAACTGTAACGCTCTCCGCTCTGCCACACTGGTCTCTGTACGGGTCGCTGCTTCCTAGGGCAAAACCCGATCTGCTGTTGTCGCGTGGCGAATGTGGGGGCACCGTCGTAATCGCACACAGCGCCGCCTTCACGACCCCTAGCTGCCGCCGCCAGAGAGCGGTTAAGGTTGGAAATCGCGGTTTTCTTCGAAGGAGGAGGCACTGGAGGCAAAATTTTGCAGATTCCGTACTTGGAAGCCTCTTCTTCGATCTTAAAAATGTAAGCGATCGGATCTTGGAACTCTGCTAGTGTAGGTCGGAACTCTGGGGCTACCGGCAGCGATTTTAGCCACGGAAACACGTCTGAGCTCTGCTCCGAAACCGCCATATCTCTCTCTCGGGCACAGAAAGAAAAAACAATAAAAATGAAACCTTTTTCTCTGAAATTAGTTCACTTTCAGGCTTTAAGGTTCTGGGTAACTCATCAAAACGCCATTACAGAGGAAATGAAGAAAAAAAACAAAACAGAACAAAAAATTGAAAAGAAAAAGGAAGCAGAGAGACTCAAGAGTTAAGAGATTCGACGAATCTCTCCTCCCCCAAAGGTTTTAAATTTCGTAAAGGCTAATCTACTTTTCCTCGAGAAAAACGATGGGGCTTGATCTCCGTTTCTCTCAACTCTCTGTTTTTATATAGGATTAAAGAAAGAACAGAGGAAAAGTTACAATTTTTGAGAGGTTGGGTTTTGGGCAGAGGAAGGGATTGTGATTTTTCTCATTTCTCTGTTTTGTTTTTTTCTGCTTTTTAAATTAATTTCATTTCCATAAAACAATTAAACCGCTGGACTGAGTAAACTGCAAGGGCGAAGGTTTTTTTTTTGAAATCCTCGATGAAGGATTTGTGATTTTTTTTCTTTTTCAATTCAATTTTACTATTTAGTATTTACGATTTTGCTATCGTTTCGTGAGTTTGACACACATTTGTTGTTTTTCGTGTGTGATTAAAATACACAACACATTTGTTGTTGTCATGCCCTTTTTGCGCATTCAAAAACTACTCCTTGGTTTAACATTTTTATTGATTCATTTTAATACTTTTTTCAAGTAAGTTATGGAATAAGAAAAGAGTAAATACGTTTTTCGTCCTTTTTCTCTTATGATTTTTGTTCGTTAGTGCTGTACTTAACCCGTTTCACAATTGAATAACTCTATTTACGGGTCTACGAAGGACTGTGTTTTATGACTAAGTGTTTCTTAATCCAAAATGACTAATGTAAATAAATAGCATAAATTAGTTTGGAAATGTAATTTTTATGTCAAGAAGTCTGTCAATGTCACTGTCACTGTCATCAATACTAAACTTCAGCTCACGACTAATGTCATTAGCAATTTGGTAGGTTGAGTCTTTATCAACGTCAAAATGAAGTCCACGGCGATGCAACCAACTAGTATGTGCCACGTACATCTCTATATATTTTTAATATTTAAATAATTAAAATAATTTCTTAATTAGTTGCATGTAAATAAAATCTAAATGTTTATTAATATGGGATTTTATATGAATATGAATCCTTGGTTTATCAAATAATTATTAATATGGGATTTTATATACAAATATGATCCCTTGCTTTAACAAATGTATATCCTTGAAATGATTGTAAATAATTTTTGATAAGTGCTAATATCTAGAAGTCCTTTTAAAAAAAAAAAATCTAGAAATTAGCAAAATTTATTTGACATTTTGAGAACTGAAGATTAAGTTGCAAAGAGAAGTTTAGATGCTGCTGCATGATCTAGCTATGTTTATATTTCTCCCAAGTAGATAAACTTTGAGGTCAATAAACATGATTTCCAATTGCTAGTGTGCAAGAGATTATTTTATGTGATGATTAGAGACCAAGCAACAAAGAGTTTATTAAAATACCTAATTTGTCAAAGTTAAAGTATATCTTTTTGGGTGGAAACATTATCCAAACAACAGAGAGGGTTGTTACTCCAAAACTGGCTCTTGCAAATCTTTCTCATTTCGTTGATATTTTGATTCAATTATTGGCAGATTAAAGAAGGCCATAAACACAAAATTTTGTTTATCCTCTACCTTCTAAAACACACCTTCCTCTTCCTCAGCAAAAATTTGAGATAATTTCTTAAATCATAAAAGCATCTCCTTTACTTATCACAACAAAGAAGACAGTATAATGAACACAATCTTTTCTTTAACCTACACCAGGATTTGTAACAGATTCAACTGTAAGAAGGATAACAGAGAAATACAACAAAGAGAGAATCTGTCTGAGAGTGAAATGTCTGTAACAACAATGGCTGTTCCAAATGTTAAGACTTTGAATAAGCCCAATGCAGTTCTCTTATAATATAATAGATCAATGGATTGATATCTTCATGACTGAGTACATGTTAGAGAGCCTATATCACCTTTTCTTCGTCTTCTTAACTAAATGACCGGTCTTCCTCTTATGCCTGCTAAAATCTGAGACAAACCGGAACGTCTGTCCACAACTCGGTTCAGCGCAAACATAAGGCCTTGCACCAGTGTGAACCCTTATGTGCTCGGTTCTAGACCAAGCCCACTTAAACGTCATCTTGCAGCCCTTCCAAGGACACTTCAGAGGGCGATCGTCTAAGTGAACACGCCGGTGTTGAACCAGATACTTGTGCGAGAAGAAGGTTTTACCACAGCCTTTAACAGGACATATGTTTCTCTTATGCAAAGCCAACTGTTTTTCTGAACTGAAACTCATTGTGCAACCTTCCATGTCACATTGGTACGCCAAGCGTTCCACTTCCTCTTCCACATTCTCTTCTCCTTCATCTTCCTCCACGTCTTCTTCACTTGCAACTCCAGAGAAGGAAGCATTACTACTTTCTTTCTTAACAATTTTCTTTGGTTTGGTTTCTAAAGACCTTCTTGAGGAATTCAAGTTTCTCACCCTAAGCCGTGTGCTAGGTCCCTCCATGTATGCATCCAATTCTTGATTCTTCTTTCCAGATCCAAATTGTTGCAAAGCGCGACTTTTCGTGCCTCTCGAACTCTGAACTATCTCTGTTTTTACTTTCCGTTTAGCTGTGGACCTGGTTTGCCTTTTCCCTGTACTGCAAAAGTCTTGTTCCTCCAGAGAATTCTCAGCTGAATCGTACTCACCACCCATTCGACTAGCTTCCGCATTACTAGTGGATCCTCTTCCCCTTTGCAGATAAACTCCATTTTCTTCTGAATCATATGAAACCGGATTCCTAATAATTTTAGTCCGTTTGCTCCTTGGAATCCCTCTAGGGTGCCTGTAGATATCATCATCATCATCATCATACATTGAATGCTGAAAGCCATCCTCCATTGAGCTCTCTGAAGCTGCACATTCCCTTACAGCGTATTCTTCTCCAAGTGAACGGTCAGAAACCTCATCATTCGACTCAAACTCTTTATAACTTTTATGTCTGACGGTTTCCTCATCAGACAATTGATTTGACGAATCACCAGAAACCGTATTCCCTGTCTCAAAATAAGACTCTTCCTCATTCCCGGGAGCCCTCCATTGCTGCTTATAAGAATGATCCTCTGATGTGTCATCAGAAACTCCATCTTCCCTCTTAAAAGAGGTAAGCTTCTTGCGTTGCACAGCCTTTGCTCTCATCTTTCTCTTCCTAGTGTACTTTCTTCCAAACATTGTGGTTCCATCTCTAGAAGCATTACCAGGAAACAATCTGTTTCCACTGACATCCTCATCCAGAGCATCTCGCAGATGAAAATTTCTTTCAGATTCTTCCCCTTCTAAGTCTTCCTCCAGCAAAAAGGGATGCACCTGAAAAAGAAGAAAACTGAATCAAACAAGGTGAAACAGAAGTGTACTAATGTCCGAATTAGTTTAGTTGCAAGTTAGTTAATAGTACCTGATGCGACATCCAAACCTTGCCACACCATTTCCCGACAACATATTTCCTCTGTCTGGAATATCTTTTACCAGAAACCTGAGGTTTCGTGGGTGAGCTTGTTGCTAGAGAGCTGCGACCGAAGGCATTGTATATGATAGAGTTGTAAGGCATCTGCTTACTGTACAGAGGAGAGCGACTGAGAATGCCGCTGTAAGAAAGGTTAATACCCAACTTTACAGCCCAATCACTGTTCCCAGCCTTAGCTTCAACATTATCCAACGCCGCCTGAATCGTTTCCTCATCCTCTCGAGTCACATTCCTGTATTCAGTATCATTCCATTCGTGATTGAGTGCAAGCACTTCTGCAACTATCTTCGCTTCAGCCTCTATCCTGGGGTACTCTGCAAATATTGTGCGTCTTAAAAATGATAAGAAAAAGTTAAAAGACTAATGAAACTGAATCTGCAGTTACTCTGTTACCTGGATGGCAGAGTAGCATTATGTGAATGCCACCAATAGGACGAAGTTGCTGTTCAACTTGCGCAGCATGCTCAAGACAAAACACGTGCAACCGAGAGGAATCATCATCAGATCTTGGAATAAATGGTAAAGTATTATGTTCGGTAGCACAAGAGAGCGACGAAGAACTTGAAGTAGCATGTGATACGTCAACCTCTTTCCCTTTCCCACGTGCAACTCTAGCCTCCTCGTTGCCATCTGTATCAAAAGATGATGCTTCAAATACACAGGAACCTTCTTGATCATGCTTTCTTGTAACCCCGTCCGAAATAGGAACATCTAAGCCCTTGTGGTCTTCTTCCTCGGAATCAGAAGAGTCTCCATATGCTGAAGCTAGCAGCCCAAGAGCACCATCACCTTTAGATGCTTTTGTTTGGGAACATGGTGAAGTTATTTGATCACCTGTCATCACTGAATGATCCATAGTTTGAAGAGGAACATTGCAGAGGTAATCTACATCATGCTTTTCTGTGCTTTCTGCATGATGAAGCAAAACTTAGTAAATGCTAAACAACAGCCATTATTAAACAAGAGTGACTTGTAACTTACGCGAATGATGTAGTGATCCTGCATCCTGACCAAGATTCGCAACTGACCAATCATTGAAGAAGCTACAATCCGCAGACATGAGATATCTAGCTGCTGCTTCTTTAGGTTGAACAATAGCAACACAATCAAAGCTTAAGATTCCGCAAGTAACACAAGAGAAAAGCTTCTGGTCTGAAAGCGCCTTATTTTTCTTCATTTCAGCATCTGTCAGAGTTCCTTGAGTCTCGTTCTTTCTGCTTGCAAGGTGATTTCTGCTCCTTTCACATAAAGATGTAAATTTTTCTTTTACTGTGACAGTGTCCTTAATACGGTTACTGAAACCGACCATAACACTATCAGAACTCAGGTCTTCTGATTTTAGTTGGATCGGGTTTTCCTGGTTAGTACTTAAACCGGATCCAACTCGCAATTCAGAACAAACTGATACATCCGAGGAACTCTGAGGGAGAAGGGCCACTGGAGATCCTTTTCCGAGAGAACAAAGCAACTCATTGTTGTGGATAATGTTTTGCACAAATAGCTCTTTAGTTAATCTCTCTCCTTCGCTTCTTTTCTTGTCTTTCAATCTTGAACTCCGTGGTTTGGTGTGGATGCTTGTTGGCACTCTGCAATGAGTGATGACACCTAAAATGAAACTTTCAAGCAGCTTACAAGTTTGAGAGTGGCTATGAAAAAAAGAAAGAGTACCTTGAACCTAGAGCCAATGCATAGTCATAAAGTAACTGGAGATGAGAAACCATTGGAGGGTAATTTATTGCTGCTCGCCGGATGGCAGAATCTTTCGCTATTGTCAACCATTGGGGAGTTGCAATGTTAGATGCTTCCCCAAAATTGAATCCTGTAACCCCCCAACAATGTTATTTCAACAAATTAAGCCATGAGAGATTAACTTGAAGATACTAAATTGTATGGTCGCTTGCTTACCATGACTAAACCCTGAATGATATGCTCCTGGAAAGGTGATGACAAACTCTCCAGGATTTTGCACTAACCTGATACAAGCACATTGAAAAGAGAATGTAAGCTTAAAAAGAAGAGAAATAGATGACAACAAGATGATGAGATACACAGAGCACACACAAGAAAATCATTACCTGCAACAAGGTATACCGGATTTCACAAACACTTCAGGGGACATCACAGTTGTCTTCTCACCAAGAGTAGAAAAAGTCACTTGTAAGACAACAAAATAAGACAAAGCCAACAATCAGAACAAGAAACTCAAACATTGATAAGTCACTCTCACATAACACTAAATGAACCTTTACAAGACACTCACCAAGAGGATTAAGCTCTTCTCCATAACCATGAACCCTAACAACCTCCTCAAAAGCCAAAGCAGCATCCTTTGGCACACCGTACCAAGTCTTAGCAGCACCCATATGCAAGTAATTGAGACTATGGAGGTCATGATCTTCCACATGCCAAGCAAACCAACTAAACATCATAGCAATATACACCATTGGAGATGTAACCCCAGGGATATCCTCTTTCATGAACTTAAGCAATGATCCTTCTGCTCTAGCCATTGCCCTCATGTTCCAAGCTGTCTCACCAACTGTTCCTCCGTCGCCACCAGACTCTCTCCTCCTCGCAGCGGCTAGGCTCAGAGGGATAAAAGCCGAGCCAGGCATGTCGTTTGCATACTCAACAGAGAAGGGCTTGTCCACTGTGGCTCTCCAGTAAAGAGTCTCGATTTCGAGAGCAGAGAGTTGACTCTTTTTGCCGCATTTCCTGAGGTAACTCTTCTCAAAGTTCTTAGCTTTAAACTCGAACTCACCGAAACTGTAATGCTCTCCGCTCTGCCACACTGGTCTCTGCACCGGCCGCTGCTTCCTGGGGCAAAATCCGATCTGCTGCTGGCGCGTGGCAAATGTGGGAGCACCGTCGTAATCGAACGCGTCGCCGCCGTCACGAGCCCTCGCCGCCGCTCGCGCCGCCAGAGAACGGTTGAGGTTGTTAATGGCGGTTTTCTTAGAGGAAGGAGGCACAGGAGGCAAAATTTTGCAGATTCCGTATTTGGAAGCTTCTTCTTCGATCTTCAAAATGTAAGCAATCGGATCTTGGAACTCTGCCAGAGTTGGTCGGAACTCCGGGGCTACTGGCAGCGATTTCAGCCATGGAAACACGTCTTGGCTCTGCTCTGGAACTGCCATCTCTCTCTCCGGAAGAAGAAGAAGAAGGAAAAAAAAGTATCAGCCTTTCTCTCAAAATTCTCTTTCACTTACAGCTTCAGCTTCAGGGTACTAATCAAAACGCCATTACAGAGCAGAAACAGAACAAGCTTTTTGGAAAATAGAAAAACGAATTAGAGATTTGACGAGTCTCCACCATGTCTCCGGCCAATAGGTTTCCAAATTTGTTGAAGGGTCATCCACTTTTCCTCGAAGAAAACGACGGGCTTGATCTCGCTGCTTAGGTCTCTCTGTTTTTATTGGATTAAAAAACAGGGGAAAAATTGTATTTTTTTTTAGGAGGTTGGGTTTGGGGCAGAGCAAGAGATGTGATTTTCTCAGTATTTAACGAGTAAAGAAGTGTGTGTGTGTGAGTAGATTTTATTTTATTTTTGGGTTACTGCGAGAAGAAGAAGGGTTTTTGAAATGGCAATGTATTTTTCGTTATTTATGATTCTGCCATTTCATGATTTTGACACACACATTTGTTGTTGTCCTCTCTTTGGAAGTCCGTTTGCACATTCAAAAACTCCTTTTAACGTAAAAACCATTTTTAAAAGTAAATTTGTTAAGGATAATTAAGAGAAAAAAAAACTAAATAAAAGTCCAACTAAAATAATAAATACATCATTGTAAAACCTGATTTTTGAACAAAAAAAGTTTAAGGCTTTTGGAAAGTCAATTATTTATACCAGATAAAAAATAATGGATAGAAATATGTAATGTTTGAACAACAAAAAAAGGATAGAAATATGTAATGTAAAAATAGAAGAAAATTGGATCCTGGATAGAAATGTTTTTCATCATAAATTTTCTTAGATTTTCTTCTATTTACATTCTTTTCTGGTATCCATAATTATTAAGGCTTTTTTGATAAAATCATTTATTAAGTTTCCAAAGTATCTCTATCTAATTTGTGCTAAGAAAAAATTACTTTAGAAAATAATATGTCAATATTGAAATTCAACACCGAAAAAATACATATAATTTATATATGTTGTCATTTTGTCGAATTTTAATTTAACTTTATGATGATATAAGTTAGGGATGTTAATGAAGGGTTTTTACCCATAGGGAACCCTTAACCCTTAATTTGTATGAAGCCCATTACCCTCCTTTGTTAATACAGAACATGAAGGGTTGATTATGGGTTGGTACCTTAATGAAAAGATTCTAATAGGGTTATCCTAATGGGTTTTGGATACCCTATGGGTATTTATTTATATGCTTAAAACAACAAATTCTATTATATTTTTGTTTACATTATCTTTAACTTCCTCAAAATAAATCAAGATTTTGCAGTTTTTGAAGGAAATGTAATTTTGCATGATAATGTAATTTCAAGGTTTTAGCGGAAAATCGTGCTTTTGAGGATTTTGCAAAAAAACATGATTTTGAGATTTTGACGAAAAGTATGATTTTAAGGTTTTGGCAAGAAAACATAATTTCACGGTTTTGGCGGGAAAACATGATTTTTAAGTTTTGACGGAAAATATGATTTTTAAGTTTTGCCGGGAAAACATGATTTTTGAGGTTTTGGCGGGAAAACATGATTTTTGAGGTTTTGGCTGGAAAACATAATTTTACGGTTTTGGCGGGAAAACGTGATTTCACGGATTTGACGGTAAAACAAGATTATGCGGTTTTGGCGGTAAAACGGGATTATACGATTTTGACAAAAATATTATTTCATGGGAAAACATGATTTTAGGGTTTTGTCGACAAAATGTTATTTTACGATTTTAGCGGAAAAAATGATTTTGTGATTTTGGTGGAAAAGTGTAATTTATAATTTTGACAGAAAAATATGGTTGGTGTTAATTAAATAGAAACAAAAAAAAAGAACAAAAATGTAACTAGGAGTATCCTTGGGTACCCTAAAACCTTTAGGGTTTTTTTTGGACTATCCTATTGGTACTAGGGTATTTTCAGGACTTTTTGAACTAGGGTCTTTTCTATAAGGACTATATGAGAGTCAGGGTATGAGAGTCAGGGTAGGGTAGGATAATTTTACCCTATACAACATCCCTAATATAAGCCCTTGGTTTACGAATGTTGCCAATAGGCCCTCTACCCACTAACTATGCAAATAAAGCAAAGGGTATATATGCTTAAAATACACCCAACAAATCTTCAGAAATGAAATCATAACAAATAAATATTCAAATGTTGAAATATCTACATTTCTTAGGAGAATGAAGCAAATTGTCAAAGCACAACAATAATCAATAAGCACCTTTGAGAGCTCAACAGAGCAACAATTGGCCAAATAAGTGTCTCAATAACATCAACCTAATCCTCAACTCGGCAAAGTAAATTAAAAGATGATCTAAGCTCAGACAATGATAACACTAGCTTTGGTTTGAGGTCTCTAAAGAAGGCTTGTCTTCTATTACAGAAGAGGGTGATTTTAGTTAAGACACCTGGTTCTCTTCCGAATCAGAAGATGGCTTCGAAAGCTCAAGTGTAACCGGACAGTGATCACTCCCATAGAAACCTGAAACAAATCAAGAACCAAGTTGCTGCAAAAGAGCTAAACAATAATCTTCCATGAATCTTTGTGATGAACCGCAAGTTAAATCTTATCTGTGGCACCTTCTAATTCTATCCCACGACCATGCATCTTACAAGAAACTATCCGGTCTTTGAGCTGTTCAGAGACAAGAAAATAGTCGATCCTCATCCTCTTTCCCCGGTACCTATACAAACAGAACAGATCCATATGAAGCTTTCGAAAGATGAATATAAGCTTCAGGACTCTTAATGTGGTATCTACTCACTTTCCAATAGGATTTCCAGACCAAGAGAAGCCACTTTCCACGTCTGGTTCCTTGTGTAGATACCGGTACGCATCAACAAGCCTTCCTCTGTAACATTCCCATAAATATAATTCAGAATAACATGTTCAGTAACTATCATCTCTATTCAAGAAATCACTAATACTAAGACTTTCACAGTGCAAAGATATGTATTAGGCATACTCTTTCATTAGTGAACCGAAGCGTCCTCTCTCAGATGGTGTAAATCCAGGCTGTCCACAGTCCTACATAATCCAGTAATTTAAAGCCTTTTGTAATCACTGTATGATTCTATAAGTACATATCATGGATAAGCTTTTGGTTCAGGCGTAATACAGTCATCTACAATGAGAGGTCACAGTGCAAATGCAGAGACAAGAAAAGAAGAGAAATCACAGGCTGATGTAATGAATAACCATGTTTCGGATGATATGCATGTCTAAAAGCAGTCGTACAAGATTTGGTATATATTACCTCTTTGTTTGGAGGAACATAACCATTAAGCTTTGCTGATGCGAAAAAGTCTGGATGGCTAACATCCATTTCCTCATGACTGCAAATTTACAAAAATCGAGGAAATTACATCAGCTTTGATTCTGTAACAAAAGGGCTTGAGGAAAAGAGTCTGGCAAGATAAGATGTAGAAAAACACTTTCTCATTACCTAACATTTAAGTCGCCACACCATATTATAGGTTTATCAGACGCTTTGGTGAGGAACTCCACCATCCTCTTGTCCCATTTTCTTCTCCTCTGAAACGCATTCTCCTCGTCTTTCCAACCATTGTTAGGCGAATACGTATTCAAGAGACGAAATGTCTCAAATTCAGCTAAGATCACACGACCATCAGGTTCATGTTTAGATGCTGCATGATAACGACATGTATATATAAGTTAGTCACCAATCTGAGGTCAAGAAAATGGCAGAACCGTAACAGTAGATAAAAGAAACATGGTTTCAAATGTAAGGAACAATCAACAAGTTTTTTTCAAAAAGTACCTAATTTGTCAAGGTTAAAGTAAACTTTTTGGGGCTTGAAGCACTTTTTCACTAACAAAGCTGTCCCTGCATACTTGGAGTCCGCAAGAGACCACCAAACTTGATATTTTCCAAATGGTGGATTTGAGAGAGCCCGTGTCAAAATCTGCAGTGGGTACAAGAAGAACGGCTTCTCAGAACTATTATCAAGCAAGCTTGAACATTATCCAAACAACTAGAGAGTTTGTTACTCCAAAACTGGCTCCTGCCATTCTCCTAAATCTTTTACTATAACCATATGACACTGCATTGTTGATTCTTCTAACTCAAACACAAAAATCTGCTTGTAATTGCAAATGCATCAAAAAATACAAAAAGCTTTAGGAATTGATATTGTAGTACAAATACAATCCAGTCAAATAGAGAACCATTGTACCTGTTTTTCCTCACGCAAAGCTTTCGTGTCATCGCTCAACTCTTCATAGTTTTTAGGTTTTCCCTTCCCACCAGCAGCAGGCATTCTTACTTCCTAACATTATACAGTTATAAACACAATTAACCGCTACGCTCAATTTCTGGCCACAGAGACACAGTGAATTAGTAATCCATCATAGCATTGACAAATTACTTAAAAATGAAGCCTGGTCTTATGCATCACCAAACCATTTTCAGTGTCATAAATGACTGAATTTGCATCAGGACGTAGGACTTAACTATAGAATAAGAAACAAAAGTTAACTTGGGCAAACACTAAAGAGCTGAACAGAAAACGAATATCATAAGCAACTACCAACTTATACAGAACCATAGACTCGAAAGATCAACACTTTGAGCGAATTCAAGAGAATCAAAACAAACAACACGAAATCCTTTTTTCACCAAAACTCAGACCACTTCAATGAGACCCTAGAGGATTTGGAGAATTTAGAGTTCCACACTGAAACACCTATGCAGATTTACTCACATTGCCCGGAATCAACCAAAGGAATAAAACAAAAGAAGCAGGAAGCAAAATCACCTGTATGGCAATGACATCCGGGTCGAAATCGGAGATGAACTCAGAGAACTCTGACCAGTCGTTTTTCACTCGAAGGAGGAAGCTGTTAGCGTTCCACGTCAAAAACTTGGACGGCTCTGTCTCGTTCCTCCCCTTTTCAGCTCCGTCTCTGTCTCCGTCGCTCTTTTCCGGCGAGAGGCAGGGTTTTTTAGCCACCGTTGAGCCGTCTTTCTCTATGGGCTTGAAGAATCGTTTCATAGCTGACCACAATTTCGTGCCTTCAATTTCTCAAAAATAAAGGAAGAAACTTTTAAGTCATCTCCGGCAAAAAAAAAATCAGGCTTTGTGTATCCTCCAGTTTTTGTCGGAGTGTATCCTCGAATTTAATGTTTCATCATTTTATATGCTTTAACATTAATAAATTTGATTACTGATTTGATATATGACAGTATGAAAAAAGATTCTGGCTTTAGAAGAGGGCTCTCTCTATTGTCATTCTTATTAGAGTGTGAAAGTCCCACATCGAAAGTGAGAGCCTTTCATCACTAATATATATAGTAAAAGACAATCTTCCACTCATAAGCTAGCTTTTGGATGTGAGTTAGGCCCTTTACTAATATGGTATCAGAGCCCAATGTTAAACCCAACAAGCGATTTCCCACAAAGAAAAACGGTTTCCCACATTGAAAGTGACTTGTATAAGTGACCCGTCTTGTTGTGGTATTTCCGAGATGATGTGTGTTGTTCCGCCCTCATCTCGAGGTGGATATCGAAAGTGAGAACCTTTCATCACTAATATATATAGTAAGAGGCAATCCTCCACTCATAAGCTAACTTTTGGATGTGAGTTAGGCCCTTTACTAATATGGTATCAGAGCCCAAGGTTAAGCCCAACAAGCGATTTCCTACAGTTTTTGCAGCTGCTACTCCCGATCGATATTGTGTTCCACAACACATCTGCATACACAAAGCAGAATCATTGGAGAGTTTCTGAAACTGACTCCTTTTCCTATTCAAAATCTCAGTAACACTTACTTAGAGTGATCAACTCCAAGGCCCAGCTGCTAAACTGTAGATGGCATATTATAAATAGTTGGATAGCTCTCGTTTTTCTTACCAAAAATGTAGCAACTAACTAAGTAAGCTTTGTCCAAACAAGCTTGAAACTATATTAAAAACCCAAGATCAGGCCAGACTGAGAAAATACATTTGTTCAACGCATATTTGAGAACAGTTCGTTAAAACTCAGCTGTGTGTCTTCTTTAATATAAGAAAACTCATCAGTACATTATCTTGATGGTTATATGCTTAATAATTTGCTTATGTTGGTGGTGTTAACTCCTTCTTGAATTTTTGTTCAAATAAATTAGCATTGTTGAAATAGAAAATATAAATGTTTTAGTTTAGTTATCACATGATGAAGCATGGCAGTGGCACGGGTGTACTCTGTATTCACGTAACCTCTAAACTCTAGAGGAAAGATCAAATCTCCCAAAGCTCTCTGATCGTTATAAGAGCTATCTTATTCTTTCTTTGCAAAATGTTTTTATATGAGTGATACGTGTCAGAGAACGCAGCGGTGGCGTCAGGGAACGAGGACACGTGCGCATACAATCGATATTGAAAAAGAAAAGACAAAAACATATTTTTGGAAAGTGCAGTTTGATAATGTTGCCTGATCTTATTATGTCAAAATGAGTGGGAGGGAGGCAAGTACGTACAGAGATCTACATTTTCCGGCTTGTATCATCGGAGGATCTTTCGCCGCCGTCTCAATCTGCCTCTCCGTTTTCTCCATCGTCCAGCATCTCCGTTTCTACACCAATCCCTCTGTCCGTACAAGCCACTCTCCATTTTTCTAATTTTTTCAATTTACTTTGTATATTTCTGCGTGACATATTCTTGGTACTTTTGGGGAATTATGGTCCCATTTATAGCACCAACGCCTTTTTGTTTGAGTAATAGCCTAATAAGCTCATGATTATATCTAAAATGGTTATTTGACATTTCTTAAAGAAGAGAAACCTGTTCTTGATGAGTTTGAGTGTATAAAATTGCAGGAGCAAAAATGGATAGTTCCTGTTTTGTTTATGGTCCCTGTTTACGCTACTGAATCGGCAAGCCTCTTTCTTTCCCTTTCCAGAGTTTGTAAATTTTGTTTGTAATTTTCAGTTAATGGAAGCTATTTTTTTGTTTAGATCATATCCTTGACAAATGCAAAATTCTCTCTGCCTTGTGACATTTTGAGAAACTGCTATGAGGCTTTCGCTTTGTATTCCTTTGGAAGTTACTTGGTCGCATGTCTAGGTGAAGAAGCTTTGTGCTCTCCCTCTCTCTCTGTCTCTTGTGAATCAGAATTATGGTATCTTAAGTTTATGTACGTATGCTCAGGTGGTGAAAGAAGAGTTGTTGAATTGCTCGAAGATGAATCAACAGAACCATTATTAGAAGCAGAAGAAGCAAACGAGATCAACAAGAAGAAGAAGAACAAGAAGAAGCAGAAGCAGAGTAATCCATTTTGGAAGTTCTTGTGTGAACCATACGTCTTGGGACGAGAGCTCTTTGTGATAGAGAAGTTCGGTCTTGTCCAGTATGTAAGTCACCTTCCTCTTCTTCTCTTCTTCTCCTCTTCAACCCAAAACTCCTTATTCTTTTGATCTGATGATATCTTCTTCTCTCTTCAAGATGATCCTCAAAACCTTTTGTGCATTCTTGACATTTTTGCTGGAGCTTCTTGGTGTCTACGGTGATGGTGAATTCAAATGGTATTACGGGTATGTAAAGAAAAATCAAATCATGTACATGATTTGTCATTCATCAAATGTTAAAACTTAAAAACTTGTCATGTGATTCTTGTAGATATCCATACATAGTGGTGGTGCTAAACTTCAGCCAGATGTGGGCCCTGTTTTGCCTTGTGCAGTTCTACAACGTGACTCACGAACGCCTCAAAGAAATCAAACCCTTGGCCAAGTTCATTAGCTTCAAGGCCATCGTGTTCGCTACTTGGTGGCAAGGCTTCGGCATCTCACTGCTCTGCTACTACCGCGTGCTTCCGAAAGAAGGAAGATTCCAAAACGCCTTGCAAGATTTCCTCATCTGCATAGAGATGTCGATTGCAGCCGTTGCTCATCTCTTTGTTTTCCCTGCCGAGCCTTACCACTACATTTCGGTGTCAGAGTGCGGTAAGATCACAAGCGAGAAGAAGAAGACGGAAGTTAAAGTAGAAGAAGGTGGTGGTGTTGTTGAGAGGAAGGAGGAGACTCAGGTTGAAGCATCAGGGACAAGCATTAAGGAGAGCGTGCAAGATATAGTTATCGACGGTGGCCAACACGTGGTGAAGGATGTGGTTCTTACGATAAACCAAGCGATGGGGCCTGTGGAGAAAGGTGTGACCAAGATTCAACAGAAGCTTTTGGATTCTGAAGGTAAAGAAGAAGAAGAAACACAAGTGACCGTTGAGACTAAGGTGGAGAAAAAAGATTAATGTTGAAAGTTAAAACATTGCCGGAGACAGACAAATGTCAAGAGATGTAATGTATAATGGTTTTACAATGAATGTTTCTCTTCACTATACAGACCAATGTTGAGATAAAAGATCATTTAACTAACGAACTGTTTCTGGAGAAGACTTGCACAGAATGCTAAATCAAATCTCTCCTCTGGAGGGTCTCCAATGCAGTCGAACACAGCGTCTGCGTTCTCAAAGTCTTCATCTGCTGTGTATCTGCAAATCCAAAGATGAAGTCATCATTTCATTTTCTGATTGATATGGAATAAAGAATGAGATTCTGATATTAGAAGAGGGTGTCTGTACTTAAAAACTCACCCACTCTTGGTAACTATACAAGTCATTCCTGCAGCTTTTGCAGCTGCTAGTCCGATCGCACTGTCTTCAACCACAACACATCTGCATAAACACACAGCCAAAATCTTTAGGGAGTTTCTAAAAACTGACTCCATTCTCCTGTAAAAAGCATAGTAACAACACTTACTTTGAAGGATCAACTCCAAGAGTTTCAGCTGCTAAGTTGTATATAGCCTGTCGAAACAAAAGTTAGACTTTAACCGGATCAGAAGATAAAGCAAGCAAACTTGTTGTTAATAGAAGTGGAAGGTTGATTAGTAAATCTCACCGGATCAGGTTTCTTTTTGGGAACTACGTCTCCTGCGAAGATCTTGATCTTCTCAGCTCGTTGTGGTCCAAGCAAGCATGAAACTATAGCAGAAACCTGAGATCAGACCAGAAAGAGAAAGAAAAGAAGCTGATCCACATTTTCATGCTACTCATAAGGTTATTATATACATTTCTTGGAAGCTAGAGGCATATCTGAGTACATTCTTGCGAATAACTCTTCAGGAATACTGATTTATATATATTATTATGGCCATGGAAACTGAAGTAGTAGAACCTGAATGATCATACCGCCTTTTCATTCGAAGTGCTACACACTGCGACTTTAACTCCATTCGTTAAAGCTTGATCAACCAACCTGAAAAGTTTCAACAAAGAAGGCTTGGTTAAACCAAAATAGCTGATGTTTCAATAAGATTCTACAAGAAACCACAACATTAATTCATAGCCTCATGAGAGTTCATCATCAAAAATATATGAAGGGATAGTAGTATCAAGAGTTATAGAATTGGACATTGGAAGTATAACCATACTTTGCAACACCGGGACGAAGAGGAAGCAGCTTTTTCTCGATGAGAACCATGAAAAGCTCAGTCTTTTGCTTGTGAAGCCCAGCTATGAACACTTTCCTCTCTTCTTCATCCTTTGGAGCTTTCTCTGGCCAACCAACCTTGTTAAAATACGCCGTCATCCTTCAAAAAACAACCCATTCCTCAATCACAAAAAGATCGCACAAGGCAATTTCAGCTCTACTATCGAAAGATAATCGAAACTTGATCAAATTCAAATTTTGGTATTGTAAAATGCAATTGTTTGTTAAAGTCTATACCTTTCTTTTCCACCACCGATTTTCAGTAGCTCGCCGTACAAATCCACATCCCAGTTAACACCCAATTCTCTCTGCGAAATTTTTATTCCATCGATCATCGAAACTCACAGTCATTTCCAGAGCGAAGAATTATGTAAGACTTGAGAAATGAACCTCTTTGAAAGTGTCGTTGAAAGAGATCCTGTGACCGTCTTTCTCGGTATCAACAAGCACGCCATCGCAATCGAAGAGGAGAGCAGAGGGAAGAGTCGCTGGAGAAGATGAAGCAGCAGAGCAAGTGATTCCTCCCCCGGAGTGAGATGCTCTGTGTATCATCATCGGTTTTGCTCTCAGGCACTTGCCCATGAATCGCGACGAAGGTGTCGCGTTAGACGCACGCGCCGCATTTGGGATGAGAGACGTCGGAGGTGGTGATTTTGAAGCTAGAGAAAGAGAGAATTTCACAGTCGCCATTGTTTGATTCTCTCTCTTTCAATATCTCTGCGGGATAATTAAATAACGGTCGGGGATTTCTTCAAAACTTATCCGGTCTCACGTTAACGACCACAAAATCAATGAACCACCCGGTTCAGAAACCGGGTCGGATCATTTCTGTGACGTGTACATTTTCTGATTTATTTCAGTTGACTTTCTTTTGGTTTTGTTTGACAAAACTCAAAACTGTGGTCAATTGGGCTGCTTTTTCTTTTGTGAGTCTGAGTTCACCTTTTGCAATTATGAATTCTCCATTCAAAAGTTTTCAAACCAGCAAACGTAAAAAGAAGAAGATGCACATTAGCTAGAGTTAGAGTAGCTAGGTATTTGTGACAATATCGTAACGCTTAGCATTATCCTGCAAAAAAACAAACGATTGGATTTTTATTATGCATCTTCTTCTTCGAGTAGCTAGGTATGTGTAACAATCATAACTCTAACAGCCTAACCGAACCAGTATGTTCATCAGTTCATGTGCTAGAGAAGTTAAACCGTGCCAAACCTATATCCATCGTGGTTCATGTGGAAGCTTGACAAGTGAAGAATCTATATCTGTCATACAAATTGTGTACGTAATCGGATATCCGAGCCCTATCCAAGGCAGAGTAAAGTAAAATAATTAAGAGTAATTGCATCAAGTAGCTATTACTTTATGGGTAATTAAGAATCTAACAAGTGTGTATCGTGGTCGTATATATGCCCGTATTTTGACATCATAACTACCAATCTTGCCCTCACGCGCATACAAGCATTCCAGATGAATTTTTTCTTTCATTCTTCTTCTTACTCATACATCTTCTTTTTGTTCTCTCTTTCATTCATAACTTTTTTTTTCTTTTCCTCAGATTTTCATCTTTAATCGCTTCTTTAAATTTTATGAGTAACCCGATTTAAATTAGTTTTTTAATTCCAGGAACTGTAATACTTCAATTCTCAGATCCATTTTTTTCTTTTAACTCTCAGATCCAGTTTTATATGCATGTATGTTTTTTACATTTTTCTGCTCTTCTCTCTAGTTTGAGATAAAAATCCGAATGAAATAGGTAAACATTATAGTAGGAAGAACCATGTATCCTTATCAAATGATACAATCAGTTGTAGAATTTAATAATCCAAAAAATACAGCAAAATCTCCATGACATTTAAGATCTTGATTTCAATATATAGTTTTGCAATTTCTCTTTTTTTTGGGATAAAAATCCGAATAAATTAGGTGAAAGATTTTTTTTTGTTCTATTTTTTCCTCTATTATTTACTGATTTAGCGCTTTACAAATAAGTATACTTCTTTATTGCATTTTTTGTTCTGCTAAAAAGGTGACTAACAATGTTATAATTACATATTTTGATAAATTAGAATATATAGCATGCTATTTTTACTAATAACAAAACTGATATTGATTATCTATAAATTGCTTTGTTTCATACTCAATTTGAAATATGAATATGTTACTATATATTTTTTTCAGTCAATAATAAACAAGTATGTATATTACTAATACGCTAGATAGATATATAGATACCCATATAAATAAATATATGTTTATATAGAATAAAAAACATTTATATATGTATGTATATAGTTATATACAATTATATTAAGCTATACATATATATATAATTGTATATAGTATTGTTGTTCAACTATGTTGATACAATTCGGAATTACCATAATATGGATTTAAATAGGTGATATTTCTGATTTGAATATGTGGATTTGTGGTGAGAAAAAAAAATATGAGGAAGAGAGTTGAAAAGAAGAAAACCAGAAATGGACAATAAAAAAAAAAATGATAAGGGAGAGAAATACATCCCCAAATTTTTCTCTTCAACATGTTTTGATGTGATTTTTTTGGGTACCCTTATATCAATTGCTAATAGCCTTTTTTGAACTTGTTGTTCACCTAATTAAAGGTCAAAAATATGTTAACCACCAAATTCACTCTTACTCAATAATTAATAAGTTCATTTTAAACATCTCATAAGAGAGAATGTTTACAAGAACTTAATTATATACCCAAATTTAGCTAAGAACAACCGCAAGTAATCCAATGGTACTACTAGTACCAATTTGCGTAACGAGGGAACAAGTTTCAGAACCAAATTTGAGAACTTTGCAAATGTCATTTAAGTCTTTTTGGTGTTTACATGTACATTCATGAAGTAAGTTAGTGAGTTCCAGTTCCTAACGTAATTGCCATTGGTTACATGTACAATCATAAAAACTGGAAAGTCACGTACGCGTCCACGTATCTTTACTTTTCTGCAGCTACTGATAAATTTTTCCATATTTAAAACGAAAACAAACTAAAATCCAATTTAATACTATTGGTTCATTTACATATGAGGACAAAAAACCATTAAGAAGTCAAGCTCCTCACCAAACTTTTCTCTAGTTATTTTCCAGGAGCAAGAGTGAGCCAGAGAGGGGGGAGAGAGAGAAAATGTCTGGAGGAGGAACAGAGAAGAACAAGAAATCTGCAGCTTCTGCACGATCTCACACCAGAAATCATCAAGAAAGACCTCCTTCTGGTAATAAGAAACAGATTTTCATCTTTCTTAAGTTCTTGTTTGAAGGAGATATTTATCTTCTTCTCCTCATAATTTCTCCGGCCATTCTTATCTTATCTTCTTAAAAAACATTTGGTTACAAACTTACAATTGTTTATTATAACAATAAGTTTTCAGTATTGATTTTACCAGAGAATAGAGAGCCTGTGTTGTGCTCAATCCATTTCGAATTAAAAAATATATATTTGGTTAAAACGAGAAAATGCACTCTTCACAGAAATAATTATGAACTATCCCCTTTTGTCTTTTCAATCACATGTTCTGATTTTGTTTTTCTCCAGTAATCTTTTATTACACTCTCAAGCAGTAAAGCCTTTAGAAAAACTCCCAAATTGAGGAATCTGGAAATGAATTTAGAAACTTGCTTGCTTCTTTGATAATGCAGGTTTCTTGAAAACGATTCTCCTGGTATCGTTCGTCGGAGCTTTAGCATGGGTTTATCAGTCAATCCAACCACCACCGCCGAAAATCGTCGGCTCTCCCGGTGGAGCCGCCGTGACATCGCCGAGAATCAAACTGAGAGACGGAAGACATTTGGCTTACAAGGAATCCGGAATTCCTAGAGACGAAGCCGAGTTCAAGATCATATACATCCACGGCTTCGATTCTTGTATGCACGATTCACCCTTCACTCATTTCTTATCAGCGGTAAGTTTTCCCTGACCACCCCCATTGGTTCAATCATGGTTAAAATGTAAAATGTGAAACCTTTTTTGAAAAATTTAAAAGAACAACATTCAAAGTTTCTGTCTTTAGTGAAGCTAAATGATCTTTGTGCATAATTTAGGATCTTGTGGAGGAATTGAGGATATACACTGTGTCTTTAGACCGTCCTGGTTATGGTGAGAGTGACCCTGACACGAATCGGTCACCGAGAAGCATAGCATTGGATATAGAAGAGCTGGCTGATGGGTTAGGATTAGGACCTAAGTTCTATGTCTTTGGTCACTCCATGGGTGGTGAAATCACATGGGCATGCCTTAAGTACATTCCTCACAGGTACTGCTGTTGAGTCTCTGGTCTTGTTTCTGATTATGTGTTAGCGGTTTTTGGGTTATGGTTATGGACTTCTTTTCTAACAGGTTAGCAGGAGCTGTGCTTGTATCACCTGCGATTAACTACTGGTGGAGAAAATTACCGGGGGAGATAACAAGGGAAGCTTTTTCACGAATGTATCCAGCTGATCAGTGGGCTCTTCGAGTAGCTCACTATGCTCCTTGGCTTACATTTTGGTGGAACACTCAGAAATGGTTCCCATTCTCCAATGTGATCGCCGGTAACCCCATTATTTTCTCCCGGCGGGACATGGAGGTCTTGTCTAAGCTCGGATTCACCAGACCAAATCGGGTACAAACACATCTATCGATGTTCTTCTCTTCTATTTGTTTCTTACTTCCTGCAACACTTTTTGACAAAGTGATGGTCTTCGTTTTTTGTCAGGCATACACAAGACAACAAGGTGAATATGAAAGCCTACACCGAGATTTGAATGTTGGATTTTCAAGCTGGGAATTCGATCCGTCAGACCTTCAAGATCCGTTCCCGAACAACAATGGCTCGGTTCACCTATGGATGGGCGACGAGGATAAGTTTGTGCCGGTGAAGCTTCAGCGTTATATCGTGTCAAAGCTTCCATGGGTTCGTTACCATGAAATCTCTGGATCAGGACATTTGTTACCTCTTGAGGACGGTATGACTGACAAGATGATCAAGTCACTTTTGGGTGGGGAAGAAGAGGTCGAGTAAGTAAAGAGTAGAGAAGCCTCTGTTTGAGTCAATGTGGTTTTCTAGTTCCTAAGGATAGATATTATCTGCTTGTACTGTACTATTTTCGTTGAAATTCTCGGACATAAATTATCTGTTTGCAATGTCTGATATAAAGAACATAATTTTCAATTTTGTGAAGATAAATTACTTATGAGTTATAAGTTATAACCAAAGCACTGTGTTTCAGTCTAATCAACTACAGTGAGCTCGAAAGTTATTATCTGAAAACATGTCTATTGTTAGGTCATAAAAGCTAAGATGGTACTGAAGCATGAACAAGTCAAGAAGAAACTGTTGTATTCTTCTATATTTTTTTTCCAAATGGCTGAAAAAGATTCAAGAAGAGAGAGTTTTTCGATTCCACTAATTTTCATCTGATGCATGTACATTGTATACACTACAGCATTGGAGGCATCTATCTATACTCGACGAGAGAAACCAAAATGAATGATACCTCACAGTTTTGGTCCAATGTGATCAGTAAGAGAAGGGCTGTGTATAACTAGCAAATCCTCCTCCTTCCTTATCTCTGTAGCAAGTCTCTTCAGCTATGGGTCTGGAGTTTGTTGTTGTTGTTGCGGCTGCACACTTGTGCCATCTTGATCAAGATCACGTCAGGGTTCATCTAACGATATAAAGTGAAGGACGTATTGTCAATAAATGCATCAAGTGTTCAAAAATGGTGGGCGAGTTATAGGATACCTTCATTGCACAACATCTCTGTAAAAGTTAATCGATCTCCACCTAACCGCGTCCACTCTAGATCAACCTGTGACATTATGCAGTTTAGTAACACAGATTTGGTGGAAACCAACTAAATGTCATCAGAGTAATCTTGGGACTTACATCGTAGTACTCCGGGGAAGCAAACTTTGCAAAACCATCATCTAAGCCATGACCTTCATTGTTGGGATATAGTTCCTGATCTGGTTTTTCTTGGTCCTCAGAGATAGCAGAAGCCGATGGAACATTTGAATGTGCATCAGAAATCGGTTGACTAGAATACACAAAAAAACAGGGTCAATGAGATTTGCATTTTCTAGGATAAGAAATCAATATAACAAACTGAGGGTAAGGTACCTACCTCACTAGATTATGGTCAATTTTACACATTTTGTTTCCGAGAATGGCAGCAGCAGAACGGCAGACGGCTATCAATTCCGAATTCTAACATAAGAAGAATAAGAGATAGGATCCAATGAATTTTATTATTGTTTCTGATGAGAATGTAGTCAAAAGAGTTACTTGAAGGAGATTACAAACCTGGAAGCCAGGCAGGCTCGTGGTGTCTTCTTTGGTGAGATAGGGAAACCTGAATTGCCGAGAGTAAGAATAAACAGATGTGTTAATCATTAGAGAAACAAAAAGAACCAATAAAGCTTGGATTTGATTAGTTTTCATCCTCAAGCAAGCTTTTTCCATCAGCAGGTTACATATACACGAGAGAAGGACACTGAAATGAAAAATGATCCATGAGAGCACCTGTTTTGCTCATCTGAGTTTTGTATCTGTTCCTATAAGAAGGAAAAAGTATTGTCAAACAGGGAAATGTAAATGCAACTATGGAATGGAGAGGATAGAGTCATGTGCCACCTTAAGGCGTTCATAGGTTTCCTTTGATCTCAAATAATCGAGTCCCATAGAACTAGAACACACAGAAATAAAATGATACTCAGGGCATGGTAAGTGGTAACACGAAGAATCCAAATTGTGATAGTAAGATAATCTGCTTACTTCCATTGAGATATGCCCTTGTCCACCTTTTGCATCGAATACGTCACCCCTAATGTATCAGCTGCCACATTCAGATCAAGATTACCATCCTCCTCTGCTTGTTTGTTCAAGTCAATCACTTTCTTTGCCTTACCACCTGAAACCAGATGAGATCATTGTAAATTTTTAATGGCATTAGTGAAGTATCTATCTATCATCTGGGCAACACAAACATTCCTATTCCTCATCAGTATAATGCTTTGTAAAACCAATCAACAAAACTGATTACAGAGAAGAAAAAAATCCCAGGATAAAACTCAATCACCTGCATTGAATCGAGATGCTTGATGCGTTCCAGGTTTATCGGATCTTATTGTATTCAGTTCACGAGGCTGGAAATGCTGATGAACACATCAGAATTTCAGAATCACAGAGAAATTTACGAAAGAAACTCACAATTAGCATCGTAATCTCAATTCGCTGACTCTATTCAAACAATCGATTAGAAATCAAGGTACTAAACATCTAAGTCTCAACTCGAATTCTCTCAGAGAGTGTGATTCACCGAACAAAAAAGCCCTATCTCCGCAACTAATTCCCAATACTAAGAAGCCTAAGGGTCCAATCATAGAGGTCGATCAAAGGATTAAATCACCGGAAGAAGATCACAGCACCAATTTATCATACAGATTTCGCAATGTATCGTAAATCTCATCAGAGAAACTGGAAAATTCGCGAGGTAAAGGTAAAGACACTCACAGAAACTTGAACCAGTGAACGATCCGGAGGTTCCTGATCAATAGCGCCGCCTCCGTGAGTCACCGCCATTGAAGAAACGGAAAGAGAGAGGGAGAGAAACGAGGAAGAAAAGGAGGGAAAGAGTTTGCGTTTCCCTTCTGTTCAGATAATCATGTGGCTCCAAATATATTTATTTTTAAAATGTAATTTAATGTACATTTGGAAATGGGTTAGCTTTATAGAAATTTGTGTTTTTAGAAAAAACAATTTGGCTGATTTTACATGTTTCCTTAGTTTTTTTTCCTTTTACGTTATAACTATGTTCCAAAAAAAATTAAATGGTTTATGGTTTCTTTTTTGGCTGAGATTTGATAAAAGTTTAACAGTGTTTGACTAAAATCAGCCACAATTTAAAATCCAACATAGTCCAAATTACTAACTCATCATGATATAAGCAGTTTCATAAATTTCTAGTCAAAATTATTTTACATATTTTCCATACTTAATATTGTCAAATTATGACTCATACAACAGCTTTTAAGTACACCGAGAACAGAGCGTAGGCACATCAATTCAACCGAATAACTGATTATTTTGTGTGTGTGTGTGTGTTAATTTCTCTACGTACACTACACGAAACCACAAAACAACTGAAACTAAATACTTTAAAAGTTCACAATATTAAAATACAAATGTGTCAGACATGTAAAATAAAATGTGATGGTCTACAAAAGCACAACCAACTAAAGTTTCATTTTTTGCACAATCAGTGAGACCAGAGCACACTCCTTTATAAAATACCAAAACTGTGTGATAAGACAAAAAGTAATTGTTGGTATGTAAAAAAAAAATATGAAAAATCAAACCATGTTAGGACGCTGAGGAAGAAGAAGATTGTAAAACTTATTGTGCAAGAAAAAGCTCTTCCCTTTGCTATCAACAGCTTTTTTCCAGCCACACCATCCACCATTGACGATCTTCTTGTGATCCTCACTTCCTGTATAATGCGGATCCAGGATCAGGAACGCGCAATCCCCGCTTCCTTCATCGTAATCCACTCCCAACAGTGTGTATGCAAGCACTCCACCTCCTGAAGAAAAACCATTCCAAAGACACTTTGTGATGTCAAGGCCAATGTTGAGTTCACTGGTTTTGATTTTATCAGATTGACAGATTCCTCTTAGAGCTTCAAAAACTAGTTGATTGATCATTTCTATATATATAGGGGTTAAGCTTCACTTATGCTCTTTAAGAAAAGACTTGTCTAAGGTTATTTGCACCAGTGCTATTGTTTTGATTCTAAGGGACAAGCTCTTGTGTAAGTTTAAAGTATCAGAGTGACTTGGCTTGACTTACCGATCATTATTGGAGTTCCTTGGGTCTCAAAGTGCATAGCTAACTCTCGGCATTTCTCTGGGAGTTCTGATCCGGATCTGAAGTTCATGATCTTGCAACTTACCTGTAAAAACAAGACCTCAAGAGATTATTTTTTCGTTGATAATATGTTGCAATGCAGGTTTCTGGCATATTGTTATCTAAATGATTCAGAGTATTACAGCTCTATAATTTCAAGTTCTATAATTCAGAGTATTACTGCAGATGATTCAGATGTCAGAACATATTTGAATGAGGAAGTTTAGAGTAGAAGACTTACACCAAGAAGTTTATCCAGCACAAAACTCAACTCTATGGCACCAATCCACTCGCGTGATCCTATAAATGAAGGATCCTTGTCACCTATTTCCACAAGTGTCTGCTGTATTTCCCTGAGGATCCAAAAAGTGGTACTTAGCGAATCGAGAGATGGAAGAGGAGCCCTGAGTTTTATTGCGAGAAACTGTTTTGTACCTATGTGAAGGAACAGCAATGGATGTATAGTGTTGAAGTCTGAACCACGAGATGATAGTTTGCAATGATCGGTAAGCACAACCCCATCCCTGGCTCAGCAAGCAAACATTATTATTAGAAATTTAGAAGTCAGAGAAACCAAAACTAACTTTCTACAATGGCATAGCAAAACTTGTAGCCCAGCAAGAATGAGAAAACGTGGAAGAATGAGAAAAGATATACCGAGTCATCGAAGCTATCCTGAAGATAATGATAGTACTCATAAGAACCTTGGGTAAGAGATGCCACACCTTCCGAGACTGCATTACACATTGCAAATTTTGTAAAAACAAATAGCTTGAACAAAGAATCAATGAAGAAAACAAAGGTATAGATAATGCTAACCTCCGCTGCTAGGGATTCCAATATGCACATCTTTAAGCAAGACGGAACCTGGCAGTGCCCATGTAACTTAACAATTAGAGCCATGGAAAATATTGAGACACAGAGAAAAAGAAGAAACTAGGCAGATCTATCTACCTCTTTTCTTTATGTTACTCTTTGAGTCATCGTTCACAGACAAATCCAACGCATTAGCAGTTCTTAGAAGCGGACGATCAAGTGGCAGACCAAGCCTTATATGTAGAGACTTCCTAACATCGACTGCCAAGAAAGTCAAGAGCAAAAGCCACAAATATCAGATATCAGAAAACAATTCTCCAAAAGGAATGAGACTGCAGTAAATGAATTAAAGGATCAAAATTTGTGTGAAGGTGCTAGTTCAATGAAATAGCAAAATGCTAAACTGATAGTTCTGAAGCTTTCCGTCAGATACTGTAAACTCTACTGAAAAAAAGGAATATGAATCATCTCAGTCTTTTTAACATAATCACAATAATTACCTTGCTTCATTTCAGTCTCCCCATAGTTAAGCTCATATATAGTCGTTACTGGATGTAATACTCCAGGTGGATTGAAGTGATATGTACGCAACTGCAAGAGCAAAGCAGCCATAGAAAACATAGATTATTCAAAGATGGATAAAATTTCAGAAGATAACTAAAAACATCTCATCTCATTGTGGGAAATTTTTGCCGTACCTTAGGATGGTCCATCAAGAGGTGTGGTAAAATAATCTTCTTCAGGGAATATAGCTGATCAACCAATGCAGGGATAACTAAATTTGAGACCGCATGCATAAGCGGAAGTTCCTTGGGTGCATACGTAAGTACATCAAGATTCAAATCAACAACAATGAGCCTTGCTTCTTCCATAGCTGTGAGAAAAAGTCACAACTTAAGATATGAGAACAGGGCACAAGCGTATTCTTAAAGTTTAAAAAAATGCTTGATTTAATCTACATTTTCAAGTGATTTACCTGGAAAATATTCTGCAACAGGGGCACCAGAGGTTGGAGATTTTTCAGATCTATTAAGGAGAACAGATACGTGGATTTTATCTGCGTTCTAAAAAGAAGAAATTTCTCAGGGGAAGAGAAACAAAAGGTAAGGCCAGGGTGTAGCAACAAGAACAGTGATATCAAAGTAAGAAAATTCTCTGTTTACTTACCTCTGCTGAATTTACTACTGCAGTGGTTTTACTGTCTAGACACAGATGTGAACAAGATAACATCTTAACGTCGGATACATGGTCAGCAGCAGCAAGACGGTTAATGTTTGACGCATCAGCACCAAAACCGAAATCTTTACCGCGGAGGACGACTGGCTTTGAAACATCTCCAGAAGCTTTCTTCAATGTCTCAGCTATGTATACAGCATTTGGTTCTTTAAACTGAGCAATAACTCCATCAATTGCATTTGAAAACATCTCCTTCGAATCTGGAAAAAAAAAAAGATCACTAAACATGAGAAAACATAACACAATACAAATAGCAGAAGTAAAAAGAAGAAGAAAGAGCATTGAGATCATACCCGAAGGCGAGCTTGCGGGGAAATAGAACGGCAACTTGATAGGAAGCTCACAGTGAAGCAAGCAACCATTCTCCCATAAATACTTTCCAGACTTATCCTCATACACAACGGAAGCAACAGGCTCTAGTTTTGTTGATTTCTCTGTTTTAGAGATGAAGAAGTGGGTGGTACCGGTTCCTGCATCGAAACTAGCCCCAACGATCTTCTCGTTATCTAACTCTCCACCTTCAGATATATGCTTTCGCAGTCTGCGAGCTGCTTTGACGGCCTCAAGCGCGTTACTCTCAGCATCAGAATCCTCCGCAACTATCAGACCTCCAATGACTTCAAAACCTTTCGGTAACAACTTCCGAAGATCATCTGCTTGGTTTATCACAAGATCATTAATATTCAACTTCATGCTATAGAAAGATTCAACAAAGATTATTAAAAAACCTGTGTATCAACTCATGCAAAACCACACAAAAAAAAAAAAATATATATATATATATATATATACTTTTTATGAACAATCAAATGGCCAAAATAAGGATTGTTAAGGACAAGTTTGAAGATTTGACTTATATGACTACGATCAAAACAAAAACTGGAAATTTGGCTACTCGAGTTCTAAATTACTCACTCTATGACAACACCAATCAAAGCATTTGATCCATCACAGAGTAATCATCTTTCGAGACCATGCAATTGAATATCTGATTCTATTAATCCATATGAGCTAATCCCAAAACCAATGTGGCAAAACGGCTTCTCCTTACCAGATTCTAGCTGGAAATCAGGAGACTGATGAATACATCGGAAGGTGGAGACGACGGTGAAAGGCGGGAAAAATGGGGAGCCAATGAGCCATTGGAGAGTTCCTGGCTGTTGGTTCCCAGAGAGAACCAGCTTTGGGCAGAGGACTCGTAGGGTCGCTGTGTCGCTCGAAGGAGCCATCGGATCCAACAGCCAGAATCGGTTTCGATTACTCTGCTTGTGCCGTGAGAGACTGACTTATTTGACAATGTGACGACTGACGACCATTTGTAATCTATATGGGCCGGATCGAATCTGAGAAAGCCCATGGTCTTATCCTTATTTGTATTTTTATTTTTCCAACAAATGTGGTTGTAACATCTAAAACAATTTGGTTTTCATTAATGAAGAATGATAATGGACATTACAACATGACATTTTTCATGTTTTAGTGTAGTGGTAACTGTCAAGTTAAATCCATATTTATAAAATCAGCATAGTCTATTTTGATAGAGAATTCGTTTGATCTCAATGGTAATTCGTTTTTTTTACCGGTAAAAGATGAGTGGTAACCTAGTTTCCGTAACTATCATGCTTGTTTATACACACTAAAGATGTTAGGAATACATCTTTTTTCCTTGTTGCTAATAATCAACTATTTTCGTTTTGTTTTCTTTTTATTTTATTTCTTGTTTTGTTTATGTATGGGAGATTGAGATTTTTCAAAGATATCGATTCAACCGAGTTTTTTTTCATATATATGTGGGAAATATTAACGATACGTGATAATTTTGTCTTCGAACTTCCTGAAAAACTTTGAACTTCCTTTTTTCATATCAAAATAAAAGTTATCTCATTAGCCGATAAAATCTAGCTAGTGTTAGAATATTATATACAGTTAAAAGTTTAAAACTAAAAAATGCATCAGATAAACGAGTTTGGCTACGATGTCGTGTTTGAGCGTCACTGGCTCCGAAGACTAAGGGAAGTAAAAGTCAACGGCCAACCAGATAGGATTTGGCATGCTTTAAGAAGAGTGCAAGACTCAATTTCGAATACTCGACAATGCGACCATTCTAAAATATATAATAATAATGCGTATGCGTATCTACTAGACAACTGGTCTATACATATTTTGAAACCTAAGAATCTAGATATTTCGGAGAAAAACAATATAAAAGATGATCATAAATATTAAAATTGTCTTTCCTCATCAAACTGGGCTCCTCAAAAAGAATAGATGTTTAAATGAATTGATTGCCCCTAAAAATTTGTTCCATTTCAAACTTTTCTGTTACGTTTAAGAATCGCATTGGTCTGATGAGAGCACGAATAATTTTTTTCAATGTTGGAAATTTTATTTTTCTTAATGAATACACTGTTTATTTTTGCTACAAATGTTGCCATGCAGGCATATACGTAGCCTTAGCAAATTGATCAGGACTCAAGAACGTCACAAAATACCAGCTAAATACTTTCATTACATCATAGATTCATAATCCACTGATTGTGATCATATAAGGTTAGGTCGCTAAGTACGATGTTAAGTGAAGATAAAATACTATCGATATAATTTTTGTTACTACCGATAGCGTGGACACAAATAATCAATAACCAGCAAGCAAATAGTAATAACTTAAACTTGTGTGTATAATTTCCTGGGTTTTGTACGGGAACACCCTGATGAAAGCAATCGATTGATCTAATTACAATATTATTAGGTAAAATCTCCAAGAAACACCTTTTGTTTTTTTTAATCTCAACTTGTGAATAATTTAGTTTAGCTAGATCGGATCCCGGGAAAATGAAATTTGCATTATAGATAGAAAAAAACGATTAGCAGGATAAAGTAAAGAACATGATACAAATTTATATTTCATCAAAGTGAGTGAGATCCAAAGGAGACCTTTTGGTCCCCCCGCATATCATGCAGAGATCATCACTAAGCTGGATGCTTCACGATTTTCGGGACCAACACAAAGGTGCGTTATTATAATGAGGTCGGCCATTAAATAAGCAACAACCACTAAATAAATTTTCTTTTAGTAATATACGTTGGGCAATTAACATCTCCGACCAAGGACATCGATATGTTTCTTTAGAAAAAAAAAAACAAAATTCAACTATGTAACAGATAAGTGATAATCGAAGGAAAAAGTTTATACAACACAGTTTATATAAATATATATATATATATATGTTGCTAGACATTTGGATGTGTACTAAGCATGGGAAAAGTGTTTTGATTAACAATTTAACATTTTCTTAAGATGTAATATCAAACTAGAGAATGATACTTATTTTGAAACATTTTTTCACTACGGTTTTTGTATGATATATCATAATTTGGTCTATTCTTTTCTTTTTTGGTCAAATGATTTTTGTCTAAATTGACTACGGGAATGCATCACATTAATCATTTGCAAAACTGACTTTGACTATTTGAATTTACACGATATTGGAGATTCCCCTTGCCCTTAAGTTCTGGTTATAAAATTATAATCATAAAACCAAAGACAATATTAGTGGTCATCCAAAATATACCTCTTATCAAACATTGAATATATATATATATATATCAGTTGACAAAAAGGTAAAAATAATTATTATTTGCCAAAAGATAAAATCACGCCGATAACATACAATTGTCAAATTTCTCTACGGATTAAACTATACATGCATACATTTTGAAGACAGAATAAAAGGTTACGTTCTTTATCTAATCCCATGTAGTAATAGAGATGTTATAGAGGATCTTAAATGAAATCGTCAAACATCAAACTCTATTCCCGTGTGGAAACTTGTCTACGCGTACATGTTATGAATTTTTAAGTTAATTATTTCGTTTTATTTAGGACCATTCTGGTTTTTCAAATTCAGGTTTTTACTTATCATATTAGTTTGGGTGTACTTATTGAAGGGATAATGATTTATCGGAAGGATTTCTTAAAGGCGATTTTTTTTAGGGCTGGGTTTTCACAAATTATACTTTTTTTATGAGATTGATTCTTAAGTTTAGAATTTCTCAAAGGTTTTTAGTTTCTCCTATTACGGGGGAGTTTGGTTATGGGTTTAGGGATTTTTATTGGAGCGCTCATGTTTTTAGGTCATTTATTCTTAGTCCAATTTATGGGCTGTCCGCGACAAGGACGATTATTTGTGGAATTGCAGGATTTTGCTTCCACGGGATGTTATTATTCCCTTTCTTTCAAGACCAAAGACGAGCATGTTCCATCCCTATTGACTTGTATTGCCATCCTCGACATGATTGTCCACGACATAGGTGTTCCGCATTGTGACTGCAGATTTTGCGTTTCGCGTCCACCTTTGTCGTGCGGGGGAGTATTGGAGATATCTTGGTGAGCAAGGCGAACCAAGTATTGTGGGCCATTGAAGCCCGTTTATGAAGTGAAGCCCGTGAAGCCACATGGAAGAATATTCTAGAGAAATCCTATTGTGATAAGGATTAGGAAGATTTACATTATTTGGTGTTATCATTATGTTAATGTTAACCCTATATATATGGGTCTTATTCTCTTGTATCAATAACACAATTCAATAATATATTCCTTCTATAATATTTGTCATGGTATCAGAGCCTTCGGTTCTTGGTGACCAAAACTAAAGCTTCCGCATGATGATCGGTGTAGACGAAGAGTCCAACAACGGCGATCCGGATGACGTGAAACACTCTCACGTTATTCTCTTTCTCTAGTTTTTCTTTTCAATTTAATAAGTTTTTCCAATTTGGCTTTAACAAGTACAGTAAAACCTCTATAAAACAATAATGTTGGGACTTTGAAAATTTATTATCTTATCGAGTTATTGTTTTATCGATAAAATAATAATAATTATTTTATAAAAATATTCTATAAAAAACAAAAAAAATTATAGAAATATATGTAAGTAGGTACATGTAAAGAATCAATTGTGGCTTCGAAAACTCTTCACAACTTTTGGCCCCATAAATTGTTGATGCAATAAGAAAAATTCGAGATGAGCTCCAACGAGAATCCAACTTTCATAAAAGACAAACTACATTGGAGTCATATTTTACTAAATTGCCTTAGATATATATATCTTAGTTTTATAATTATTATCTTAGCCTATTGTTGGGATTCAAAAATATTATTATCTTATCATCTTATCGCATTATGCTATTTTTTACATTGGCCCGAGTTAGGACCGGACAAAATTATTATCTTATAGTGTTTATTGTTTTATCGAGTATTGTTTTATAGAAGTTCTACTGTACATGTCTTCAAAGTCAGTTAAACACATTATTCTACATCCAGTGTTACAGCTCATTCCCCCTATTCTTTAAATGAGGTTTGTGAAGTTTAAAACTTTTAATTATCCAAAGTCGAAAAATGCAAGAGAAAGAGAGGTGGAAAATATTTTAAATTAAGTATGGATCAGAAACGTTAGATTAAGAAAACAAAGTAGGTAGAAATATAATGGTTTTAAATTAAGTGGAGTATAGCTTAGACGTGAGACCAAAACGTTAACTCCAACCAAACCAACTCTAAAATTCCTTACATTTTCCACGTGGCATGTGTGGATATGATCTACACCATACCGTGAGGATAATCATTAGAAGAAGCATACAATAAGTAAACGTGGCAATAACATATATATATATGCGGCGAACTTTTACTCAAAAAATTCAGCATAACACATTTGTTAAAAAGTTTGGATTAGTCCAGATTATAAAGAAATTGATCGATAGGACAATAGGAGGTGAAAGTCTTAAAGAGACTCAGAAATATATAATGGTAAAACTAAAAGGGATATGAACTTTCGAATTAAATATCGTGTTTTCCTTTGTAATGCTGAACTATTTTTCTAGCCGAACATAAATTCGTAGATATTATCAACAACAACAAAAAAAACCGTTGACACAGATTGTGTCACACAATGGATAAACAAGAGAGGATCACAAGAGTGCTTGTAACTTGAAAGAGTTGATAAGAGCAAAATGCCAAGTCGGATGAGGAAGTTGGCTCTTGGGAAGAGGCAAAGGTCGGATTTGTTGCAATAACCGGCCTTTTTAGATTTGAATAAACATAGCCCTTTGACGTACAAAGCCAAATTTTGGTCCGGTTATTACACTTTCCACATAGGATTGATAAGAAAACATATAACCTGCCTACATGGAACAAAAAAGTAGTGTTGTTTTCTGGGATCACGAACAAAAGCATCCTTATAATAGTCACCTTTTCATGGAAAGTAATAAGATTCTTATGTTACTCCAAGTCGGCAATATACACACTTGACCTAGTGGCGTCGGACGTTGGGGCGAACATAGCAATAAAACTTTATCGGTGATTAACGAAAATCGGTGAAAATGATGAAGTGGCCTAGAGGCTAGAGCATAAGCTATTTTTCAGATACTAAAGAGAAAATGTGAAATTAACTCGAGAAAATTTAACTATAAATTCTTAGTTGTGAGGCTCAATATATTATAACAGTTTTGGATATATGTTGCTAGTTTGATACTTTATTGGGAACTTTCATTCTACTATGATTTTCCTATGTTGGAGAAGATAAATTGTAGTGTATGATTTCTCCGTTCGTTATAAATCAATGTTAAAGATTAATCCACTTTCGGATTTTTGTCCAAAATTGCTATTTCCGTCACAAAACAGATTGCAAATTTTTTGGGTAGATGTTAAAAAAAGACCAAAATCTAGGGGGAAAAAAAACACAGATCACACGCCAGCACCGATGAGCGTGTGAGATAAGATTGGAGACAGATGGAAAAAGATATTTGTGAAAATGCCACATAAGCACCCAAATATTTGGAGTCTGGGACCCACCTTGGTAAGTTCTATATAGCCACAAATGCACCAAAGCTTCTTCTTCAACATTATCTCTCTCTCTTCCTCTCACAAATCTCTTCTTATTCATTTTGCAATGGAAGCTCTACTTAACCCCATAACCGCCACAAAAGAAGATGACGGTTATTCGTTAATCACCGATAAAGGTTCTTATGATCTAACGGCGTCAGACGTTGAGGTCGTTACCTCCGGTAACCGTCGGATTCCGGCACACTCCGGCGTTCTGGTAAGATATTTTTAACGACTTTAGTTTTCGGTTTAATTTTTTTCCGGTTTGGTTTTGCTAAATACACGTCGGAATGCAGGCTTCGGCTTCACCGGTATTGATGAACATCATGAAGAAACCGGTAAGACGGTACAGAGGCTGTGGTGGATCTAAAAGAGTCATCAAGATTTCAGGTGTTCCATGCGACGCCGTTTCCGTCTTTATCAGCTTCCTCTACTCTTCTAGGTTGGTTAAAAAAAATCGTTAATATTTTCATTTGATGATGAACAAGAAGGTAGTAGAATGTGAAAGATTTTTCACACATATTGGAAATAATTAACGACTAATTAAATCAGAGTGTTAAGTTGTTTAAAATAAATCTTAAACCGTGTTTCTTTGGGTCATTTGCTAATTTTCTTGGGAAGACAAAAACAGCTGTCAAGAAAACGACTAAAATACACTTTTCTTTATCTCTTTTTTTTTCTCCACGCGCAGTTTGACGGAGGATGATATGGAGCTATACGGGATCCATCTTCTGGCTTTGTCGCATGTATACATGGTTACGGATCTGAAGCAACGGTGCTCAAAAGGCGTCGTGCAGCGTTTAACGGTGGAGAACGTAGTTGACGTTCTCCAGCTTGGTCGGCTCTGCGATGCACCCGATGTTTGCCTCAGATCTATGCGTCTTATCCAGTCGAAGTTTAAGACCGTTGAGCAGACCGAAGGATGGAAGTTTCTTCAAGAACATGATCCTTTCCTCGAGCTTGACATTCTCCAGTTCATCGACGACGCCGAATCGGTAATTCTTTTATTTTGATAAAGAAAAACACATTCTCTGTTTTAGTTTGTTAAAATAATTTTATTTTTTCTGTTTTAGTTTGGTTTAGATTTGGTTTGATTTTAGATAGAAAAAAAACTACACCTATAAAAGCAACTAATTAAAATTGTACTTTTATTTTTTGTCGGTTTGGTATGCTGCCAAAATTCGGATAATTAATTATTTCCGGTTCCCAAAATATTTGGTAGTTTTCTGATTGGATGTTGGATGCTAAATTTAATGCAGAGGAAGAAAAGAAGACGGAGACATAGAAAGGAGCAGAATCTATACATGCAACTAAGCGAAGCAATGGAGTGTATAGAGCACATATGCACCCAAGGTTGTACATTGGTCGGTCCATCAAACGTAGTAGACAACAAGAAGTCAACGGCTGTGGAAAAGTCAACGGCTGTGGAAAAGTCAATGCCATGTAAGGCGTTTTCCACGTGTTATGGCCTCCAGCTTTTGATACGTCACTTTGCTGTATGCAAGAGGAGGAGTAACGAGAAAGGTTGTCTTCGTTGCAAGCGGATGCTTCAGCTCCTTAGACTTCATTCTTCGATCTGTGATCAACCCGAATCTTGTTGCGTCCCTCTTTGCAGGTACGACTCAAAGAACGTTTTCTTTACTATCTTTATATTATTAATTGAGAAGTACATTCTAATGTTTGGATACAAGAATTAGAGAAACATCTATTTGGATAGAAGAATAAATGGAAACAAAAGTTGTTTGGATATAAGAATAAGAGAAAAATCTATTTGGATAGAAGAATAAATGGAAAAAATTGTTTGGATACAAGAATAATAACTTAAAATAAACCGATGGTTTAGAAAACTTCCGTTTTCCATCTCTTAAAAATCTGCAAAAAAGAAAACTTAACATAATCTAACGATAATTCCAAATCAATAGAATATGCTTTTTGGATTTTCGGGTTTTTATAGACAAGTTCGGGTTTGGGTGAAAATCTGAGACATAATTTTATAGAGATATAGAAATTGTTCGGGTTTCTTTGAAAATTTCTGTTCGGGTTAGGTTCAATTTTTTTTTTCAGTTTAGGGTTTTCCGGATTTTTTAGATTTCTGGTTTTCGGGTTTAGATATATTAAAAAAATTGAGTATTTTAAAATTTTGATTAGGTATTGGGGTCGGGTTCCGGGTGAAAAAGTTTCCAGATTTTTTTTGTTCAGTCAGGGTTTTCGGGATTTTTTTATTTCCGTTTTTTTTGATTAGGGTTTTTTGTCGGGTTCGGATTTAGGGTTTAAATTTTCTACACAAAACAACAACGTCACACCGCACAAACGTGCGGGTACTCTACTAGTAGTTTATTATTAGGAATCCCACATTTGAAAAAACAAATAAACAATTAGCTTTGAGTTTATAATTGGGTCATACGTTAAGAATATAAACCAACATTTTGATGGTTGGTTTAGTATATGGTGACAACAATTTTTAGTGACCCACACCTTTAAAAAGGGCTGCAAATTGATATGAGAATTGATGATTGGTCGTAGTTCGACGGCTGCAAATCTTTGACACTTTTTGAATTTTGTAGATATTTTGAATCTCATGCGTCTTTGTCAACTTTTTTGGGGCAGGCAATATAAGATAAGGGGAGAAAAAGACAAGAAGATGGGTGAAGACACCAAGTGGAAGCTACTGGTGAGAAGGGTCGTGTCTGCAAAAGCTATATCTTCGTTGTGTCAGTCAAAGAAGAACAAATGTGAGGGAGAAGCACAAGGATTAATCAGATTAAGGGAAAAGTTTGATTTGTAGATAATAATGAAGATTAGTTAAGAATCTTCCTTAAGGTCGTATTTGTTAGTCTGTTTCTTTTTGTAGTATGGTTGGAAGTATACGAATGGGTTTACAATTGTACACCCTTAATCAGTTTAGAGGGTTTAGTTTGTAGATGAGTAAACCCTTTTAAATTTTCATTAATTTGTTTGTTCATTTTACCTAAAAAAATCAGCATGTAGTACAAAAATAAATATATGTTTTCATAACCCAAGTACGGTTGACTGATTGAATTGGTTAGAATTTAGAACAATGTTGTTTTAATGAACTTGACCAAAGATTTGAGTCCAGTGTGTACATAATTAATGAAGAACAGTGTATGAAGATAATTAAAGAATATTTACTTCTATTTAAAGAAATTAGATATGTATATGAACGCAAGAGGCAAGACATGTCTAACCACCACTTCCTTTGGCCGAGTTTTAACTGGGAATTTGGGATAACAACTCTTGATATCGAACCTAAATTTTTCTTCCTGTTTTTGAATGAACTTTTCAGATCTAGAAATTATTTAGAAAACAACTTAGCACACATGTTTCTAGAAATTATTTAGAAAAAAAAAGAAGGTAAACCAACTAAGGTAAAATTAAAATATTAAGAGAATTTTTAGATAAGATAATAAGACACGTAGAGATTTGGTGAATCTTAACAGATTAATCAGGCGCGAACATATTAACCGCCTTATCTTGTTGTGTTTTCATCGGCACCGTTGATTGCTTGTACTTGAACCATTAACCACCGTTGGATCTCTTAATATTAGCTCCGTAATCTAACACCGACTCGGATTCTAGGTATTAGCTCAGAAACAATGGTCGACTTCATCTTTAAATCAGAATCTCCCGCTGATCACTTCTGCATCCTCTTGTACCACGATGATGTCTTGTTAGGGTTTAGGTGGACTCATCTGGATTCGGTTGATGTTGATCTTTGCCGCCGAGGTACGCTCTTGTCTTTGCTTAGGGTTTCTCGGATTCTGTTTCCGAATCTTTAGGGTCTCCGGCTGACGGAAACTTACTTTTCGGATTGGTATTCGTATTCCCGTAGGGTTGAAGCAGCGACAACGGGAAAAAACGCATCTGGTCGATTCTCGTTGATCAACATCTATAAATCCTGATGGCAAAAGGAATGATCTCGGTTCCGATGGTATTTTCTTATTGCGTTATCTATCTCTATAGATTAAAATTATTGCACACACGTGTTTGAGCTTTCAAACTTAGGGAGAGAAAAAGATGTATTGAAAGAAGAAAAACAGAGAGGGGATGTGTATACGACCTTTGCCATGACAGGTGCGCTTGCTTGGCAGGTCAAAATACTCAAAACCCTTGATAACTTTTCATATACTTCTTGCATATTCATTCATATGCTTCTTGCATATTTTTTCATATGCTTCTTGCATATCCACAAAGAGTATCTTACTCTTTTTATATGCTTCTTGCATATTTTGTCATATGCTTCTTGCATATCTACAAAGAGTATCTCGCTCTTGCATACAATTTCATATGCTTCTTGCATACACTTTCATATGCTTCTTGCATATCTACAAAGAGTACCTTTCTCTTTTTCTATGCTTCTTGCATATATACAAAGAGTATCTTGCTCTTTCATATGCTGCTTGCATATATATATATATATATATACATTTTCTTCTTGCATATCCACAAGGAGGATCTTGCTCTTTCATATGCTGCTTGCATATATTCTGTCTTATGATTCTTGCATGTTATGTCATATGCTTCTTGCATATCCACAAAGATTATCTTTCTCTTTCATTTTCATCTTCATATAACTGCGCGCGGCTTCATAAGATTCTATAAACCAACGTTTTGTTACTGGTGAGAAGACACCAAGTGGAGCTACTGGTGAGAACTGAGAAGGGTCGTGTCTGCAAAAGCTATATCTTCGATGTGTTCGTCAAGGAAGAACAAATATGAGGGAGAACCAGAAGGATTGATTAATTAGATTAAGGAAAAAGTTGGATTCGTATATAATGATTAATCTGTTAGTCCGTTTCTGTTTGTAGTATGGTTGGAAGTATGGTTCTACATGTAAACCGTGAATTTGAATCCGGTAATTAAGAGTTTGTACACTGTATTAGGCTTTACCCATTTTATTATCTCTGTAATTATTGTCATCTTATTTTTCTTACACTACAGAATTCTGAATTTCTTCTTGTAGCGTACCAAACAAGTAACAATACATACAAAGCATTTAAGCTAATATATGAAAAAAGCAAGAAAGAGAGATGGAAAAATATATATAGTGCATGCTTGATTCAAGCTATAGCATTATGTGCTATCAGTTAAGTTTTTTTATTTTTGTATTGTTAGAAAAACCTATTCGCTATAATTTCTTACTGAATTTTTATGCAATGACTTAATAAGCAAAAGATTAAGAAAAAAGTACGAGACCTCTTTATTCAAATTCAAAAGTAACATCAAACTCAAATCATGGAGACCAAACTAACAAGCATGAATCGATAAGGAATTGAAATCACAAACATTGATATTGTTCTACACACTGTACGTGTGTAATACATCTGTGTAATACATGATTATATCTAGAGCTCATCTTTGAGGTCATCATCTTTGGATGGATTAGAAGAGGAGAGCTTGATCGGATAAGATGCCTCCATGGCAATACCGCAACGTCCTTCAGATTCATGAATCCCTCTCTCGATCTTGATATACCCTTTCTCTCCCCATCCAGGTCCCCATGAGTTTCTCACTATCCAATACTTTCTCCCACGCGAGTCAGCTCCGTAACCAACCGCTGCTACACCGTGGTTTAGCTCTGTTCCACAGTATCCCGTAAACACTCCCTAAAACACATAACCACAAAAAGTTATACTGAGATATGTTTTTGAGTAAATTAGCATAGTAGCTATATATATGTTCCAAGATATGAAGTTTTTTATTTATTTAATTTGTTGTTCTTGTTACCTTTGAATAAAACTGGAAATTTGAACTCCCAGCATCAATTGCAACGGATACAGGTTGGTTTGCAACAGCCTTAAGAAGAGCATTTTCGTCGTTTTCGGGTACATCCTCGTGCCCATCAATGGTGACCATCTCGCCGTTATCCTTTGAGGCGTCGCATTTACCATCAATGCCTTCGTATGGATAGTTTTTCTCGGTGGTGATTCCACCGTTCTTCTTGATGAATTCGAATGCAATATCCATGAGACCTCCGTTACAACCTTCGTTCTGGCGAGTATCACAATCCACTAGCTCTTGTTCAGACAGTGAGACTAGCTTGTTTGTCTTGATCTGGTTGATTCCTTCAACGGCTGCAACTGTAGAGAATGCCCAGCAACTTCCTGGTAGTTTTTTTTAACAATATCAAATCATTAGATCAAGAATAAGACTACAATAAAATTCACCTTAAAGTATTGTGTTAGTTGAAACCTTTTTTGTATATATATTGAAGATTTCTTTAAACACAAATTTATTTAATAAATTTCAAATAATTCATACAGTTATCAAATTTTGTGTTTACAAGTTTCAACTATATTATATATTATGATCATGATCTACTAATAGGGGTGTCAAAATGGATCTAAATTTCATAGACATATATGGATCTACATATATTATATAGACTACTATATATTTCATAGACATATATAAATTTGAAGCATTGCGTTAGGTATAAGCTTTTGTCAAGAATTACCTTGTGATGTATTTGTGTGTAGTTAGTGACTACGTTTATATATTTACATCTCAAATATGAACACAACGCCATTGGACTATGTTTTGCAACATATTTATATATTAAACTTTTAATATTTGTTTGTTTCCACTAAATTCATGTAAAACTATAGGATTAATAGAAAAATATAGGCTTTAAAAATTGGATAACGTATACTTACCACACTTTCCTTGATTCTTGACTTCATTGACAGCACCTTTCTCTCTCCAGTCAACCGAGGACGGAACTGCGGTTGCATTCTCATACATGAACCGTTTCAAGCCACTTCTGGGTCCTTGCAACATTCTGTGATGCTTGATGTTAGAACCGGTGTAGGCATTCTTGAACTCATGAACAGTCAAGTCTGCAAACTCGTTGAGCTTAAGCTTGTAGGGGTGGTCCATTTTGTTGGTGTTGTGAACATGCATCACATTGTGTCTGAAAACGTTGAACCTCTTCTCCCTTTCATGAAGGCTCCTAGGAACAGAGTGGTGGCTCCTCCATCTGTCGTAGAGCTTTGTCAAGCTCTCTTCACTCTCTAGTTCCTTGTCCTCGTAGTCGAAACCGCGAGCGATTTGGAGAACGAGAAAAGAGGAGAGAAAGATCAAGAGAAGTTTCTTCATTGTTTCTTTCTTTGATTGAGTATTTTTCTCTGAAGTTGAGAGTTTAACGAAATGGTGTTGGAGATATATATAGCAAAGGCAAAGAGCAATAATTTTTCTTGCGAGAAATTAAATGACTAAAATACCATCGACGTTTGTACGATGAATTATTTGTGTTTACGTCTTGGTTAGACTTGTGGAACACTTTTATGACACTTGTACACGCATCTTAGCTGATCAAATAACCCATCGTAGGTGTAATTTCCTTTTAAATAGTTTAGATTATTAAACTTATATAATTTCTGGTTTTTTAAACTTTCATCCTTAAATATATATCTATATGCTATATAGATGTTTGATTTGACAAATTTAGCGGACAGTGACAGAAAAATGAATGAATCCTTGAAACGTTTTTGGTGTCTTGCTTCAAGATCAAGCGTTCATCGTTTGGATGATATTGATATTTCTAACTGGACCATTTAATGCTGATTTATTAGGGGAAAAGAGATGGAAGTTAATTGATAGGATTATACAATAATGGCAAAAGTAAGACGAAGCAACAAGTTGCTTAAGGAAAATAATGCAAGCAATAGTTAGATTAAGATGTGGTCACAAAAGCTGTTCACACCATCGCATTGTTGACTTGTACAATCAAAATCCTCCTTTTTGTAAAGACCTTTTTAAATAATCAGAAGTTGAGATGGGATCATATACAGAAATATAGACTAATTGATTCATTACCAACTAATCTTGAATATTAAATCCATTAAACTTAAGATTGTATATGAGTTTAATTAGGTTTAATCTTGGTTCATGAGTAGTCTGATTATAATTTATTATCGATCCTAGAAGGAAATCATGTTCAAGATGAGATAAGCGATATGAACTAATTAACTCACTACTAATTGTTTAACAAAAAAAATCCCACTACTAATTGATTGTGAATTAAAAACTCATAAATTTTTCATATTTAAAACAAGATTTTATTCTGTTATCGTGTGTTAGATTAAGAAGAACATGAATACATGATCATATATTTTATTTTTGTACATTTTTGGTCATGTAAAGGTGATGGGTATATTATATGAAAGATAAAGGAAAATTTTCACCCATTACATGAAATTTTTCACAACATACTAACATCAATCTGATTACAAGCATATTTACGACGTTCTATATCCATGTTACCATGTATAATCACATTATACGTGATTATGTAACACTCCGACGATTTATGAAAAACTTGAATCCCCAACCCAAACTATAATCTTTTGCATTTTTTTAAGCTTAAACTAAGAATTTTGCTAAGACAAATTTACAAATCACTGCGCATCAAAAGCTTTTGATTCCATCATTCGAAGCAACCGGCTTTGATAAAAACAAGTCTTAAACCACCGAGCAATTACATACGAAAATAATTTACTAACATCGACCATTTGATAATCAATGTACTAGTCTTATAGAATTATATTTAGGTTTCCCATGGATCGTGGGAACGCCATGTGTTCTACCAGGAAGGAGCTCGTGGCGATTTGTGTATCACTTCAATACCTTCGCCTCTAGTTAATCGTTATTATGAATTCTAAAGGAGAGATTTTGACGCATCCCATCTATAAAATATAAATACACGTCAAGTTACAATATTATAAGTTTCATATTTCATTCAGTTTTAATTATAAGCCAAAAGAGTAATGCTTTGATCAAGTTTGAGATCAAAATAAACAATTTTTAAACCGATCGTTGATGTAGTGCATATGAACGAATAATTCCAATCGATCTTGCTTAATACCCGCTCGCATCGTGGTTTGATCATGGATGCTTCCTAGTGCAAGGAAATATATTTATACCTTTTTATGTTTTAATATGATCTCATGATCCTAGGCCAATTGATGAATATTCATATTTACGAAAAAGATTCACATATAACTGATGAGGTTAATAACATTTTTTTTTGCGACTAACGTTTACATTGACCAACCGTAATAGAAATTGTAATGAAAATCCACGAACTGATAAATGTAATTTGCTAAGGATTATTTAGTATTGTGGTTGAGCATCAGCCAATAAAACCATCATAAATTGGTTTACGACCATCATCTTAAACTGAACTAAACTTGTGGTTTAGTTCTTGGATAAATTAAGCTTGATTTAACCTCTCCCCAACAATTTTTGTTTGCGTGTATTTCACAAGATCCCTAAAATGCAACGACGTGGTTAGATGTTTCCTAGTTTCGTGCAAGTGAGTTTATTTATTATTGTACTGATTATTATGTTGGAAACCAATAATTCAAATTTACAATACCGTGTTGTTTGTCTAGACTTTAGGAATCTTAGACCGATCCACACAGGGACAGCTAGCGTGGCTTAACTTGAGTCTTTATACCTTATCCAATTTAATATCCAAAGCCAGAAGATTCCCAAATCTGAACGCTTCAAATAATGGAAGAGGAATCCGAGAAAAATCATATAGAAACATTTTAGTTTCACGTTCTTCATCTTCAGCACCTAAACATGTGTATCAAAATTTTTATTACACTATCTGATCAAGCAATTGACTCATAACTTACACTATCCGATCTTCAATATGAGATGATGCTAGACTTTCGTATATGAACTAATTCATGGTTACGAGAAGCAATTTTATAACAAAATTTATATGCAGCCATCAGTGAACGTTCGATTAAGTGAAACTTTTTGAGACGATGATGTAAACTGAAATTTAAGTTGCTTGGTCCAGCCGAATTCATGCAACCTCTTCAAAAGTTGTTAGTTGTTACTGGTCTTGTTGTTGTAGGAGTTTCTATTGGTGCAATAGTTGGAATATCATATGTTTCATATGTCACTATTGCGAGGAAAATGAAAATTAGAAAAGAAAAGTAAAAGAAGAAGCAAAATGACAAAAAGTATGATCATATATGCAATCTAGGCATTCAAATCTAAACAAAAACAAAAAATTGAGAAAGCAGAGGAATCATAAGTCTCAACTCTCAAGAAACAGAGTTTAAGGATGATGGTTGGAGTTTGGGGTAAGCTAAACCCTCAGTTCTTGAACCAAGAACACGAAATTTCAATAGAAGAAGAATCTAGATGGCAAATGCCAAAGCAACCCCGTTGAAGAATCTAACTCTACTAATTACTATGTTCGTGAACCCCTCCCTATCCATAGAGGGTTTCCAGGATCAATGCACTTAAGAGAAACTAACGGATCAACACAAGCAAGTAAAGTCAATACGATCACGAACTCAGTTCTTTAAACAAATCTCAGCTTTTCTGATTAGGTGAAGACCTCTGAAGAAGAAGAAGAAACCACACACTATCACAATGCAGGAAAGCTTCAAACATCCAAATTTATAAGCATACTCACTTGGCTAAAGCCGTCATCTTATCACAATAATTGCATCTTGAAAAAATTTCAACACTACAAACGGCAAATACGACTCTTGAAGTATCAAATTGCTCAACTTAAAACACAGAATTAACATTTCAACTGTGAGGAATTTCATTGGCAAATAAAACGATTAACAACTGACAGGAAATGCTTATACAAATTCATCAATACTTTGTCGAAATTCAGAACATTATCCATCTAAATTCAAAAGAAATCTGGTTCGGACTTGAAGCCCCAATATTTATAAAGACAAAAAAAAAGCTTTCAAATTTCTCACCGGAAATATCCTCAAAACGCGAATCGAGCAAGCAATCTCTAAGTTTTGCGTCCCATTTCCTTCCTGAGCTTCCTGTACTTGTGCTTGTTCATCTTCTTCTTCCTCTTCTTCTTCACACTGTCCGCATAAATCACCATCTCCTTCTCACCCTTCTCCTCCGCCACCGCATCCGCGTCGATCAGACCCGAATCATGAATCGCAGTCGGATTAAACCCGTACCCGATTGGGAAGCTCGGGTAAAATTGCAGAGATTTATCGGCGACGGTGATCACGGGATTGGTAAGAGGAGCTGGATCGAATTCTACAACGTTGCTGATGCAAGGCTTCTGATGTGTTGTTAGATTGGGATTGAGCCTCGGGATTGCCCTTAAACACGATTGGTTCCTGAGAAATCTCTGCACAAGATTCGCCATTTGCAGATTAAAACCCTAGAAATGATGAGAGTGACGACGAACTAAGCCGACGATTGTCGTTCGTAGTCGTACTTACCCGTCATCAGATCCAGATAGGTTTTTGGTGCCCGAATCTCCAAAACGACTGTGTTTTTGGCAATCCACGTTAAAATGTTTACACGACGTCGTTTTAAAATTCAAGTAAAATGTTAAAAAGGTGCCCTCACGCAGGATCGAACTACGGACCTTCAGTTTACAAGACTGACGCTCTACCACTGAGCTATAAGGGCATCTTTGCTCGTTCCTTTTTCTTCAGTAAAACATTTTTTGAATTAATGGGTGAAATTGTTAAAGAACAAAACATGGGGTAAATACTAAAACATGACAGAAAATAGTAGGAAAAGTTGCAAACATATAGGCGCACGATATTCCTTTTAACTCTCGTTGCGTGCAATTTCCGCTATTATGCGCTAATCACCACCACATTCTCCATTTTCATAACGCCTGAACTCTGAAGTCTCTCTCTGCTTCTGGCTTCATTGAACATTCTTCTCTCTCATCAGGGGAAGCTTTCTATTACGGAAGATGAAGGTACTCTTACACTCCCGATCGATTGGATACTTTGATTTTCATTTCATTCTGAAAGTTTCGATTGAAATCACTAAGATTATATACTTCCCTACCAGTTAACTTTCTCGAAATCGGAATTCGATCTGGTATGAAATGAAATTTGAATTTCCAGTTGAATTCGCTGTTTTAGTCTGTCAATTACGGATGATCGATAGATATATACACAAACGATTGATCTCTTCTGGCGATGAATCGAAGCTTATAATAATTTCAATCGTTGCTAGTTTTTTTTCTCTGTACTGATGGTATTTTTGTTCTGTGGCGGCGATGTTGTAAAGCAATTCTGGAGCCCAAACAGTATCAACAAGAACAAAGCTATGGTGGAGAACTTGCAAAATCATGGCGTAATCACGTCTGATGAAGTTGCTAAAGCTATGGAGGCTGTGGACAGAGGCGTCTTTGTGCCAGACCCTTCCTCTGCTTACGTCGACAGTCCCATGTCTATCGGGTACAACGCCACCATATCAGCACCTCACATGCACGCAATGTGCCTTCAACTTCTCGAGAAGAATCTGAAACCAGGAATGCGTGTTCTTGATGTTGGCTCCGGTTCGTTTGTTTCTTCTCTCTTGAAATTGGTTTCTTCTTGCTTTGATGATGATGATGATGATGATTGGTTGATGAATAGGGACCGGGTACTTGACAGCTTGCTTTGCGGTTATGGTTGGACCCGAAGGGCGTTGTGTAGGTGTGGAACACATCCCTGAATTGGTTGCTTCTTCCATGAAGAATATTGAAGCCAGTGCTGCTTCTCCATTAGTCAAACAAGGATCTCTCGCTGTTCACGTTGGCGGTGAGTTTTGAGAATCGTTTAGTGTTCTTGTTTGTTTTACATTGCTGGTTCGATGAGTTGTTGTTTCGTGTCAAGTAGATGGAAGGCAAGGATGGGCTGAGTTCGCACCGTACGATGCTATTCATGTGGGAGCAGCAGCGCCGGAGATCCCAGAGGCGTTGATTGATCAGCTGAAACCTGGTGGGAGACTGGTGATACCGGTGGGGAACATATTCCAAGATCTGAAAGTGGTGGATAAGAACTCAGACGGTTCGGTTAGCATCAAGAGCGAAACTTCAGTGCGTTATGTTCCTTTGACTAGCCGTGAAGCCCAATTGAGAGGAGACTGATGATGATACTCGTTGTGTAGAACAAATAACTCCAAGTAATAAATATTCCATACCCTTCTTCTTTTTACTTCCCTTTATATACTTTCTTTGTGCATAGATTAATTCGGACATGAGTCATAGATTGATAACAAAAGCCTAAACAAAGGAAGCTTATAACTAGGTTTTAACTAATTTTAACCGATAAAGCCACCAATCCACAACCATAAGAACAAAGAAGCACAAAGTAATTGACACTGAAATAGCAGAACAGTAAAGAAGCGAACCACCAGCCTAAAATGTAAGCATTTATGTATAATGCCTTAAGTCAAGTAGTAGGGGATGCAGTCACGTAAAGAGGGGACATGCGGCGAATCACGGCACCGATTGATTCAGCAACTTCGGTCTCATGATCTTCTGTGGATCCCCAGTCAAACCCATGCATCAAGTTAGCCAAAACCACCTCATTCAGCACCACAGCAAATGATATCCCCGGGCACATCCTTCTCCCTGCTCCGAACGGAATCAGCTCAAAATCCTGACCCCGGAAATCAGCAGGCGAATCCAAATGCCTCTCCGGTTTGAACTCATTCGCGTCTGGTCCCCACGTCGCAACCTCTCTCCCGACCGCCCAGAGATTGATCATAACCTGCGTACCGGCCGGTACGTGGTGACCTCTCAGTATGTCATCTTCTGTTGACTCGTGAGGAACCATCAATGGAACTGGTGGATGCAGCCTGAGTGTCTCTTTGATCACTGCTCTTAAGTAGCTCATGTCTTGAATGTCGTCTTCCGAAACACTTGTTCTTCCCTTACAAACTGTATGGACCTCTTCTTGAAGCCTTTTCATATACTCAGGGTTACGTAGAAGCTCTGTCATTTCCCATTCCAAAAGCGTTGAGGATGTGTCTGTACCACCCACAAATGCATCCTGAAAAGTTAAATCCAAAGCAAGAATGATATATAGTTACATACTAAAACATTTTCTTGGGGAGTAAAATATACTAAAACATTTATGACCCATATGTAAAATATACAAAAACATTATTGAATCTATTATTTGATTTAAAAAAAAAATTACCAAGAGGATTGCCTTTATGCTTAACCGGTTGATCTCAAACCCTGCGCTATTCTCTCTCTGAACGGCGAGTAATACATCGGCGAAATCAGCCTTATCGCCGTCTCCATCTTCATGATCTTGCACAATTTTCTCCAAGAGCTCATCAAAATCATTTGCGGTCTTGTCCAGTTGAGCATCCAAACCGCAGATCCAATCAATCCACGCAAGGGACGGTACAAAACTCCCGACCGTAAACGTACCCAACTGCCTCATGAGCCTGTCTATCATCTCTTTGAAATCTGTTCCAGCACCATACTTACGTCCCAAAGCAACTCTACATATAACATCGTTGGTTAAAGTCGACATGAGCTTGCTTAGATTCATCGGCGATGAACCCGATTCCCGGATCTTTTCCATCAGGAGACTGAGCTCTTCTTGTCTCACGTCACGGAAGGATCGCACCATTTTGTTGCTGAGGAGATGGAGGACGCTCACACTCTTCATCTGTCTCCAGTACTCTCCGTAAGGAGCTGAGGCCATGTTACGGCTCCCGTAAAGAAGCTTATGGTAGATTTTCGAATGTGGACGGCTCGCGAAGACGCGGTCATGCGTCTTCAGAACGTCTCGAGCAGCATCGGCGGAAGAGGCTATAAGAATGGGGACAGTGCCAAAATGAAGAAGCATGAGATCTCCGTAACGTTGGCTGAGGTGGTACATTGATCGGTGAGGATGTTTGCCGAGCTGATGAAGGTTTCCGATCAACGGAAGTCTCGGGGGTGATGGCCATTTGTTGCTTTTCTTCCCTGTCGTTTGTTTTTTTATGAAGAGAATGGCAATGAAAAATATGAAGCACAAGAGAAGTATCATCATCATGTTTTGTAGATTTGGATTCTTCAAGTTTTTCTCGTGAAGAGTTTTTTTGTGTTCTTCTTGTGGACTTAATAATATATATAAGCAAAGTTTCTATACGTTACGTTACTAGTGTCCACTCAAATTTTCTTCTTTTTTGGCCTAAATTGGAAAAGAAAAATATGGACAAAATATATTTCTCTCAAATTCTGAATATAAAAGCTAAAATATCTCTCCATATAGTATGCCACCCAAGCACATAACAATTTTATTGACACGTACTATTTTTGCTATTCAAAGACAAAACTAACAAAAATAATATCTTTGACCAACAAAAATAATAAATCATTTATTTTATTTATAAAATATTATTTTTTTACTTTTCTAATGATTCAAATACCTTATTTGTTAGATTTTTAATATCTACTAAGGTCCACACCAGAAAAAAATATTCATCTCCTAAAAGATATTGGTCCCATTTCCCTTATTTCAAAGATTTAGTTGTAACTCTACACCTATTTATGAAACTTAACCAGAAAATTTAAATTTCAAAGCTAATAACTTTCAAATTTTTTTTGTCCAATAAAAAATTAAAATATATGTAAGCCAATTTCTTCTATATGCTAGGTACATAACTAGTGTCCACTCAATTTTTCTTCTTTTTTTTGCCTAAAATTAGAAAATAGTTTTAATTAAAAAAAAATTAATGTAACAGAATAACTTTTAGTATTTTTTTGTTCTTCAAATAAACATAGACGCAAAACGGTTATGTCGGGTTCATATATTTCAAAATTTCTCTTTAAAATACATGTATAAGCACAAATATATAGAAACACAAATCTTAAAAAGTCCACAAGAATACAGACACGAGTGTTGAACATGCATGCTACTTCAGTTTTGAAGATAGTACCCTCTTTGCTAGTAAGAGTTTCAAATGGGTAAGAACATGCATGGTTGTGTTCACATAACGTAATTAAGCATAATTATATATTGTGCCTATAAGTCAAGTAGTAGATGATGCAATGGCGTAAAGAGGGAACATGCGGTGAATCGCAATACCCGTTGATTCAGCGACACCGGTCTGATCTTCTGTACATTTAACCGGGAATCTCCAATCAAACTGATGCACTAAGTTAGCCAAAACCATCTCATTCAACACCACAGCAAATGATATTGCTGGACAAATCCTTCTCCCAGCTCCAAATGGAATCAGCTCAAAATCCTGACCTCGGAAATCAACAGAAGAATCTAAATGCCTCTCTGGTCTAAACTCCTCCACGTCTGGTCCCCACGTTGCAGCCTCTCTACCGATTGCCCAAGCATTGATCATAACATGCGTACCGGCAGGTATGTGGTAATCTCTTAATATGACATCTTGTGTTGATTCGTGAGGAACCATCAACGGAAGTGGAGGATGTAGCCTTAGTGTCTCTTTGATCACAGCTCTTAAGTAGTTCATTTCTTGAACGCCTTCTTGCGATACACTCGATTTTCCCTTACAAATCGTACGGACTTCTTTTTGAAGTCTTTTCATACAATTAGGGTGACGTAGAAGCTCTGTCATTGCCCATTCCATAAGTGTGTATGATGTGTCCATACCACCCACAAAAACATCCTGGAAACCAAAACAAGAACTATAGTTATATTACTAAAACGTCATTGATTTTTTTTTTTTTTTAAATTAGTTGTATCATCTGAAAAATGTGTATTTTTCACTTACCAAGATCATTGCCTTTATGCTGAACCGGTCGATGTCAAAGCCGACGCTCTTATCTCTCTGAATTGCTAGCAATACATCAACGAAATCATTCTTATCTCCGTCACCATCTTCATGATCTTGAACAACTCTCTCCAAGAACTCATCAAAATCTTTTCTCGTCTTCGCTAGTCGACCATCCAAACCGCGGATCCAATCAATCCATGCAAGCCACGATACATAAGTCCCGACACTAAACGCTCCCAATAGCCTTGTGAACCTCTCTAATAACTTCTTAAAATCGGTTTCACTGCCATATTTCTTTCCCAAAGCAACTCTACATATCACATCGTTTGTTAAATTCGCCAAGAGCTTGCTTAGATTTAACTGCAAAGAACTAGATTCCCGGATCTTTTCCATCATCAGACTGATCTCTTCTTCTCTTACATCTCGAAAGGAACGTACCATTTTGTTGCTAAGGAGATGGAGGACACACACACTTTTCATTTGCCTCCAATACTCTCCATAAGGAGCTAAGGCCACATCACGCCCGTTGTAAAGAAGCTTTTCGTAGGTTTTAGACCGTGGACGGCTTGCAAAAACAAGATCGTGCGTCTTCAAAACGTCTCGAGCCGCATCCGCCGAAGAGACTACAAGAACGGGGACGCGGCCAAAGTGGAGGAGCATGAGAGGACCGTAACGGTGGCTGAGGTAGCATAGCGATCGGTGAGGGTGGCGGCCGAGCTGGTGGAGGTTTCCGATCAACGGAAGTCTCCGTGGTGACGGTGGAGTTTTTCCTTTCTTCCGTGTCGTCTGTTTATGGAAGTAGAGGATGGTAAAGAAGATAACTGAGCATAAGAGAAGTATCATGATCATCATTTTTGCGTCTCTTGATTCTTAAAAAAAATTCTGGTGAAGAGTTTGCTTAAGATTTTAGTTATCTTCTTTTTTGAACTTATGTACACACACAAGCCAAGTTTATCTTCTCTTCGATATATGTCTTTTTTCTTTTAATTTTTGGTTGGTTCTTCGACAAAATTTTCAAGCTAAAGTTCGTCAACACTTACAGTTATGTGACTTCTTTCGGATTTATTTACAAGCTAAATATTTTATTTCAGTTGAGAAAACGAATTTGAGTTGTATGTCGTCTGTTTTCTTTTCTTTTGCGTCGTCTGTTTTTGGAAGTAGAGGATGGTAATGAAAATTATTGAGCATAAGAGAAGTATCATCATCATCATCATCATAATTTTCATCTCTTCTAGAATATTTCTTGCATGTGGAGCATATTTTACGGTTTTTGTGATCTTCTTTTGGACTTGTGTATATATTAATATATACAAGCCATGCTCTCTCCACACAATTTTTCTTTCTGCGTAAAATGGATAAGGATTGTGGATAGGCAGCTAGACTAGTTGCTAACCACAGTCATATTTTACAGCTAATTAAAAATATTTTTCTTTTTTTTAAAACTTATAACATCTACTTAATCAGAAAATATAATTCATGATGTTTCTGTACAGTCACATTTTTTATATTTCCTTAAACTTGCAATGTTTTAAAAAATGTTTGTGATGCTTTTTCTTCAGCTCCTTAGTTTCCTTCTTGCTCGTACCCATACTTTTTGAGTTTTTGAGATTGGGCTAAACCATTATAAATGGGCCAGTCGTAGAATCTGATGATGTTCGTTTCACATAACAATAATAACTCAAATCTCAAAAATATCTTTGCTAGCTAGTACTCCCAAGTGTAGTAGATGATGCAATCATGCAATGGCGTTAAGAGGGAACAAGCGGTGAATGAATCGCAATACCTGTTGATTTAGTGACGCCGGTCTGATCTTCTGTAGATGATTTAGGGACTAATCCTAGAATCGACCATAGCATTGTAAAAGTGGCAGAAAAAAGAGACGAAAGAATGATGGAAATAAATTAAGAATTTAGGGTTACAATTTAAAATGAAAAGAGGAGGGAAGTAATCTTAGAGTTAACCCCACCAAATACAGAAATCATGATTCCCAATATAATATGCTTCGCCATCATTTGCTCTTATTTGCCTCCCCACTTTCCTCTACACACACACACACTCTCTCTCTCTTTTTCTTCTTGTCAATTGTGAGTGTTCACTTAACAAAATTTATACTTACTTTCATGAACATTGTCCTAAATGACTCCACTTTTCGGGATAATCTCTTATATCGTACTTGATAAAGATATGAAGCATTTAACAAGAAAAGTGAAGCACACAGTGGATGAATCTTATTCTAGCGGACTAGTAGGGATACAAAGTGATATATGGTTAACCAAGTGGTACATATCACTTCTTTGATCAAACTATGTGAAAACGTTCTCTTCATGATGGTTGTTACTCATTATTGGGAGTTTGGAACGTTTGAAGGAAGCAAAATCTGGAAGCTGAAGTTATTTACTCATGATCGAGATAGTATTTTAAATTTCTAACGATAACACTTTATTTTATTTTTGTAGGTTTGGCGCACCTTCTTTTCGTTAACTTCAATTTCATCTACCACTATACTTTTATTTATTTATTTTCTTGTCTAAGCTACTCTAAAAAAAATATTTTTGCGGAGTTAAAAACAGAAAAAAGAAAAAACATAGAGGTATGATTATAACCCCCTAAAGCAATGCAACCATTCACACTTCCTGCAATCTATTGTTTTCTTTAACCCGTGTAAATAAAAGACAAGATAAGAGAGACCTTTCCAACTTTTCACCGAAAAGCATAAGTAATAAACAGCACACTTCTTTATCAAAAAAAATAAATAAACAGCACACTTAATTGACTTTGTGCACTAATCCCCTAAATATTGCTTTTCAACTACAAAATAAAAAGTGCAAAAGTGAAAAGTTATTCAGAGTTAGAGTTTCGACAATCCCACTCGCAAGATCTACATATAACCTTATATAATTACATACATATAACTTTTTTTAATACAGTATGTATGTACATAGATAATATTATATGCACGAAATTGTATTATTCATAACATTTATTAAATCATCGTATTTCAACGTTAGGGAGAACATTAATTAGTCTAAAAGCCTTCACTTTTTTTTAGCATTTCGTAATTATTAAACAGTTTCTTCAACTAAAATGTTTTCGTTATTATATTATTCCACTCTTATTACTTCTGTATTATTCCGTCATTCTGCAATTAATATGATATATCAATCATCAGTTAAACAAACTAAATAATTATTGATACATTTTCATCCTATATAGTACTCTATACTATTAATACTGCATGTGACCAAAATAAAATAAAATATTTATGCCATTACTAGTGAAATGAGATCATATACTCATTACTCTCTCAGACTACCTACCTATCGTAAGCGGGATTAGTGTCTTAATTCCCGGAAGATAAAGATTTTATTAAGCAAAAAAGGTGATGATTACGCTTTAATTCTACATGAATTCATGTGAATTTTGTACACACTCCACTCGCAGTATTGAAAATGGAGATAAAGAAAAAGAAAAGAGAAAGAGACAGAGAGCATTTGTAGCCGACAAGGAACATTTTCGGTAGAAATACAAAAGCACATTTGCAGGTCTTTGCAATAGTATTGGGTTGCTAAATTGTCTGATAAGAAACATCAAAACCAAAAAGAAAGAAAGTTTTTGATCTTTTTTTTGAACGAAGAGATAGATCTAATGGGTGTTGTTAGTACTCCTGAGTCTAAGCAAAGTGTTTCTGTGAAAAGAGCATTTCGTCCAAGCTCCAGCATCAGACACACTCCTCAATGGTATGACTACTCATCTCCTCACTTTCTTTTCACTTTCAACCAAACATGAAAAACCTACAAAGATTTGACATTTTTGTCACATGTGTCCTCAAAACTTTTTTTTTTGATTTCCCACTAAGTTGTGTCTGTGTGTTTTCAGGCCGGTCTCGGACGTTACAAGTGACTTGACCATAGAAGTTGGCTCTGCAAGCTTTTCTCTTCACAAGGTAACAAAATCCAAACTAAACTCTTGAGTCTTGAATGTGAAGTTAAGACATAAATAAACTCTTAAGACAAAACCATTGTCTCTGTTTTTGTTTTTTTCAGTTTCCTCTCATCTCTCGGAGTGGAAGAATCAAGAAACTTCTTTTCGAGTCAAAAGACAACAAGAACGCTTACCACCTGAACCTACCGGCACTTCCCGGCGGCTCAGAGGCGTTTGAGCTCGCCGCGAAATTCTGCTACGGCATCGTCCTCCAGTTCACGCCGTCGAACATCGCGGCGTTGAGATGCGTGGCTCATTACCTGGAGATGACAGAGGACTTGTCGGAGAAGAATCTCGAGGCGAGAACAGAGTCTTACCTGAAAGACTCGATCTTTAACGACATCTCGAACTCCATCACCGTGCTTCACTCCATCGAGAGGCTGTTACTGCCTGTAGCTGAAGAGATTAGCCTCGTCGGGAGGCTCGTGAACGCCATCGCTGGTAACGCATGCAAAGAACAGCTCGTCTCTGGCTTGCTCAAGCTTGATCAGAACTTCGGCGGGAGATTGACGCCGGAGATGGAGAAACCTTCTGACTGGTGGGGAAGGTCTCTCCTCATCCTCAAGCTCGATTTCTTCCAGAGAGTTGTCTCCGCCATGAAATCCAAAGGCTTGAATCATGAGATCATCAGCGAGATCCTCATGAGCTACGCTCGCAAGTCACTCCAAATCATCAGAGAACCGAGTCTTCTCAAAGGAAACGTGACGGTTCTTGATTCCGATCTGCAGAAGAAGCAACGGATCATCCTGGAAGCGATCGTGAGTCTCCTCCCGACGCAAGCGAACAAAATCTCGATCCCGATCTCGTTCCTCTCCAGCTTGTTGAAGACAGCTATAGCATCTGCGACCTCTGTTTCTTGCAGATCGGATCTTGAGAAGCGGATAAGCCACCAGCTTGACCAAGCGATTCTTGAAGACATCTTGATTCCGGCGAACGTCGGCGCCATGTATGACACTGACTCCGTGCAAAGAATCTTCTCCATGTTCTTGAATCTCGACGAGTGCGACTACGAAGACGACGACGGTGGTGATGGAGATGCGGTTGACGAGAGAGAGATGGCTATGTACGACTTCGAAGGCTCTGAGTCTCCAAAACAGAGCTCCATCTTCAAGGTGTCGAAGCTGATGGATAGTTATCTAGCTGAGGTGGCTCTCGACTCGAACCTCCCTCCTTTCAAGTTCATAGCTCTCTCTGAGCTTCTCCCTGACCATGCTCGTGTCGTCTGCGATGGCCTTTACCGAGCCATTGATATCTTCCTCAAGGTATCTCTTTTTCTTGTATTCCAAGTTAGGTTTTCATTGTGATCTTTGATATTGATTTGATTGTTTTTGGTTGAGTTAGGTTCATCCAAACATGAAAGATTCAGATCGCTACCGTCTCTGCAAGACAATCAACTGTCAGAAACTTACACAAGACGCAAGCAGCCACGCGGCCCAGAACGAGAGACTTCCGGTCCAGATCGCGGTTCAAGTCTTGTTCTACGAACAGACGCGGCTCAAGAACACGATGACAAGCGGCGGAGGTGGTGGCGGTTCGAGTCAGAGCCAGTTCTTCTTGTTCCCGGGACAGTTTCCGAACCGTTCCGGGAGCGGTATGGCGAGCGGTGCGATCTCGCCGAGGGATAACTATGCGTCGGTGAGAAGAGAGAACAGAGAACTTAGGCTGGAGGTGGCGAGGATGAGGATGAGGCTGACTGATCTTGAGAAGGATCATGTTTCGATGAAGAGAGAGTTTGTAAAGCCAGCGAGCCGGAGGACGCGGTATGGACTGTTTAGGAAGCTCTCTAGAGGTCTTAACAAGTTGAACGCAGTTGTGTTGAGATTTAGAAGCAGCCAGAGAAGTGTGGCTGGTAACGGTAAGCATACGGAGGAGAAGACAAATTCGGAGAAACGATTCATGTTTCAGAAGAGAAGATGTCATTCTGTTTCTTGAATTTGTTTGATGCTTTTTTGGTGTTTTTTCAAGTGGAGAGTGAAGTGAGTGTGTAAATTTGTAAGTTATAAGTTGTATAGGGTTTAGAGTTGATCATAGTTTTAAGTCTTGTTGAGAGAAACTTTTCTGATTCAATTTTTTATGAAGTACTGAGTAGTAGTAGTAACCTTCATTGATGATGGACCATTCAAGACAAAAAGAGAAGACATAAAATACATTTTCAGCCCATTTGCTTTTTAAATTAGTCTAGTTTCTCAAGAACACAAATCACAAAGATCTCTTTGCTAAGAGTTCCATGTTTATTGCATACATTGTATAACAAAGCATTTATATATCATGCCTTGGTCAAGTAGCAAATGATGCAGTGGCGTAAAGAGGGAACAAACGGTGAATCACACTACCGGTTGATTCAGCAACACCGGTTTGTTCTTCTGTAGAATCAACCGGTAACCTCCAATCAAACCGATGCACTAAGTTAGCCAAAACAAGCTCATTCAACACCGCAGCGAATGATATTGCTGGACAAATCCTTCTCCCAGATCCAAATGGAACCAGCTCAAAATCCTGACCTCGGAAATCAATAGAAGAATCTAAATGCCTCTCCGGTCTAAACTCCTCCGCGTCCGGTCCCCATGTTGCAGCCTCTCTCCCTATCGCCCATGCATTGATCACAACCTGTGTACCGGCCGGTATGTGGTAGTCTCTTAATATAACATCTTGTGTTGATACGTGAGGGACCGTCAATGGAAGTGGAGGATGTAGCCTGAGTGTTTCTTTGACCACAGCTTTTAAGTAGCTCATGTCTTGAACGTCGTCTTCTGAAACACTTGTTCTTCCCTTACAAACTGTACGTACTTCTTCTTGAAGTCTTTTCATACACTTTGGGTGACGTAGAAGCTCTGTCATTTCCCACTCCATAAGGGTGTATGATGTGTCCGTACCAGCCACAAAAACATTCTGAAAAGTGAAAACAAAAACAAAAACTATATGTTGTATATATACCAAACATCAAACTATATATTATTTTTTTTTCCTTTTTACTTACCAAGATGATTGCCTTTATGCTTATCCGGTTGATTTCAAATCCGACGCTCTTATCTCTTTGAATCGCTAGCAATACATCAACGAAGTCATTCCTATCTCTGTCACCATCAACATGATCTTGAACAACTCTCTCCAAGAACTCATCAAAATCATTTCTAGTCTTATCTAGCTGACCATCCAGACCACGGATCCAATCAATCCATGCAAGCCACGGGACATAAGTCCCGACACTAATCACCCCCAACAGCCTCATGAGCCTGTCTATCATCTCTTTAAAATCTGTTCCGACACCATATTTACGTCCCAAAGCAACTCTACATATAACATCGTTAGTTAAAGTCGACATGAGCTTGCTTAGATTCATCGGCGACGAATCTGATTCTCGGATCTTTTCCATCATCAGACTAATCTCTTCTTCTCTCACTGCTCGAAAGGAACGTACCATTTTGTTGCTGAGGAGATGGAGGACACACACACTCTTTATTTGTCTCCAATACACTCCATAAGGAGCTGAAGCCAGATCACGCCCGTTGTAGAGAAGCTTTTCGAATATTTTAGACTGTGGGCGGCTCGCAAAAACGCGATCGTGCGTCTTCAAAACGTCTCGAGCCGCGTCGGCGGAAGAGACTACAAGAACAGGGACACGGCCAAAGTGGAGGAGCATGAGAGGACCGTAACGGTGGCTGAGAGAGCATAGTGATCGGTGAGGGTGGCGGCCGAGCTGGTGGAGGTTTCCGATCAGTGGAAGTCTCGGTGGTGACGGTGGAGAGTTGCCTTTCTTCCGTGTCGTCTGTTTATAGAAGAAGAGAATGGTAAAGAAGATAACTGAGCATAAGAGAAGTATCATGATCGTCATTTTTGTATCTCTTGATTCTTAAAGATTTTTCTGGTGAAGAGTTTGCTTAATATTTTTGTTATCTTCTTTTTTGGACTTATGTACACACACAAGCCAAGTTTGTCTATGATACGTAACTATACTGTCCACTTAATCTCTTGGATATATGTCTTTTCATTTAACTTTTGGTTGGTTCTTGGACAAAATTTTCAAGTTTGCCAACACTAACAATTCTGTGACTTCTTTTGTACTTATTTACCAGCTAAATATATATGTCAACACTCACAACAATTCTGCTCAGTTGAGAAAACGAATTTGAGTTGTATGTCGTTCCGTTTAAAAATTGTGATTATGCTATTTTTCTTTTACATAACATTTTATTTCGTTATGTGACTAACAAAATTATATATTAAGTTTAATCAGGTAAATGGCAATGTCGAAGATTCGCATAAATGATAAATCATGCGTCCCATAATGAGATAACAAATATAAAATCTTCCAAAATTGATTCAGTTCGTTTGCAAATGGCCTATACATAGCTACTTGATAAGCTCGGATTTTTCAGGCTGTCCATCAAAATAACATACATTTTAAACATTCATCGAGCATACCTGATAACCTGAAATATAAACGCCACTCCATTAACGCATTTAATATCATCCATTTTTTTGTATATATGTATAAGATGGAGCTAAAATAATGAAACTAATCAAGTTTTCTTTGATATAATTCTTTTTTTTTTGTTTGTCGGCAAAACGAATAGTAGATTAAAGCGGAAAAGAATTACAATATTTTGCCTTAATACCAATTACAATTGATTGAGAACTGTAGATCCAAATCTAATCATAGCAGTGTAAGAGAGACACAGTACTCTCCACTAACGCTAAAGTAGAGATTGATAAACAGACTTGTTCTAGTTATACACATGCATGCTCCATCTCCATGTCTAGATTCTTTTAATGTTCTTCGAGATTTTTCTTCTGATTATTTAAGGGTCCCTTATTTAAGTCTTTTCGGTGCTTCTGTGTTCTTCTTTATACCAGGTAAAGTTTGTCCGCAGTAAATTTCTGTTCACTTAAGAAAAATAACTTAATATTATTACGAAATTTTCCTTGTTCCACCACCACACATAATTATTTTATAGCATTTTCTGTATTTTTACTAATTAGTAGTAGTAAATATTAATTCAAAATATTTGTAACGAGTTTTTCTCGGTTCCGCAAATGAAACCCCTTGAACTTGAAGTTGACCGAGTAAGCAAAATAATTAATTAAAAGAATTAAAATCACATGAGACAATAAATGGAAATAGAGAAGTTTAGGGAAGAAAGAAAAAAAATGAAAACCAGATCTATGGCGCGAAAAAAGCAACGACCCATACTTGTGCCACGTGGCCTTGTCTAGTGGATCTGGAATATGAAAGAGAGAGAGAGAGAGATAGCGTACAACACTCTACACCATTATTCTCATCATCTGGACCAAAAAAGCCAAAGCTTGGTGTTTTGATTTGTCTTAATGGCAGAAAAAAATCAATCAACACTCAGGAACAGCTAAGAAATAATAATAACAACAACCAGAAACCGCTTTTAAATTTTGTTCATAAAGAAGAAAACGCTTCTTCTTTGACTCGCAAGAAATCCTCTGTTTTCGACTCGCAAGAATGAGACAAGAAGAGGAAAACTCGGAGGAAGAATTCGTCGAGATTGATCCCACTGGTCGCTATGGCCGAGTCTGTTCTTCTTTCTTTGATCTCCTTTTTCTTAATTTCCTCGACCAATCTTTCGATTCTAATACTTTCTTTTTGTATATAATTTTACAGTATAATGAAGTTCTTGGCAAAGGAGCTTTCAAACAAGTGTATCCTTTTCTCTGTTATTAAATTGGTCTCTGTTTCCGAGAAGAAAAAAAGAAAAAAATATGTTTTCTTTGATCAGAGAGATTATGCAGATACAGAGCATTTGATCAATTGGAGGGGATCGAAGTGGCATGGAACCAAGTGAAGCTAGACGATCAACTGTGTAGCTCTGAGGATTTAGAGCGTCTTTACTCTGAGGTTCACTTGCTCAAAACCCTTAAACACAAAAGCATCATCAAATTCTACACTTCTTGGATCGATCACCAACACATGACCATCAATCTCATCACTGAAGTCTTCACTTCCGGCAATCTCAGACAGTCAGATTCCTCTCTCTCTCTATCTCAAATCCAATGCTATTATCAGTTGATCAATTGTTATTATTTGATTTTGTGTTCTGATTTGATTTACTAACCACCCTTTTCATTTATTTCTTTTTTTTTGCTTATTTTTTTATAGGTACCGGAAGAAGCATAAGAGTGTTGATATAATAGCAATAAAGAAATGGTCAAGGCAGATTTTAGAAGGGCTTGCTTATCTTCATAGTCATGATCCTCATGTGATCCATAGAGATCTTAAATGTGACAACATTTTCATTAATGGTAACCAAGGTGAGGTTAAAATTGGAGATCTAGGTCTTGCTGCGATTCTACACCGAGCTCGCTCAGCTCATAGCGTCATTGGTTAGTTTCTATAAGCTCTTGTTCATCCTCAAAATTCTAAGATCTTTTTTTTGTGAAAACTATTAAAAATTGTGTGTTTGAAAAATGTTAAGGTACTCCTGAATTTATGGCACCGGAACTCTATGAAGAAGACTATGACGTACTTGTTGATATATACGCATTTGGAATGTGTTTGCTTGAGCTTGTAACTTTGGAGTACCCATATGTTGAATGCACTAACGCTGCTCAGATTTATAAGAAAGTTTCATCGGTAAGTTTTGATCTTTGGTATCCTCTTTAACTGAAAATCCAGTCAAGAGTATGATTAGTCTTCCATATAGTTGACTTTCAACTTTTTACTCACGTTGATCAGGGAATAAAGCCAGCCTCACTTGCCAATGTGACTGATCCACAAGTGAGAACATTCATAGAGAAGTGTATCGCAAAGGTCTCGGATCGCTTGTCGGCCAAGGAACTACTTGATGATCCTTTTCTTAAATGTTACAACGAAAAAAACGAAACTGTCACATCCCACAAAGGTAATAATTTTTTTTGTTATTTTTCATTTAATCTCATACTGAGTAGTGAGGTATCAAATGAAGCTTCATGAACTAAATTCATGCTACCACTTTTAATCGATACAGAAAAAGGTATCAATGGAAGAGAAATCGAAGAGAAACTCACGGATTCTGCTACAGGTTTATTAACCGTAGAAGGCCAGCGCAAAGACCTAAACACAATCTTTCTAAAACTACGTATCACTGATTCTAAAGGTGCAATCTTTTTTTGCTTTAAATTTTAAAATTCCATGCATGTTATCAGTTATCATCACTAAATCTTCTTTCGACATAGCAACAATAATAACATTTTTAATTAATACAGGACAAATCCGCAATATACACTTCCCATTCAACATAGAGACGGACACATCTTTCTCAGTCGCAATCGAAATGGTCGAGGAATTAGACCTAACCGATGATCAAGACGTTTCAACGATCGCTAAAATGATCGACGTGGAGATACATTCACACATTCCCGATTGGATCCCTTCTCGTCATAACGGAGATAATTCAGCAACGAACAAATGTTTGTCTTCTTCTGAATCGCTGCGTTTAGATAGATTTCCTTCCGGGAGAAAATTCTGGTCCTCTCCTAAAGCTGGAGCTGGAGATTCACGTTCGCCGTTCGCGCCACGGTCTAACTCTAAGCTGTCTTCATCACAAGGACCGGTCAGTGAAGAAGAAGTTGGGATTGTGGTTGAGAAACTTGAGACTTTGTTGAGGAAACAGAGAGAGGAAATTGAAGAGATGCAGAGAGATCAAGAAAGTATTGTTTCTGAATTTCTGAAAGAGTTTCCTACTGAGGTCTCTGAAGAGGCTTTGTTGAGATTGCAACTCAAAGATTACTGACAGTAAGTTACCATGTGTTAAATTCTTGTGTGTTACATACTTTCATTACATCTCTCGGACAGGATTAGTTTGATCTGTAATGTTTTCTTATACCAAAAGAGGAAACTGTTAGTATTTTGTCGATCGGCACTATATTAAAAACCTGTTAAAAACCTAGCATTTGTCAAATAATTTTAATTGAATTCACCTTTTAAACAAGAAAAACTAGCAACAATCAGGATAAGATATTTATGAGAGTTGATGATTTTGCTAAAAATTAATATATTGAGATGGTTTAAACCTTTAAACTATCATGTAAAGTTATGGTTGGTTAAATAACAGCTTTTTGGCTTTTACATTTTTTTTCAACAGCGTCATTTCTTGAAAACAAAATGGTTGGTTAACTAACTACTTTTAAGTTTTGGTTATCTAACATATTAACCCTATTCTTTAGAAACAAAACAAAATGGTTTCGTCTCATGCAAGTAAAGACACTAAGCAAACATTTGTCCCATGCGAATAGGATTTGATCCTATTTATTTGGTATAAATAGGCTTTAAGTCCAAATTTGACCAAAATAAATTTGACCAAAATATCTTGAGGTAAAAGGAGATCACTAAATGCAGCGTTTTACGAGGTTTTTAAACCCCCAATTTTCAGAAAATTGCATTTTTGCTTAAACCCTATTGTTACTATGAGACTGATCTTTGATTTCCTCCTCTAAGACCATTTACAACACTAATCAAACATTAAGCAAACATTTTTCTTCTGAAGTACAAATAAAGTACAAATGATTTCGTCTTGAAGCAAATGTTTAAAACTCTGAAGTACAAATGATTTCGTTTGAAACAAGTAAAAACACTAAACAAACATGCAAATATTGGATTTGATCCTATTTGTTATAAATGGGATTTAAACCCAAAATTTGACCAACTTCAGAAGATAAATTTTGTCTGAATCAAATGTTTAAAATTCTAAAATACAAATGATTTCATATGAAGTAAGTAAAAACACTAATCAAACACTTTATTCTTGTCTCATGTGAATCCTTGATTTGACCCTATTTTAAGCCCAAATTTGACCTACTTAGAAGATATCTTGAGGTAAAAAATACCACTAAATACAAGTTCAATGGATCGGACTAGTCGGTTAAATCGGTTTGACCTGGAGAGTTATCCGAGTTGGTTCACTGTCAAAAACCAGTTTCAAAAATCCCAAAAACTCATATGAAAACCGGCTTAAACTCATGAAGTAGAAAACTTGGTTCTTGAATTTTGAGACTTCGATGATTAATTTTGGGTTTAGTTAACTGTTATTTTGTTTGTCTTGATTTTTGATGAATTTGAATATGTTGACCTTTCATTCTGAGTTCAAATCAACAAGTAAAGAAGAAAAAATAAAATGGAAACAATATTTTTACAGTAATTTACTGAATTTGGATATGTTGATCTTAGTATAATACATGGAATAATTGTTATTGTGAATACGCCGGTTGAATCGATTGGACCGGGTTAAACTACAACCCAAATTTTTTCCGGTTCGTCTCCGGTCGGATTTTTAAAACATTGGCTTAAACCCTATTGTCAGTACACTGATCTTCGATTTCCTCGTCATTTTCCCAGAAAAAAAAATCACAGAGTAGCAAGCAGCAGCCATGTACAGATCGAAGGCAATCTTGTCTTCTCTTCGAAACGCTTACTCAAAGATCACGACGCGTTCGTATCTAATCCGAGCTCAGGTGGGTGTTTCCTCGTCTTCGCCTTTCGATTCCTTTGCAATCCCTAGTCGATTTCCATGGCAATTCCGCTCCTTTTCTTCAAAACCAGAGTCTATGCTTCAATTAGTACTGGAAAACGATTGGTCTAGGGAAGTAGAAGAAGGATTGAGAAAACCCGATCTGCCTTTAACCCACGAGACTGCAGTCTACGTCCTTAGGAATTTAGACAAGCACCCAGAAAAAGCTTATTGCTTTCTCGATTGGGTTTTCAGAGAATCATTGCTTACTCCAAGCTCTCTACTTTACAGCACGATGCTTAGGGTTTTAGTGCAGCAGAGGTCCATGAAGCGATTCTGGATGACTCTGAGAGATATGAAACAAGGAGGGTTTTACATGGACGACACAACCTATAAGACCATCTGTAACTTTCTCAATAAAGAGGATTTGAAAGCGGACGCTGCAGCTGTGGCTCATTTCTACGAGAGAATGCGTAAGGAGAACGTAACGTCTGCTGTTGCAGACGATGTGTGTGCTGCTGTTTCGAAAGTGGATTGGAGCTGTGAGGTTGAGAAGGAATTGCAGGAGATGAAACTAGCTCTCTCGGATAATTTCGTCATCAGTGTGTTGAAGGGGATAAAGGAGCAACCTTTGAAAGCTTTGGCGTTTTTCCATTGGGTTGGTGGTTGTTCTTCAGGTTACAAACACAGCACCGTTACTTACAACGCGGCGTTGAGGGTTTTTGCGAGGGCTGATTCGGTGGCAGAGTTTTGGAGCCTTGTCGATGAAATGAAAGCTGCAGGGCACGAGGTTGATCTTGACACTTACATAAAGGTTACAAGACAGTTGCAGAAGTCTAGAATGATGTTGGAGGCGGTTAGGCTTTACGAGTTTATGATGGATGGTCCTTTCAAGCCATCTATTCAAGATTGTAGTCTTCTGTTGAGGTCTTTATCTGCTGGTCCTAGTCCGGATTTGGATTTGGTGTTTAGGGTGTTTAGGAAATATGAATCTAGTGGGAGATCTCTCTCAAAGGCTGTTTACGATGGAATCCATAGGTCTTTAACCAGTGTAGGGAGATTCGATGAAGCTGAGGAGATCGTGAAGGCTATGAGGAATGCTGGTTATGAGCCTGATAACATTACGTACAGCCAGGTTGTGTTTGGGCTTTGTAAAGCTAAGAGATTAGAAGAAGCTCGTGGAGTTGTAGATCGAATGGAAGGAGAAGGATGTTTTGCTGATATAAAAACTTGGACTATTCTGATCCAAGGGCACTGCAAGAACAGTGAAGTCGATAAGGCCTTTGCTTGCTTTGCGAGTATGTTAGAGAAAGGGTTTGATATTGACTCTGATCTGCTTGATGTCTTGGTAGATGGGTTTCTTAGCCAGAACAGGATCGAGGGCGCTTGCAAGTTCCTTGCGGAGATGGTGAGGAATGCGAATGTTAAGCCCTGGCAAAGCACTTACAAGAGTGTTATAGACAAGCTGCTAGAGATCAAGAAGTGCGAAGAGGCGCTGGAACTTCTTCAGCTGATGAGGACGCAGAATTACCCTGTGTATGCAGAGCCTTTTGATCGGTACATTGCAAAGTTTGGGACTTTGGAAGACGCTAAGAAGTTCTTGGATGTGCTAAGCTCGAAGAGTCCTCCTTCCTTTGCAGCGTATTTTCATGTTGTTGAAGCTTTTTACCGAGAAGGAAGACTCTCTGAAGCAAAAGATATTGTTTTCACGAGTCCCCATCACATTAAAACACACCCTAAGATCACTGAACTCTTTGGTGCAGCTTGAGGTAAATCCTGGAACCTCTCTGGAGTTAGATTCGTTTTTAACACTCTCTTCTCGTATTGTATCCATTCGTTTATGAAGAAACAGTTTATTGTAAGTTGATTTTAATATTTCATAATTTACAATTGAACAAATTTGACTAATTAGATTCAACGAACACAGAGATCGACAAACACACAAAATCCTAGTAAAGTTATAAAAAAAAAGCGGGACTTATATAACACATCTCATCGGATTCTTGAAGAGCCTCGCAGCTTCGGAGGTACAGTTGGCATATGCTGTGTTCACCGGATTCTTGAAAAGCCTCGCAGCTTCCTCAGTAGAGTTTGCGTTGAAGGTGGTTGACGCCGTCACCGGTTTCTTGAAAAGCCTCTGAGCTTCCTCAGTAGAGTTTAAATTTGCTCTTTTCATCGGATTCTTGAAAAGCCTCTGAGCTTCCTCAGTAGAGTTTGCATTTGCTCTTCTCTCTGCCTTAAGTATAGCGGCAAAGTAACTTTCTCGTGAGTGGTCGTCAAAACTGTGTTTCCTTCTTTCTTTTGCTTGATTAGCATCCGTTGCGCTATCAGCTGTTGAATCAGAAGCATATCTCTTTTTCTCTTCATCCTCTTTCGGTTTCCTCTTTCGATCATACGCGCTTCTCTTAGAAGGATCAGACAATACACACCAGGCATCTAAAACCAGCTTAAACGCGCCATCCGCGCCATTAAACTTGTTCTTGTCCGGATGAAGCAAGAGAGCCAAAGTCTTGTACTGTTTCTTCACTGCTTCAACACCAGCTAAAGGATCTACACCGAGGATTCCATACCAATCGCAGTCAGATTCTTCTTCTCCTTTGCTCTGGTTTGATGCAGAGATATGATGAACATGTATCATGGTGGAAACTTGTTTCAAACCGTCGAGCTTCGGATACAACTTGTGAGCCTTGTCGATGAATTTTTTGGCCCCATTGTAGTCCTTGCCCGAGAGTTTGCTCACTGCAGTATCCATTGCCCTTCGAGCTTCTTCCTTATTACACTCCATGTCTCCTCAGAAACACGGTCGAGAAGCAAAACAGAGAAAAATAGGTTTAGAAGAGAAGACAAACAAAATCCGTAGATTGATGATATGATGATTTGGGAGGTTGGGAGTTCGCAAGCTGGTTAATTTATAGACAAGGGACGTGACGACTGATTGATTTTTCGTTTTTCCTTTTACACGAAAAAGGGAAAATCGATTTGATTTCCTTTTTCCTTTTACACGAAAAAGGAAAATCGATTTGATTTCCTTTTTTACATGAAGTTTGGTTTTTATCAGTTCCGGTTCGGGTCTACCACCGGTTTATAAAATAAAACACACATCTTCTTCAGTGCAAAGTTTAGCAAGCAACTTGGCGTTAGAGACTGCGAGACAGATGAAAGCTTTTGAGAAAAGCTCTAGACCATCTTTGACTAAGATGAGATGCTATCAACATGCTAATTGTTAGAGCTTTGCTTTACATTCAAGAAAGCTCTTGTATTGCCTACAAGATTCTCAACCGGTTTACAAGATAAGAGGCCTTTGAAGAAGAGATCCAAGCATCTTTCTCTTCATATGTATATAGGTCCGTTGAAGATCACAATTATAGACCGAGAACCAGCTGACATGCTTCCTCTTGGCGCTTTAGCTCGGCCAATGTTGTGGCCCCTCATGATGCAAAGTTCCTCATGGCACTTTTTTCTTTCCCGCCGGCATATTGAAGTGCTAAGATGCTTTACCGGATAAATAAATGTGCCTTTTGATGTTGACAGGGGAGATGTTTTTAAGAGAGGTGGATGGATGGTTCTCATGATGTTTTTTAATGTGAATTCACTAGTTGATTTTTTTTCTCAAACCATATCAATTTTATTTATTTTTATTTTGTTTAACGCTCAATATATTGATTTCAACTGAGTTTATAGGGACATCATACATAACCATGATGACATTCATTGCATAAACAACATTTACATGAATCAATTTGACTAAAAATGAATAATAAATACATTGTTCACACAGAGCTTTACTTGCTAACGGATTAAATCTGTTATTTTTTTCTAACTGATTTTAAACGGATGCATTGTGCTCTAAAGTGCACCACACATAATCCGAGATACTTTCATATTCTCAAACCAGATATAATCTATCATTTTAAGAAACTATTTGACAAAAAAAAAATCAGTTTGAATAGAGACTGATAACTCATGTGCGATCATAAATTAATGATTTTGCGTTGACGTAGATTGTTCAGAGCACCACAACTCACTGAGTGAGTATTTTGTCACCTTAATCTTGTACAAAACAAGCACCATATGATTACAACTCAAAGAAGAAGAAAAACTGAAACATCCTCTTTGATTTACCATATTTTTAAACATAGATAAACCCACTATGAGAACATTCACCTAAATATTGGGGGGTTAAATATGACTTTGCAAAGTTGATACCTTGTTTGGCCAAAAATTTAAAGTAGAGGATTTTTGTTCCAATTTTATATCAGAAGAGAAAAACCCACATAATAGCCCCAGTCCATGAGAGTCTTTGGCACTTCAGGAAAAGACGGTTTTCTCCAAGGATATTCAAATAGGGGTTTTCTCCAGCCAAAGACACAAAACCAGTGAGTGCCATGTAGTCTGCTGTGCAAGCAAGGACTATATGGCCATTTCGAGAAAACGTCACTATTTCTCTCTGTTTCTTCTTCACTCTCCCCTTTTTCTCTTTCTGAAACTTCGCATTTGCAGAAAGAAGACAATAATAGAAAAATTCAATAATAATCAGCCAGTTCTGGTATCTACACCGTCACGGTTTCCACCCCTTCGCCGGTGTTCACGGCCGCTGGAGTGTCTTTTGAGGTAATCAAATTTTGTTCTCTCTAACTTTCGTTTCTTGCCTTCTCTTTTCTTGATTACTCTCTGCTTTTGCTCTCAGTACCCGCCGTTTCTCCGATCACCCATTCAGCAGGCAGCTTCGTACTCTCCGAAGGTATTGGAGCTAGCAAATTCAAATCGCAACAAGATGCTCACAACCAGTTACTATGCTTCCTAAAATCACAACAAAAAGAATATAAAAAATGTAAATTTTAAGATGACAAGAAAAGACTGAATACTCTTATCCGAATAATAATCGCTGGACCTGTTGTCTGCCTTGGCCATGTGAGGTTTGTTCCAGAAATATGATAAGCTTACGTGTTTTCTTCTATACACATGGGACTGTCTGATTAAATAGCTGAAACTGAAAGAAGAAAGCTCACATCATAATACTAAAATGTCGCTTTATTTATCAGCCAAGTGTTGTGGTCTCAGAAATGTTTATTTTTGTTTCTTTTGATACATCAACTTCTCATCGTCTCATTAACAGACCATAGGATGAGGATTCTCCAAGAAAAAAGTAATTGAAGCTTCAGAAAATGATGCAAAAGGAAGCAACTTTTGACATGAAGCGGTTCACTTGGCGCTTAGGTTATTTCGGGTACGTATCTAATCTTGTGTGTTATATAGCGACCGTGATGCTGACGTTTAATCGGTTTATTCGCACCAAAGTTAGATTCGTGTCCATTTTCGCCTTACATTTTATTATTCCTCCAATTTTTTAACCTGAAAAAGGTTAGCTAACTAATTAGCTTAGTGTAGTGACATGATTCTGACATTTGTCTTTTGATTAGATCCAACGGTGTCGAGTAAATCGAATTTGTCAAGTAATGATCAAATCAAACTTTAACAAAATGAAAAATGATCAAATCAAACTTTTAATATGATGAGTGAATTTGTTGTCTTAACAAATTTATATTTTCTTTTAACGATTTCAAACATGGCTTCGGGTCTTATGGCTGACGTTTGAGCCAAACTAATATTTTCTTACTAGTTTAAAAAATAAAACCCAAAATAGAGAAGCAGTGCAAAATCTATTATTTTGCATCCAATATTTTACATTTTCTAACTAGAATAAAAACAGCAAAAAAAAAGAACGAAAGAAAGAAGAAGAAGCAGTGCAACTTCTATTATTTTGTATCCAAAAATGGTTAACACTTAAATACTTAATGCTATTGGTTTCAGATTACTTGACTTGGATTCGGATTCGAAAGTGATGTTGAACATAGAGAATAATAACTCGTTTGCACTCATTTATATTAGAAGCTGATTCTAAATTTAGATAACAAAAAGAAAATGATCAGCTGGGGTTATTCTTTTGATCTTGTCACGTATTATTTGGGTTAAAAATGTTGTATTAACATTAACAATCTCCAAGCTGGCCAACAATCAATTCTACATCCTGCTATGGTTAATTTTGTATTTACAGGATGTCTTTGTGGACTTGGTCAAGTCGTTCCACAATAGATATAGTAACTTAAAAAAATTTGTTGTTGTGGCATTTGTCATTCGGACTAAATTAGTAATATTTCATCCTCGAATTTTGATTTTCAGCTTAGCTTTTATTGCCTTTCTCGTTCTCAGGACTTTGGTCATGTAGGCCATTTGTCTAAAATTACTGACTATAGACTATAGTAATAGTTATTTTTTACTTTTACAACGTATATAATAAGATGTTTGTTTATATTTTATGCATCGGATTCCCATTAAACCGTCTATAGATTCCTTATTTTATGGATTTTATTTTTGCTTTCGAGAAAAGTATAACTGAATTAACGAAAAAAGTAAATACCTTATGTCATTCTGACTAGACATGAAAGACGACAGATACCATATTAATCTACAAAATTTAAGAACTTGCAAAACAACAAAAAATATATGAACTTTTTAACAAAAAGAAGAAGAAAAATTGAATGGAGAGCAAAACCTATGCTAAGGAAAGAAACAAAAAGAAAGTTAAAAAAAAAATACACGTGTGAGGAAACACTTCCACTTATCTACAAGATACACACGTGTACTCACATCCGACGTCGACACGTTTCACGTCTGGAACGGTCGCAACGTACCACGTATTGATAAAAAACTAACGTTGTACGTTTCCCACATATCTTAACGGCAAAGCTAACGGTAGAAAAACGGCCGGTGAAAACTTTCACGTCTTCTTCTCCATTTCGTTTTCCACCGATCTCAACATTCAAACATTTTTTCTTTCTTAATTCTTCGCTTCAGAGCTAAACATTGACCTTATAAAAACTTTAAATTTCGAATTTTTCGAAAGTTTATTTTTTCATAATTTTTTTTCCCCAGGCATTGCGATTTTCAACGTCAGCGTCAATGCCATATGAGCTTGGAGTCTCTGTTGTGGACACGGCATTTACAGCACTGAGAAGATTCTCCCGATCGCATACGGAATCTACTGGCGAGATTCTCCGCCGGAGCCAAACAGTACCGAGGCTGTAGAAACCTTCTGTACGCCGGCGATTTCGGCGGAGAAGGAGAAGTCACGACGGAGAAAGGCGATTCCGGTGATAAACCACCGCCGCCGCCGCTTGATCGTGGCGACATGTGCTTGGGAGGCGACAAAATCGCTCGAATCTTGCCTCCGTAAACGCGATCGTACTCCTCCACGATGTTAGTAAGATCCTCATCCGATTTGACGGAGATCAGTGTCTCGAGATCTCCGTCTGGTAATTGGCACTTCAGATCAACGGAGTATCCACAGAACTCCTCCAGTTTCACCATTAGCTCTGAAGGAAGAGAAAACGAACAAAACAAAAAAATTAATTTCGCTTTTCTTCGAGAATTTGAAAAGGGAAAATGAAATCGAGGGAAAGTTGAATCGGACCTGAGAAAGAGATGGAATGATCAACGGAGAGCACTCTGGTGAAACCGCCGACGTAACGGAGCTTTCCATCGATTGAACGAGGTAATATTCTGCCGCCGTAACTACAGAGGAACTTGAGACTGCTTCCGCCGTTCTTCGATGTTGGATTCTCAGTCACGGCCACCATTTTCAGGGTTTCACTTCGTCAGAAAGAAGCTTCTGGATTTTTAAAGTTTATGAGTATTTTGGGGAAGAGGAAAAAATTGGAGAGTGTTGGTTTTTGGTTTGTTGGTCTTAAACTTTAACCGAGAATGATCGGGGTCGAAGGAGTCTATTTATAAGTAGAAAGTTACGTCATAGTGGGACCCAACCGTATGATCAAAATTCAATATTCGTTTCATTTGCTGGACATACGGGGGTGTTTTGGACAATTCAGTTATTACTAACCGAATATTCCTTTTCTTCTTTCATATCATTAAGCAATGAAATCGATTTGATGTATTTCTGAAGTTATTTAAAAAAGTGGGCTCATAATGGCTTTGATGATTAAATAATGTTGAGTCGTTCGTAACCAAATCTTACACATGTGATGATTCGTGTTATTATTATTTTTGTAAGCGTAACATAATAAAGATTCAAGTTCAAAAATCGACTGCTCATATACTTTTTTTGTAGAATTTTGTTCGTTTGCATTTCCATATAAAAACAATATGCTCCAACTGAATCCTAAGTTGTTGTAGCCACAGAGGAGGATGGCCTACGCTATTAGATGAGAGTGGCTATAAAAGCACAATGTTTGTATTTAACATTGTCCACCCATGATTAAAATCGGAGTTAAGACATTTGAATTCTGGTCTCCAAATCTTCCAATAACCAAATCACTATGAAGCTGTTCAAAAGTTTGCTTTTGGTAACTAAAAACAGTTAAGATTTTTGATCATTAATTTACTTTCACCATCTGACTATCTAATTTTTCCTGTTGTTGGTAAAACCATCTAAATTTATTTGAATTACAATTTTTTTAAAGCTTGTTCGTTATGCAGTGAGCTTTGACCCTTTGATATACTATGATAATCTAACTGTTATAAATAAAGTCGCATAAATGTTTGTTTGCTAGTGTTAAACATGTGAATACATTGGGAAATGTAAACTCACACTCACACACAGCCATTTTTGTCATGTTTTTGTGTGTCGAAGTCCGTTTCTTATCACGTTACACACTGATTTACGTGTGAATCCTTGTATATATGCATGTGTGTCTAGAGTGAGACAGAAGTTCATACATTGTGTTACTCATTGTCACCTGTTTAAGTGTTCATTTCATAGCTTTCAATATATATACATATATATATATGAAATTTCTTTGGCCAAGTAACTTATTTCTTCGATTCTATAAGAAAATATTCAAGATAAAATATTCAAAGTTTATCTTGTCTCATTCGTTTCTTTATCTGTTAAGCATTTGAGCCAGAGTACGTAACATGCTTCTAATTTAAGTAGGCATATGATAGCCTCGTGCAGTTTTGAGAGAGAAAGAGAGAGACGACATGGCCCAATAAAGACAGCTTGGAAATAAATATGCCATTCAACGGCTTTTTAGCTCTCTTAAGGATCTTGTTGTTAATAAACATATCAAGATACAAGGGAGAAAACTCTCTGGTGATGTTTTGCATAAACACCAATGCCTAGATTAAGGTAACTCAAGAGAGTATCAATGCGTTTCACTTATGACTGCAAAAAACCCAAATATGATTGTTTTCCTTTTGTGTTGGCGTAGATTGTTCAGACCACCACAACTCACTGAATGCGTATTTTGTCACCTCAATCTTGTACAAAAAGAGCACCATATGATTACAACTCAAAGAAGAAGAAAAACTGAAACCATCCTCTTTGATTTACCATATGTTTAAACATAGATTAGCCCACTATGAGAACATTCACCTGAAATTGAATTGAAACTTTATAATTTCTCTTTGATTTATCATATGTTTTATCTTTTGTTAAATCAACTTTCTCCATCTCGTAAAAACCCAGCCGTATATACACGTCACTCTTTCTCCTTCACTCTCCCTCACTTTCTCTTTGAAACTTGTTTGAAACTTCGCAAAAGGCAACAATGGAGGAATTCAGTATTACGCTCAAAATCAGTCGATCCAGCTCCTATATCTACACCGTCACGGTTTCCACCCCTTCGCTGGTGTTCACCGCCGGAGTGTCTTGTGAGGTAATCAATTTGTGTTCTCTCTAACTTTCATCTCTTGGCTTCTGTTTTCTTGACGATGTAAGTTTCAACGTTTTGTTCAGATCTGTTATCCACAAGGCTATGAACGTGTTTATCAGCCAGAAGCAATTGTTCGTCAGTGTGGGTGCTGTTTCGTTAGCCGGTGATCTGTACGGTGTGTTAAACTTGTTTGTCATGGGTCACGGTGATTGCCTCCAGTTCATAAGATGTTTCAATGTTCCTCTCATGGTCTTGGGTGGTAAAGGTTTGCTGCCTTGCTGGTGGTATATGCGGTCTCGCTCTTTCATCGCTTTTGTTAACTTTTTCTTCATATCATATCATACAAGTCTTGTTTCTTGAAATGTGTTATTTTTTTATTTTTCTTTCCTTGTTGCTGACAGAGATTGCGGTTGGAGTTGAGCTTGATGACAAGCTTCCACCTAATGAGTGCATGGATTACTACGAACAAGAGAACAGGTTTCATATCAAGCCAGAGTATGTGACGAATTTTAACAGACAGAGATATGGCACTTACTTTGATCACTGGTTGTCAATTCTTAAGATGTATCATGGTATTCTAAGACTTAAATTTATTAGTGCCTTCAAATTCAATCACATGCACACATTACTAAGGCAGCTTTCAAAGTTAGTACACGCACCTAGAGTACAGTTTCAAGACATTCCATCAACCAGTCAAGTCACAGAAGTGGTAACGCTACAATCATTCGTTCATTGGTGTTACATCTTACTCTTATTTCCGGGTTAGTTTTTTCCCTATGAAGCTCTTAAGATTCTCATCTCATATCTGTAGGCGGAAATAGACATGGAGACGAGACAAGGTCCACCCATTTAGAGTGGCACTAGCTCAAAGTTATGAATCAGACTCTCTCTGACGAAAATTGATGGTTTCTCGGATAAGGCCAATGGTAAAGTGTGATGATCAAGATTTTAGGATATATATAGTCATAGAAGAATTACTCGTCGTTAGTTTTACAAACAGTTTACTAAAAATCTAGAAGGCTATATAGGTGTATAGACTACAGTATATGGATCCAAGAAATTGACGTTGTAAAAATAAGCATGATCACTACAGTAATAGTATGCCACTATTCTTTGAGGCTGGTGAAGTTATATAAAACATGTATAAGTGTTCTGTTGGAGACTGTACGCTACATATTAACTTAACATACAAACACACACACACACACACACACACATAAAATAAGTCCGGCAAGTTTTGAGTCACCTCTAGGAGCCTCTCCATGGACCTTTCAGCCTCTAGGGACCGGGATATCTAATATATAGGCGAATAGTCTCACAGTTTCATATATAGATAGATAAATCACTTATGACAATCGCTTTGCCGTGAGGCCCGTGAATTTTAACGAGCTTACAAGTATAATATATAGAGAAGGATTTTTTTTGGAAGAAGTCTTATTTTTATTTAAATATGAATTTTAACGAGCTTACAAGTATAACACTTCTTACATGATGTATCTACTCTTTAATGTTTCTCATTCCTATAGTCTCCGTCCTGCAAATTCCCCATATAAAGCATGTCAACTCCTCTGTACACAGAACATAATAATATATTAATATGCATCAATATGTTTATGATTATTTCATATGCAAATATCCAAATTGGAAACTTTTTTATTTATACAAAAATAAATTGATATTCTAAAAACAATATGACTGTTATGCGTTTAAGATGAGTTTTCATCAAATGCTTGGTCGATAAATCTTTTAAAGACAGCCCCAATTATACTTTAACATTTAAAAATAAAACACCAAAGTAATCAAACGAAATAACACATGTAGAAACTATTACCGGGATGATTGAAATGGAACACTAGGTGATTCTAGGGGGCAGTGGCAGTCGCCGGCACATTTATCTTTGCAGAATTGTACAGGATTTTGAAAGAATGCCCCACGGCACTTGAACGTGCACCAATCATAGCACCAACTTTTCCTGCATGTAACTCCTTCCGTTTCTTCTATCATAGCCGCCAGTACTACTGCCACCACCATCATCAATATAATGCATTTTTTCATACCCATCTTTCTTAAGTTTTATTTTTTTGTGTATGGAAATTATATATGTTCATTAAGAAGTTTATATGTATATATACACATATGAACTAATGACTTCTGCTTACTCTGATACTGTACTTTAATTTTCTCTGGATTTTGTTTTAATTACTTTTGTTTCCTTGCATATAACAAAAAGTAGTTGATTGACTTGGGTAATTCATGGAAAAAGAAATATAAAATGGAGATCCTAGTTTGAGATATTATAATAGTTTTTTCATAAATGTATCTTGGGCTTATTATGCGGGTAGTAATCTGTAGAGCCAAAATCAGCGAAATCACATTGTGACATTTCTTTTGGAAAATATGTAGTGCGTTACGTACGTTGCATGTCTGTTTTTTTTTATAAATATGATATATTGATATTTTGTAAAATTTTGTATTTATGCTATTGAACAAATTAAAATCCTTTTAGAAACTTTCAGTTGAGAATATGATTAATTTAAACAATAATCAAACTGAAAATGTGTCAAACCCAAGGTCAGCTGAATTGTTGTGATGTGATATTAGTTAAGCCAACAACACATATATAAAATATCAAAGTGCATGTCTTATGAAACTTACGAACAACATATATTGCTATTGATTTACATTGGTCAACTTACTATATTATTACTTGGTCAACTTACTATATAATGAAATTGGTCAACTATATAACTGACTCTCACTCTCTCAGTCGTAGGAATAATATATTGTAGTAAGTTGATCTCTCATTTTGAAAATAAAAACACTAATTTATATCTTCTGTAATACCAAATATAGTAGAACATCTCTTAAGGATCTTGCCATTGATAAACATATCATGATACAAGGGAGAAAACCAATGCCTTGATTAAAGTTACTTAAGAGAGTATCAATGCGTTTAACTGACTGCAACATATCAGATTATAGATTTTCTAACGGACCAAAGCCTATCTAATATCACATAAATGCCAAAAGGCGAAATAATACAAAAATATGAGATTGTTGTTATCTATATGTATTGATGATTCTAGTAATTATGTTTAGTGAGGTGAACATAGGCTTTTTCTTTAGCTAAGGTTAGACGAAAATATAAGTAAGAACAACAAGCGGCTTAGTTTGGCCTAAAAATAATGTTGAACCTCTTCAGTGTAAGTTAAAGCAACTTTATGTGAGAACCTGCGACAAGATTTCTGACAATAGAGAGTTGCAAAACTTGTTACTAGAAGGGATTTTTGGCGGAAATCGTATCTTTTTATTCATATATAAATGTTAATGAGTTTACAATTATATCACTTGAAGCCCTTTATAGAAAGAAAAAAACACTTGTATCACTTCTTATATCACATCTATCCTTTTATGTTTCTCATTCCAATAGTCTCCATCCTGCAATTTCATCATATAAACCATGTCAACTCCTCGAACACCATAAGTAATCAAACGAAATAACTTAAGTGAAAAATTATTACGACGATGATTGAGATGCTAGGAGGCATTTGCAGTCGCGGGTACATTTGTCATCACAGTATTTTGGAGGATGTCCAAACCCACACTTGTACGTGCACCAGTCAAAGCACCAACCTTGCTTGCATGCAGTTCCTTCTGTTTCTCCTATCATAGACGCCATTACTACTGTCACCACCATCATCAATACAATGCATTTCTTCATACTCATTCTTAAGTTTTTTTTTTGTGAATGGAAAATTATATATATTCATTAACAAGTTTATATGTATATATATACACATGAAATTAATGACTTCTGCTTAATTGGTGATACTATACAGTCTATACTTGATTTTCTCTGGATTCTGTCTTAGTTACTTTTGACTTTTTGCATATAACAAAAAGTAGTTGATTTTAAATTGAGTAATTCATTTAAAAATAAATTTAAAATCATATCCTAATTTGAGATCTTTTACTATTTTTTTCATAATTGTATCTTGAGCTTATGAAAAAAATATTACGTTAAAGACTTAAAGTGAATCGAGATCCTATTTTGAGATATTTTAATATATTTTTTTTTCATAAATGTATTTGTAGAGCCAAAATTAGTGAAATCCCATTGTGACGTTTATTTTTGTAAATATGTAGTGCATTATAATCCATGTCTGTCTTTTTTTTAAAATATGATAATAATGATATTTGTTCACAAGTTGTATCTATACTATTAAAATAAAAATAAAAAACCTATTAGAAACCAATTTTTGTTTTACATGTTAATTATATTGCATGAAATGAAATTGAGAATTACTCATTTTGTTAGGTATTAATTCAAAGTATTTCAGATGATTTCTACATTTATCCTATTAATTAAATAAACTAAAATTATATAGCCATATCAGATTTAGATTTAGATTATTAAAATTTATATATATATATATATATATATAATGTTTGGCTACTAAACTAGGGGAAATTTCAAAACTACACCTTTTGAGGTGTCAATTTTCAAAAATACACCTCTATGATGTCTATTTTCAAAACTACACTTTTTTCATTGATTAAAATAACTCTAAACGCCTAAACCCTAAAATTTCATAAAATTTCTCACTAAACTATGATAAAAAAAATCATTACTACTAAAATATAATCTAATTAGTACTTTTTTTTTCTTTATCAACACTATCAATAATATTTAATATCAAAATCTGCTAATTTGAATTTTTTTATTTAAAAATTCATCATTAGGTTAATTACTATATATATTTACATTTCAGGTGTGTTATTTATGTTAAATATATTGACATTTGAGTGGTATACCTTCGTTGCGAATATGATTATCTTAAACAATACTCAAACTGAAATTTCGTCAAATCCAAAATCAGCTGAATTGTTGTCATATAATATCAGTAGCAACAAAATAAGCCAAGAACAGATATATAAAGATATCAAAGTTTCTTATGAAAATTACAAAAACGAACAATACTATTGACTGATACATCTGCCATAGCTTTTGCTAATTTTTAAAGTTATATAAGTTTATCCTCTGATTTCAATGATTTTGTGAAGTCTTCATCCTGCTCAACCCACAAAGAGTGAAACACAAAATGTCAAACATTTAACATAAATAATTAACTAAAATAAACGAACAAATATATATACGTAATGTAGAAAAGTTGATAATCAAAGTATATTTACTTGGAATGATGAATATCGTCAATTTGATTAGAAGGACCACAATTAGAAACGAGGCATTGGCCAAAGCATTTCGTAAACCTAGGCTTGGCTGAGCAGAAGTTATGACAATTTCTCACACAGATTTCATGTGACGCTGTGACCTCTGCTCTTATGTTTCCAACCAACACCATCATCATCATCATCACCATCACCATCATTATCGTCTTCATCATTTTCATCTCTTTTTCCTTTGTAACGTTTTCTTTTAAGTATGCAATGACTTTATTATAAAATATAGTGAATGGCTCTTTACTTAATTATAGTCGTAAACATACGTAGCAGTAACTATAATTGACTCTCAGTCGTAGTAATCATATCTAGTAAGTTGACCAATTTTATTTGGTCATTAAGTTTATTTTTGACTGAATAGTATTTATATAGTATACTATGTTTGTGAAAAATAAAAAATGACACACATTAATACAGTATATATCTGCTAGAGTAATACCAAATATACTACCATACATGTCGCATCCTCGTAACCACTCACTTAACATAATAAATTTAGATGTTCAAACTTCAAAAACTTGCAAACAAAACAGCACACAAGTCTTTCAATCATGTTCTACACCCTACAAAATGCAAAATTTAGTTATATAAAAAGAAGAAGTTTATAAACAAATAAGTTAAAAGAATATATGATATTTTCCATAAAACATGGTGATGGTAGCGATAAAATTTGTCTCTTCTTTCTGATAAATTTGGGTATGAAAGTATAATTTGGATAAATCCATAATTTGAATTGTATAATTACTTGGAATGACGAATATCGTGTGTGTGATAGTGATAAGTTTTCAGTTGATAATCAAAGTATAATTACTTGGAATGACGAGTATCGTCAATTAGTCTAAATATTACAGGAAATTCAAACAACACACTATTGTCAAAAGTCTCCAACAACATCGTCAACATCTCAGCTTCTCGTGTATTCCTGGATGATGGTGAAAAGAAAAACAGAGCTCCACCTTCATTTCTTGGCCTGTAACAAGTTAGATTCAGTATATAAGACTTATAAGTTATCTGTTCGAAACACAAGGCTCAATGTGATCAGTTAAATAATTGTTCAGTGGTGAAGATGAGTTCCGTTATCCTACTATAGTCTCTATGGAAAGATTTGAACTTGGGTAGGTGCAACATTAAGAACACAATGAGTATCCAGTACCTTAAGGCGAGAAGAACGGCGAGCAGAAGACGTGGGTGCAGGAGACACGAGTGGTGAATCGCTAGATCTTTTGTGTCGCCGATTCGCTTGAACCTTAGATCCCTTGTCCTCTGGAGTTGTCATGCTTGTATCAGTGGTAAATGACATAGCTGGAGCTGAAGCAGATATGATGGAAGTTTCCTGTTGCAGATTTTCTGATTGCGTTGGCAACTCTGAGAAAGGCAAATAAAAAACACAAGTCTTTGTCAAATTTTTACATTCATGGAAAACTATGTGTGGCAATAAAGGTTACAGAGGAGAGGCACGCGTGAGACTGTTTACTTACCAGATAAAGTGGTTTTCAGAAACTTATCCCTCATCAGACGAACAAATCCGAAGAGGTCATTGGTTTTGTTCAATTCTTGAACCATCTCTTCGACGTCATTCAATTGCGGGTTGCAATCCAAAACTGATGATTGTAAACAGTTTGTGTTACTAGAACCATTGTAAACACTAAAATGTAGCTGAAGCTTGCTTCAAAAAGATATGTATACAATACTCACGTGTGTAGATGTCATTTCCATAGTGAACCGTGAATGAAAACTCGCGTGTAGGCCTTTTTGCATCAACGTTGGTGAATGTGAATTTAACTCCTGTAAACAGAACAGTAAAACAACAAGATCTCTAATAGTCAAAACTTCAATAATGCATAAGTACTATGATTGTTCCAAACTCAAAAATCTCTCTCATTTACCATGTCCAGCTTCAACGTGAAAACCAAGAGCCTGATTATACCAAGAGATGGCTTCATGTATACCTGCTTTGTCTTCAGTGACTTTACCAGCATTTTCCTTGGATACTGATAAGCCTTTAAAGAAATATCTATTAGATTGGTCTTCAGTGACTCAAGAAATCTCAAAGGAAAAGTATTCTTTTCAAAGATCAACATTTTACAAAGTTCCTCTTATGAGCGTGTTGCTGACAGTACCTTGCAATTGTTGAGAGATAACTTTGGCATACTCTTCCCTCTTTGACTTCTGTAACTGCAGACTTCTTCTAAGAACCTCGATTCGAGATTGCGTTGCAGAGATTGAATCCCTTAACCCCATTTGCCGTGCCTCTTTACGAGTCTTCACTAAACATCAAAATCATATAAAAACCCATAGAAGTTAGAATCTGGAGAATCATAAAGTTGAAAGCTTTAGGGTAATGGAAATGAATCTGATGATACCTGCCAGCACTTTGACGAGCTCATCCTCTGCTTCTCGCAGATCCGATTTCAAATTCGCTAGTTCCACTACGAAAATCAATGACAAATATATTAGAGAGCCGCTCAATTTCACCAGTCTAATTCAAATTAGAAACCCTAATTTCACAGAGAGAAAACCCAAAATCCCCAAATGAATTGTAGAGATTTTCGATTTGGGTCTAACGAGACGGAATTGGTATTATGCGAATTTTACTTCACCTTGGCTTTGTGCAGTGGCTTGAGCTCGTTCGAGCAAAGAGTCGATTGATCTCTGGAACGGAGAAGCGATGAAGGAGTCGATTTTACGACGCTGTTCATCTATCTCTTTCTCACATATGAGTCCCAGAGAGTTCATCGTCTTCATCGGTGTGTCTCCACAAGCGATCTCGCTAATTTGTTCCATCGCCAACGAGAGTGACTAAGTGAGAGAGAAAGGAGAAAGAGAGAGACTCTTTCGATGGAAGTTTAGCCCGCCATTTGATTCGAGTTTCGAAAAGGCTAATCATCGTGACGAGAGAATATGAAAACGACACCGTTCTCATGTTTTGCTAAGCCCAAACTTTTAAAATCAAATATTTGTCTCAAAGTTTAATTTCTCTCACATCATCAGAAATCTTTATTTTTATTTTTATTAAATAATATGTTTGTCACATATATATTACAAAAACTTTTCACTAGAAGGATTTTTTGGCAGAAATCTTTATTTTTATTTAAATATGAATTTTAATGAGCTTATTAATTACATCACTTATTTTTTGATAAATAATTACATCACTTCTTATATCGATGAGTTTACCTTTTTATGTTTCTCATTCTTATAGTCGTCCATCTCCGTACTGCGATTTTCCCATATAAACAATGTCATTTCCTCTGTCCACAAAACATAATAAAATACATCCCTATGTGTATGATTATTTCTAATGCAAATATTCAAGTTTGTATTTTTATTTCCAAGTTGGAAAACCATAAAAAAAAAATTATCATAAATTTTTTGATATGCTAAAAACAATATGACTTTTATGCGGTTATGTTGAGTTTTCAACAAATGTTTGATCGAAATATCTTTTAAAGACATCTACTATTCCCTCCGTTTCATATTATTTGTCATTTTAGAGAGAATTTTTTTTTTCATATTACTTGTCGTTTTGTGTTTCCAATGTAGATTAATTATATATTTTCCAGTTTTATCCTCATTATTTTAGCTTATTGATTATTCCTATTAAAGAATACTAAGTATTAAATAAAGGTAAATAGCAAATTTAATGAGTTTCTTAATATATGTGAAAATCTCTAGAATGACAAATAAAAGGAAACAGAAGAAGTATAATTTAACATTCAAAAACAAAACACAAAAGTAATCAAACAAAATAACATAAGTGAAGAAATTATTACGGTGATGATTGCAATGGAAGAGGTGGTGGTAGGATTTCGTGACATTTACGGGCACATTTCTCGGTGCAAGCTCTTTCAGGTTGAAGTAATAATCCACACTTGAACACGCACTTGTCCATGCATGAGAGTCCTAATTCTGGGTCTACTATCGTAGTCGCCATTACTACTCCCATCGCTATCATCAATACAATGCATATCATTTTTTCTTTGACCAAATGCAATACAATGCATTTCTTCATATTCATCTTTCTTAAGTATTTTTTTTTTTGTTTGTGTATGAAAAAATATATATGTTCATTAAGAAGTTTATATGTATATATACACATGAAATTAATGACTTTTGCTTAGTTGATAATATATTTATTTTTACCTGGATTCTGACTTAACGAAAAGATCTCAAATTGGGTAATTCATTTTAAAAGAAATCTGAAATGGAGATCCCAAATCCCAATATGAGATATTTTTATAACTTTTTCATAAATGTAATTTGGGCTTATTATGTTGCTAGTCATTTGTAGAGTCAAAATTAGCGAAATCACATTGTGACATTGTTTTTGTAACTATGTAGTGCATTATGTTGCATGTCTGCCGTGAGATGATGATTTGTAGAATGAGGAATTCTTGAACTTGGTGTGAGAGGTAAACTTGATATTACAGATGGAGAATCAAATGGGCCCTCTTTGTTTAATAGCGTTAATGATCCCAGAAATTTTTTCTCCTACCGTTCATTGAAGTCCCATCATTGATCTGAAAACGATGGTCCCAAGGTGTATTGAATATGAAGTAGGAGGAAACTTTCAATGCTCATTGTTGGTTTCTTGCTAACATTTAGCAGCACAAAACAAATATTCTGGGATTGGTGACCCCAAAAGAACTTAAATCATCTCAAGACTTGTTTCTGTTGTAGACTGTATAGTTGACTTGTTGTTGCACTGTTTAGCTTAGCTGAAGAAAGCTGAAGAAAGATTTATTTTTTTATGTACATGGCAAAAAGTTTATCAAAGATTAAGTAACAAGTTACTACTCCCAATGTTTTTTTGATGTTTTGTATGTAAAAGAGACAAGTCCTGGAATAATAATAAATTCTTCAAGAGTTTGTCTGTTTCTTCAATTAGTCTCTCTCTCTATGTATATCTTCCAATCACTGTATCTCCCATCGCTCTCATGCATACACTATCCGTTATCTCTCTTGCACAGCCATCATCGACCACACAAGCAAGTATCCATCTTGTTTTTTTTAATCCTATGCCTCTCTCTCTTTTTCTCTTCACCAACTCATTATCTCTACAATGTCTTCTTCCACTTTGTCTAGAATAAACTCAGTGAAGCTCATGGCTCTGCTTTGCTTATAATTTTTTTTTTCTGTCTTGATGAGTGCATCATAATTTGTTTGTTGAAGAAATGGGTCTGCTTAAAAGTGCATGGATTCTTTTGCTTCTCTGGGTTGTCTTTTCCTCTTTTTGTTTCAGGTTTCATCACTGTTTTGGTTCAGAGCTCTCTGTCAAGTTCTTGAAAGCACCTCCTCTTATTTCTAGATTTAACTCGGCCAAATTTTCCTTTCAAGCTTTTGAGGATGGAAACAGAACTTGTTCAAGCTGCAAATTCCGTTGCAAGGTTGAATTTATTTATTTTAGTTTATTGTTAGGCTTTCCAGTTCTGAGATTTGTCTGTTGGCCTAATAACTATGTGTTGGAGGAGACTAGAGTTTTGAGTCTGAATTCAAGACTTGTGTCAACTTATTTGAAGTTTGTTTTCATGGTCAACAAGTCACACTTGTTGATGAAAAAATATTGTGTTCTCTGCAGCTAGATGACCACTTTAGTTTGGATTGCCTCCAAAGAAGAGTTTCCTACTCCAAGCTGCTGGATGGTAATCATACACTTGAGGTCTGCGCAAATCGGATGCCTGGATTTGGCTGCAATAGCTATAATTGGAGTGTTGGTAAAGAAACCATTCTTTCAACTCCTCTGATTCTCTCCTAGGAATCTTCTTGTCTGAAATAGTCAAATAGATCAGAGTTGTTTCCTTTAAATCTCTCTTTGTTGTAGAATACACACTTCCTTTTACCAAAACCATTGGTTCTTGTATTGCTTGAATGTATTCGATTTCAGACTTTACTTAAGCTGTAAAATTGTGTATGCAGATACGGTTTCTCCTACAGCATTTGTAACTGCATCAATGCCATTTACAAGTGCACAAAACCTCTCTGTTAACGTCACTTTTAGCGAGCCATGTGTTGGTGGAGGAGGTTTCAAATGTTCATCTGTGAATGCCTGCGACGTGAGTACGTAACCTTATTTACATTCATCAAAATCTTTGTTGAGGTTTCATCTTCTTGTTCTGTAACTCTTAACACGGCACTGAATTATGTAACAGCTTCTTGTCTACGGTGCTGGCCAAGTTATACCATCTTCAGTCACCGTTCTTGACAAATATCTCAGATATTCACTGCTTGTGGGATTATCTCCAGATGCTCAATATGGAAGGATTGTGTTGGTGATGAACAAGAGTGTCTGTTCTGATACAGTCGGTAACAATTTTAAAAGAGCTTTGGGTTCACGTTTCTTTGTCCATTTTGGTGAGTGTCTTTACTCTTTTCTCCTCCTGGTTTTGTTCTAAGAGATTAAAGGGAGACTGATTTTGAAATTTCTTGGCACGTAGATAGAAGAAACGTTTTTGTCAACCTGCGTACTCACGTCCCGGAGAAGTTACTGAAGCTGAACAACCAAACTAGGACAGTGCAGGCAACCAATGATAACGACAAGTTGAATGTTTACTTGTATTTCTCGGAACCGGTACTGAATTCTTCAACTGAAATTCTCAGACTACTAAGAACAAACCAAGGTGATTTGCTTCCTATTGATGGAAAAACCAACGGGAATCGCCGTTTTGCGTTTATGGTTTGTGCTTCTCCTGCTTCTTCTCAAGGTTCTTTGGTGCTATATTTCGTTTCATGTAACATTCACACTCTTATTTTCAGGTCACAAATACATCACAGCGTGCTATCGTCACGGTGACTCTTAACTCAAAGTCAATAAGAAGCAGACATGGGACACCTGCATCTCCTACTGCACCACTGACTTTTCTTTACGGTAACTTAAGCGATACGTTATTGTTTTTCTTCCAGATTCTTGTGTTTGCTTCTCTCCTTGAACAAGAAATGTATGCTCTTGGTCTTAGATACTGAGAGGCCTGATGTTGTATTGAACACAACATCTGGTATGAGGACAAGAAAGCACACCATTCCTGTTTGGATAAAGTTCATGAAGCCAGTGTTTGGGTTTAACTCCTCATTTGTGTCGATCTCAGGTGGATATCTTGATAGGTTAGTGATCTTGTGTTTCTTGTACTGTAACTTCTTGATTTTCTTCTTCTTCGTATAAAATTCTTTTGTTTTCTACTAAATGTCAGCTTTGAGGAACTGAGTGGAAGCATATACATTGTATATGTCAAAGCCAACACCAGTACAATCTCTGTTAAGATTCCTGAAAATGTTACTCAAGATGTTGCAGGAAATAAAAATCTCGCATCCAACATCTTAGAAGTGAAACATTGTAAGCGTTTTAACAACTTTAAATTTGTGTTATCAAGCTATGATTTTGATTTTTTTTCTACTTCTGCCTATGGATTTTAAATGTTTGTACGTTAAATTGTAGATTCTGTGCCAGTGATGTCCTCTGTGATATCTTGGGTATCAACTTACATTTTCTTGGTGACATCTTTCGTTGCTGGACTTCTCACTCTCTCAACCACAAGCCTTTATTCTCTCGGAGCATTTCCAAGACCATCTCCTTATCTGATATCAGACCCCACTAGGAATCTTTTCGTATGAGTTTCTACACTTATGTTGCCTTTGTGTTTTTCTTGTAGACCATATGATTAACCAATGGTATTGTGTGGGTTACTTACTTCTATGCAGAGAACTGCTTGTCACATTCAGTTTTTTGCACTCTCGAGATGGTTACCTGTGACATTGCCTGTGGATTACTACGAGTTTGTGAGAGGCATTCAGTGGATAATCCCTTATTTTCCTCTTCCATGGGAAACTAAGCACAACGAACAGATCATGGTGGCCTCAAGTCCTTACATTGGTCCACGCTCCTTCCTTTCTAAGACGGAGAACAATATGAATAATCTGCAGACATCAACCAACGCTGAGTCAGTTTTCGGATTGCCACTCACCGCAATGGAGTACAGATTATTCTTTGAGGTCAGAAGAAACTAAACTCTTCACAGATGATTCTTGTGTTGTTTTCTTTGCGCTGTGTTTAGTACCCTTTGGTTCATGTTGTTTACAGACCTCAAATCTTAAGCCAGAAGCAGAACATGTTCTTGGTCTACCGCATGCAACAGTGTAAGTCCCTACAATCCACGTTTGTACTCCTGTCTTTTCTTTATGCAGGTTTCATTTCAGCATTAGTTGCTGCTTACAGTTGATTTAAGAAGAAGCCATAAGTATTTGAAACTTTCGTTCTTCTTTCTTGTAGGTGGACAGATTTCTATAGGATCATGTTTTGGATAGCAATAATCGGAGGCAGTTTAGTACTACTTCATATATTACTCTCTCTGATACTCAAGTTCAAGAAAGCACACACTGAGAAGAAGAGGAGTTTCGGTGCGTTTGTCTTCCCAAGATTCGAGCTCTTTCTTCTCATTCTCGCCTTACCTTCAATCTGCAAAGCTGCCAGGAGCCTCATACAAGGTATGGTTTAATACTAGCCTCCTAAAATCTTTGTTAACAACTTGCACTAAGTTCTCTCTCTTTCTCAGGCTATTTTAAACATAAAGGAGCTGCAGAGGCCAGTGTCATTGTCGGTATCCTTGTGCTTTGCGTGGTAGCTGTTCTGCTTCTGGCATTGTTTCTCTTCCTCTCGGTCGGGATAACTTTCGGAAAGTTATTACAGTACAAAGAGATTCATCAAGAAGGCGAGACTTTCCACTGGTACCAAGAACTCATCCGAGTGACGCTTGGTCCTGGTAAAAGAGGCCAATGGACATGGAAAACAGAGCAGAACTCTGTCTATCTAACTAGGTTAGGTCCGGTTTTCGAAGACTTAAGAGGTCCACCAAAGTACATGCTCACGCAGATCTCAGGAAGCAACCCACTCAAGCAACGAGACGATCGCATCATCGCATCAGATGATGAAACAGAAGACGCTGAAGCTCCTTGCATACAGAAACTGTTTGGAATCCTCAGGATTTACTACACGTTTCTTGAAACCGTGAAGAGGGTTTGTTTAGGGATCATCGCTGGTGCTTACTTGGACAACAAGACTGCTAAAACTCCCATAGTTGTCTTGCTGAGCATCACTTCTTTCCAGCTGTTCTTTCTTGTTCTGAAGAAGCCTTTCATCAAGAAAAAAGTACAGCTTGTAGAGATCATCACAATAGCATCTCAAGTTGGTGTTCTTGCCTCGTGTCTTATCATCTTGGCGAAAGACTTTCAAGAAGAGACCGGAAAGAAGCTCGGGATATTCATGGTCGTACTGTTCTTGATTGGCTTCATTACTCAGATGTGCAACGAATGGTACTCATTGTACAAACAGACGAAGAGGTTAGACCAGATCAACAGATCCTTCTTAAGTGGTCTCAAGATGTTTATCATTGGACTTGCCGCGTTGATCTTGCCTCAGAAGCTGGTGAAGAACAAGATCCCTGCGGCTCAGCTCGAAGGAAGAAGCAGCAGCAATGGAGGCACTGCTTTCGCAACACCGGATAATAGGTATAGAAACTCTTCTGGAAGTCGGAGCTCCGGTAGCTTGGACAAGCCGTGGTTGAAACATATTAGGGAAATGGCAAAGGCAAGCTTCACGAGAGACAGGAGCAATAGTAAGGTTCCTAGTGATCCGTCTGGGAGCAAAAGTGGTTGGAGCAGTAGTATTTGGGGAACAAAGACTAGTGGAAGCTCTTCTAAAGAGTCATCTTCAGATTACAAGTCCAGACCTAAGGGACTTTACAAAGATTTAGAGGCCATTTTTGCTTCAAAGTGAATAATAAACAGAGAAAATAAATGTCATATTCTTGCTTGGTGGATTCAGTCTGTATCGGTTGATCAATATTTTATCTTTGAAGTCATGGTGGTATTGTACTATTGAAGATATACTTTGTTACACTTGTATTTTTTTGGTTTTTGTAGGTGTTATACTGTTATGTTAAGTTGTTAACACTTGGCATGAAGCTGAATTCGTAACTAACTAATAACTGAAGGATGGATTTACCAAATTGAAGTTTATTCAATTATTCAAGTGCCCAATAATTACAGTTATTAATGCTTGCAATATTTATTTAATTTCAGATATTGAGTTTTAAAACTATAAAGCTTATGGATAATCGATCGATGGCTGACTTGTATTTTCACTGATCGATAAAAAAAAGAAAAAAAAAAATCGATCGATAGCTGACTTGTATTTTCATTATCTTTCACGACAAAACAATATATTATCGACTTATCGTTACATAATTAATGATTTAAAGAAATAATGAAAAAATAATCAGAAAATGTCAGCGTCGCTGCCAATCCTCGCTTCATGCCTTTTCTCTGTTTCTCCCGAAAAATTCCAATTCGAAGGAAAGGAAGAAGCTCAAAGCAGAAAGACGAAACTGATGTACGTATTCCCCAGCTTTTATCGTGCACGAAATCCTAATTCTTAGTTTTCCCAGTTGCTTCGTCTTTCTCAAGTGCTTGGGTCGATCAGTTTCCGTTTTCAATCTCATCTGATTTTCGATTTCGCCGTGCCTGGATCTGCATCAATTGGTGTGTGTATCCACCTCCGTTCCTTATCACTGTATCGAATTTTCTCAAATTTCATTGGATTACTGTCCTCGTCCGAGTCGATTCGATATTGATTTTGGTGGTGGTGGTGCCAAATGATCAATGGGGAGGACACTCGAGAGGAATCCTCGAGAGTCGCCTCTCTAGAGGGAATCGGCGGGGATGCCTCTCCGGTCTCATCGTTGCATTACTCATCCTGTGGTGAATCGGAGTTTGAGCGGTACTGTAGTGCGAATTCGGCTATGGGAACGCCGAGTATGTGCAGCTCCACAGGACCATTTCACGATTCGTTGGAATCTGAATTCGGCTCTTTCAAAGGAAGTTTTTTGTCTGGGGATGCCACTGAGTTCGAGAATTTTAGCTTGGGACCAAGTTTAATAAAGCTCTCCTCTTTGGATAAGACACGGTTAGGTGGTATCACGAACGGGTATTACGATGAGAGAGGTAGTGGTGCAGGAGAGACAAGCACTGGGAAAGTGAACAATGATATGATCAGAGAAACTGGATTCAGTGCTAAGGTTTGTGATGATGGTTTGATGGGTACTAAGGTTTGTGATGGTGCTGCAAATGGAAATGATTCGATGAATCAGTTGAGTGATGTGGATGATGAGGATTCTGATGGTGATGATTCACTTCCAGATACAGGTGATCATTCTCGCAGAAATTTATGTTTTCCACGGAGTTTAGAGTCTGAAGCTGAGAACGATAATCCGTTTCTAATCAATTCGTCCACTGCCTTTGGTACAAATGATTGGGATGAGTTTGAGCTTGAAGCCACAGAACTTGTTGACACTCAGTTTGACTTCAGTGGATTTGGGGAACGTGGAAAAGAGTGTACTGAAAGTGAAGGGACATCTACAAGAACATTTTCTGCAGTTTTACAAAAGGTTCCAGATGCAGCTCAAGCAGGAACAAGGCAAGAACAGATAAACGTAACTGTAAGCACTAGGCATGCTCCAGATGTAGGTGACTTCTCTGCAGATGTTGAAGATATAGTAAGATCTAGAGATTTATCTGTTTTGACTCAAAGGGAGAAAGGTGGCATTGCAAGAGACAGCATAAGTGTCAGAGGTTCTGGAGATTTGAGCACTGAAGTCAAAACCTTGGTGGTTCCTCAATCACTAGTAAAAGAAGAATCTATTCGAGATAGCTGCCTTAGCAAAAATGAAACTGGAGATAAACCTGTAGTCATGAATTATCTTCAATCTTGTGGTGCTGATGATGTCCTGGATAGCACACCAATTGAGTTAGGAAACGTAGATTCTTCAGGCGGGGTTCACGACCTAGATGGGCAAGTTCATGAATCATTTGAGAATGCAAAACAGTCAGATCCATATGGAGACACCTCAGAATCGTTGTTAGCATCTTGTAACTCTGATAAGCCGTCATGTAGAGATTTTCATCCTGCAATAGATGCCTTGCAAGTTACTTACTCCCAACCTAAGGTCAGCTGCTTGATATATGAAACATTTTTTACGTTAACTTGTTTCTGCCTGTCAATTTATATTACTATTTATCTTTGCTTGTATTGGTAGAATGTGTCCTTCGGTTATTTTTGAAGTCTGTCGGATTTTTCATGCTCTGTTTCTAGGTAATAAGTGCATTACAATTTATTATGGTCTTTTCACGTTTAAACACTGAATCTGAGGGTTTGACTGGATCTCGTTTTACTACTGTTGTGTTACTGTCCTCATGAAGGAGGGCTCGTGCAATCTGTAAACTTCATGGATTCTACTGTATCTCCTTTTGATTTGATTCTCTTATTATTTTATTGAAGTTTTTTTGGTTTTGGATTGCTCATCTTGCAGAAGGAGAACACAGAACTTAACGACTTCTACGATGATTTTGTTCATGATATGGAAGAAATCCTGCTCGACTCTGGTGAATCATCTGGGGCAAGGTATTCTAAGAGTGACAAGATGTTCCAACTACAGCTCTCTCTGCCTAACAGGGATGGGGGACAAACTGCCACAACGTCTGGCCTGGATGATTCATCTCCAATAGTTTCCCAGCGGTTTAGGATTGATAGGGTTGAAGTTGTCGGGGTAAAGCAAAAGAAAGGCGATGTCTCGCTGAGTGAGAGACTGGTTGGGGTGAAGGAATACACAGTTTATGTCATAAGGGTTTGGAGTGGAATGGACAATTGGGAAATTGAAAGAAGATATCGTGACTTCTATAGTCTCTACCGTCGTCTGACATCTTTATTTGCTGATCAAGGCTGGACGCTTCCTACACCTTGGGCCTCTGTGGAAAAAGAATCCCGGAAAGTATTTGGAACATCGATCAGTGCCGTTTCTGAGAGGACTGTCCTTATTGAAGATTGTTTAAATTCAGTTCTCCAGTCTCGATTCTTCCCCGCACTTCCAAATGCTCTACTTCGGTTTTTGTCCCCTCAAGATGCAAGTTCTTCTGGGTCGGATTCTATATTCTCTCCAACAGGCTCTGCTGGCAATACCTTTGCTGCAACCAATTCTTCATATGGGAATACCATCTCGCTCATTGTTGATATTCGGCCTCACAAATCAGTGAAGCAGTTGCTAGAAGCTCAGCATTACATTTGCGCTGGATGTCACATATACTTTGATGATGGAGCCACTCTTGTGCGGGACTTTGTGAAAGCCCTTGGATGGGGTAAGACGCGGCTTTGCGAATATACTGGTCAGTTGTTTTGTTCAACCTGCCATACAAATGACATGGCAGTCCTGCCAGCGAGAGTGTTACATCACTGGGATTTTAATCGTTATCCAGTTTCTCAGCTGGCAAAATCATATCTGGACTCCATCCACGAGCAGGTAATTTGGGTAGAAGTATAACACTTGCTGTGGTACGCATATAGAGTTGATACCTGTATATGATTACATTATCTGCTCAAGCATATGGTTGATGTTTGTGACAAATCTTATTTTGCAGCCTATGCTTTGTGTCAGTGCGGTCAATCCTTTTCTGTCCTCGAAGGTCCCTGCACTGAACCATATTATGAGCATCCGGAAAAGGATAACCATGATGATTCCTTATGTACGCTGCCCATTCCGCAAGACACTCAACAGAGGACTCAGTTCTCGGAGATACGTTCTTGAGAGCACTGATTTTTTTGCTTTGAGAGATCTAATTGATCTTTCTAAAGGGCCATTTGCAGGTGAATTTTCTTTTCTTGAACAAAATTTTCAAGTTCATGTGTGCAGAGGCTCATATGAAGTTGGATTCAGATTGTATATATCTCTAGCAGTTGATTTACAAGTCAATTCCCACGCTACTACTTGCTTGATGTCTAACAGTTTTATCTATGTCTTTGCATTTGTAACTTTTATTCAAGAGATTTAAAGACGTTAATTTTGAATGGCAGCACTTCCTGCAATCGTGGAGACCGTTAGGAGGAAAATCCTGGAGCATATTACAGAACAGTGCCTTGTTTGTTGTGACGTAGGGATTCCCTGTAATGCCAGACAAGCTTGTGACGACACATCCTCTTTAATATTTCCGTTCCAGGTGAGCATCTACATTACGGTTGTAATGAATACTACAGTCTGTGTTGCGCTATAGCTCATATTTTGGTTAATGTATCAACATATATTATTGATGAAATGATTAGCAGGAAGATGAGGTTAAGAAATGCCGGTCTTGTGGTTCGGTTTTCCACAAGAGATGCTTCTCAAGACTCTCAAACTGCCATTGCGGAGCTCAACTAAACCCGAAGAAAAGCTCTGCGGAGCTGCAAGTGTCGGAGAAGAAAGCAGATTCTGTGTCTGTCTTGCCTCTACGATTCCTGTCGGGTTTGTTTGGAAAGACGAAGAAAGACAAAGAAACCACTATTCTAATGGGTTCGCTTCAAACCAATGATCTGTAGGTGTTATTATTCTTATCCCTAATATATTAAAAGAGAAAACACTTTGAAATAAACTTTGTTCCATGTGTTATTAACCAAAATGTCATGCTGACGTGTCATTACACCAGGTTCACTCTCAAAACACTTTTTAATTAAGACAACATTTACTAGACTATTTACATTATATGCCATTGCATTCTTTCTCTTAATTATTTGGTTACAACCAAAATCATAAAATAATTAACCAAACATATTATTACCATAAAATAACTAATCAAGTATTATGCAATTGATTAATGTACTTATATACATACGTTTTGTATGCATTATATTTATTCATTCTATCATTTATTTTACATACCTCATTGTTTTATATTCAACATTAAATCAAGAATATTTAACATATAATCGTGAGTTTGATATTGACATATATTATTTAGTTTCAATAAATAATTTCATACAAAATATGAATTTATTATACACTTATTTCACTTATTTAAAATTAATGGTTGTGAATTTTAGTATGAATTAAATCAATTAATTATTTCTCTGGTTTTTGCATGATACATTGGTTTATAGACAAAATGTAACTCATGCAATAAGAATAGGTGACAACAAATCGTAGTGCAAGGCATTTTTTTATTTATGTGCATGGCATTTTAAATAAATGTAAATTCAAAATGGCTTTTATGATTTGAGGTTTAACGTAAAGTCATAGCTTAATCATCATTAATATATATGCCATTATTTGACTTATATTTTAGTAAAGTTTACAGTTATAATATGGGAGAATTTGAAATTAATTCGTTATAATAAGGGAAGAAAGTTTTATTGTTTAATCCAAATATATCCTCAATTACAATTATTCTTGGCAGCTGATTATAAGCAGAAGATGATAATCAAATAATAATGTGGGCCGTAATATGTGTAATTGTTATTAAACTTTTGGTAAGTGAGATTCAATTTTTTCAATCACGAGTAAATGTGAGTCAATATTGCAGTAAGTCCTAATCTACATACTATATAAGAACCACCGAAGAAGCAATAGCAACACCTTATTTCGAATATCACTTATTGTTTAGTAAAGTTTAAATTTTTTTTGTTTGTGTTTGTATTATTATTCATCACGATAATAATTGATCTAACTATATCATCTTTATTTTGTTAATATAAGATGTTAGTCAAATTGTGGAAGTGGGTCACATTGATACTGTTTTGATCAATGGAAAAGATACACAAAAAATATCACTAGAACTTCGAAATTCATAGGAAATATTTTTTTTTTTCTTTTTAGTTATATGCCTAAAGTATAATATAGATTTTTTTTTTTTTGGGTAAAGCAAGTATAATATAGAGATACTTAAATAAACATGTTTTGATAAATAATACAAATTCAGAAACCATCACCCCGTGCTGGACACGGGTCAAACCTAGTATGTATGTGTTTGTGTAAACGTTACCATTTGTAATGTAAGCCTCGGCGTAACTGCAACAAATTGTACACGGGGTCGGAAACCGAAATTTGTAATTATACTCCATGAACCAAACTACAACCCAAACTTTTTAAAAATCGAACCAAATTCCAACAGTCAGCAAAAGGGACCTCATGGCTTCCTGCTTTGACTCTCAGGAGTCTTCTTCTCCTTGGCAATCGTGGACGATAACAACTTATATCACTGGAAAAAAATAAGTATGGAGGTGACGAATTTGATGCTTGTTTCAGATGCATGAACTGGTTGAGTAATGGTCTGGATTTGTGAAATGTTTTAAATATGTAGTTATGACTTGAAATGTTTTGCCCGTGTTTCTGCAGATTTGAGGGAAAGGATATAAAAGATGAGATGAACAAGAGAATTTGGAATATTTATATTCACATTAACTTTTTATCCCGAAAATTTCCCCGATTAGAATGCTCCATCCCCTCCTGAGTCATGAGTTAAATACAAAATCTGGAAGCTGAGTATTGGAGCTTTACATCAAGATTTGTTTATCTACACCAAAAAATGGAATAGAAGAAGGTGGTTGTTTACATCCAGGCTCCCCATCCAGGGAACATATGGGATAAACGATCCGAGTCAATTGCATCTTGTATTAGTTGCTGTGCCTACAAAGCAACAAGTATTTGAGCAAATACACTCAGTTAACTCGTGAACAAAGAACAACCTAAAGCTTTTGCTGTTTTAACTTTTGATCAAAATGTCAACCCAAAAAAAGAAATTTACCTGGCCATGTATGCTTCTCATCTCACCACCCTCATAGCCATCAAGTTTTTGCTTGACACGCATCAAGGCACGTGCAGCATCCTTGTTACCTTCGAATTCCTCTTGTAATCCTTCCAAGTTCATGCCATCATAATCTTCGGTTTCCTGGATCAAAGACTTTTGTGTGAGAAATGACAACTTCTTTGCGGAGGTTGCAACTAAAAGAGTCCGAAGTACCTTCTGTCTTTGCAAAGCCTTTAAGGGGGACAAGGCCCATTTGTACAGAGGATCATGTATGAAAACCTGCAAAACAAGCGGCCTTGATTAAGCATTCGAAATATGTCATTTTATAAATTTATGTACTGATATCAAGCTTTCAGATTTGGTTACTTCAACAATTGTAAGCAGCGCCTCCTTATTTGCTCGCATCACAGACAGGGTTTCTTCGCAACATTTCCTGAAAACGCCTTCCACTCCTGTGATACCCATTCCATCAATTATGTCTCTTGTCAGCCTAAACGGGACCTGTGACAAAAATTGAAAAAATGAGAATCGTGCAAAGACTATATATATTAGAGGAAGATCAACTGAATATCTAAACAAAGCAGATGGAAGAGAGAACAAACCCTTTCAGGAGTCTTGAGCATTAATCCTTGTTCAAAGGCAACTCCAAGATCTATGTGAATAACTTCTGCTGTCGCTTGATCGATTAAGATATTCATGGCATGACGGTCACCAAGACCAACGATGTACCCAACCTGATAGCAAAACAAATGCCAAATGTCAGATGAATCAGAGGGGGAAAATAAAGAGCATATCTATACCAACCATTTCCTATTGGATGTCAAATTGAATAGGAGGGTAAACTTGCCATTGAACTAGCTGCAACACTACGTGTATAAGCAAGCCTCTTCACAAACCAGTCAGCAGGCTGCAGGAACTTTTCTAGGAAAAAGTAATGCATGACAGGCCTGCAAAAGGAGATGCATTTTGTCAACTACTAACTAGTAGTTAGTGAGTGTACTAGAGTTTCACAAAGAACGAAAGTACGAAACCTAAAGTTTGTGCAGACATCCCCGAAGGCTTTGCGCTTGTCCTTTGCCTGCAAGCCACCAACCACCCCAGATAAATTGAGGCAAATTACCAGATGTCAAATGATGGCCAACTAAGAAGATCTGAGAAACGTAATGAGCTTACATTCGACATATGTTCTCGGCATTTGCCATATTTCCAGTTTCCAATGCCGTAACGACCATGAGCACCGTCACTCCTTGAGCTGTTATTTGATATCCAAACAGCCATTCGTACTGTCACGACTTGAAAGAGCAATTCTTGTATCATGTAACTGTAAATACTAGTCTACTAGACCAACCTTCCTATAAGATAATCTCCAAGCGGAATTGTGCCATCGACCCACTCAAGAACACCAGCGCTTGGAGTAAAAGGAATAACCTGAGAATATGTATGTATATGTGCATTATAAAAGGTATTCAACTTACTGAACAGATTAAATTTTCTCGAAAATCATGGACAGCCTCTTGTAGATGAGACATACCTTGTATGTGCGTACAGCTAATCGTCTCTTCCATGTGTCCCTGTTATTGTGTAGAAAGGTATTGACGAGCCCAAAAAATTGTTCCATAACCTGAAACAAATGGTATTCGCTTTGCATAACTAGACCGTTGTGTATCTAATGCTTGACTAGCTCATCATCTTTTCAATTTTCTGCCAGCAGAATGAGCAGTGACACACACACTGTATCATATTACAAACATTGCAAAGATAATCAGAATATTAATTTGAACCCTTACAGCATCTTGTCTGAGGTCATCATTGCCAGATTTTGCAAGTTGCTTATATTTTCGGCCATCAGAACCAAAGCATTCAACTACTTTTGGAGCATTTATACCGTTCATCACTCTGCATATCCAAAATACGTGGTTTCAAGGTACCCTCTTAAACTAGAAATGCCAAAGGATATGGTTATATTGATTGAGCAAGACTTACGTAACAGAATCTGATAAACCTCTGAAAGAAGGGAACGACCCTTCATTGTATTGGCAGCTACGATCAACAGGAATTGTAGCAGTCACTACAGGTACCTAAACTCAAAAACAAAATCGAAAACAATACAATTTGATAGATACATCAGAAGCATAGAGAATAAGCATCTGAACTAGGAAGGATTATGGGGAAAAAACATGCTTGGAAGCTCATGCGACGAAACATCTCTTCCAACTAAATAGACAACGAGAAAACTGTATCACCACAATTCGTTCAGACAAGAATTGATCTTGTTAGGAGTTGCAACAGACTCAAAACAGAGGACATGGGAGCAGATGAATTAAAAGACAAGGATCAGACCAACACATAGGACCAGATTTGCTAAACAGTTCTTAAATTTAGCTTCCATTAAATCTTCAAATATATGTATAGGAGTAGCAGCCTCTCAAGATGACCCACGAAATGTTCTTATTTTCTATCTTTGATGTCAAAATTAAAGACACAAATTTCATACATGGAGCCGTGACATGGTGTCCTACAAGCTAGTAATAATGCAAATGAATAGGTAAAAACGGTGTGCTTACAAGTTCCAATTGTTTCACACTACGGATTTCTCTAGGTAATGCTACCCTTCTGTTGGTATCCTGCAAAGGAAAGAGTTCCGCAAATGATACTTAAGTTCAGCAAACAGCATAACAAAACACTTCCTCTAATCTCAAAGTATTATCTGACCTCCCTCCTTGTTTCAAGCTCTGCAAGCTTAATGTAGATATCTACCAGTTGTTTCATCTGAAAACCAAAATCAGGATTTGCTAATAAGTAACCACAAAAATTGGTCTATGATGCATAATATTAAATGAAAATAAGGTTTACCTGTCTGATCATAGGCCCATGATAATGTGATACATCCTGCAAGAGATGCTCTGCTGCAAGCTTTTTATCCATATCCACCACGAAGGAATTTCTACTGCGTTGGTTATCTTTGATACGGTCACCGTTTGCCAAAGCCAGAAGCTAGAATTAAATAAAATACAAACATATATCCAGCATTTAGAAACGCAACTTCAAAAGAGAGAGACAAAGTCACTTGCTAATAAAGTGATTTCCATGGTATGCTACAGAGCACAGCAGACTTTTACTACTTTCACTAATTTCAACAGATTCGAGATGCCGTCGGTTATTCAAGGGTTTTATTACAGTGTACTTCTAACAAATCAGATGCCAGTTAATCGGACAAGAAAAAATAAACGTATATTATACAGAAGATGGACATGTTGTTCATAACCTGAAAGACTGTGTGGTATGGATGATCAATGGCCATTTTTCTGACAAGTGAAACCAGAGCAGACTGCAAGTGGTAAATAGTAGAGATTAGCTAGAAACGTTATGGTCTCAAGTTTCCAATAACACCCAAGTAAAAATGCATTCCACCTGAAAGCTGCTAGATCCGGATTCATCTCTAGAACTGCCCAGCCTTGAAGCAATTTGATAAACAAGTGGTACAAATTTGTAAGACTGAACCTGCAAGAATGCTTAGGGAGATTAAGATTGCTTAATTTAAAATAAAAAATTGGAGAAAAAACCAAAAACCTCCTCTTTAACAAATAATCTGACCCCGTTAGTCATGTACCTCTTTAATGGTACTCAACATGTTATCTATAACATTTTTCTGGGAGGCGAGATTGAACCACATGGATACTAGTCGAAATACCTGGAAACAGAAAATTTAGTTCCAACACTATTTCTGTATTTCAACAATATAATTTCATACAGAATACAAATGTCAACAAGCAGCTAAAAACCACAGCCCAAAACAGGGAAATGAGAAGACACGGTGGACCACTGAAGACGACCAAAAAAATATAACATTGCTGCTTGATAGATGTTAAGGACTAATATGAAACCCAATTCTAGTATCGTAGAGTGATCATAGTAGCAAAACATAGATGTGGAGGTTCACTAGATGCTCTAAACATAGATGTTAAGGAACTTCATATGTGACTCTAAAGCCAACTCAAACGCTTCCTCATTGTTATAAAGGATGGAATCTAGACAGATCTCACTTAAATACTTAGATAACATACCACTCGGACATCATACTTGTCACCAATTTCCAGACAACGTTGATACCCCTCCAACGCAAGTTTCAGAAAGTTATCCCTGTCAACCTATGCAATTAGAGGAGAAAGGGGGAGATAACAAATCAGAAAATATCACATATCAAGCAAAAATAATGACGACTACTCCGCAGCAGTCAGATTATCAGGCGATATAAAGGAAACCTGCAGTTTTTCTGCCTCTTCTTTGTCCATAGTTAGTTGCTTCTGCAGATCCTGAATCTTCAGTGAAATATCAGATTGTTCCCCCTAGCACAGTAAAAGACCAATATGAAACAAAATGAGAAACTTGTCTAGACAAGCAATCACCCTGTGCTTTGCAAAGAGATCTATTCAGAGATCAAACAAACAGAGAGAGACAACTAGTTACCTTCTTTGAACTCTTATACCGTTTAACAAGCGCCTCCAACTCTTTCGTCTGATAGATTAAGCACACTAGTTAGTTTCTCCCCGACAGCAGAAGAAGAACAAAAAAAGTCGGGGTTGAGATTCATTTATTTGCGCCCGTTTATAAAGAAAAAAAGAATAGGCATTTTCTAAACAAAAAATTCCAAATGGTGAAATTTGAGTAACCAAAGGCGGAGACCTTGTGTTTTCGTAGCCTCATTGCAGCTTGCCATTCACTGGAGGAGAGTCTTTCCTCATAACTCTTAAATAGAGCATCTGCATAATGAGCCAGATGAAACCAAGTTTGGCTCTGTCTTTCTACCAACCTTTTGCAGATCTTGGAACTCTGTTTTTCGGCAAGTGAAACTGCAGGCTTGAGATACTTCTCTAAAATTGTTCTAGAACTATATCCAAGAGAAAACAAAAAGAGAACGGAGTTGGGATTTCTGAAAAGATCATGACGAACATAGACGGAAAATACTTTCAACCAAAATAATAAAAGTAACAGTTGATTTACTTGCTAGATCGGGTTTCTGCTAGCCACTTTCCAATCACACGATATATATCTGAAGCCTCTTCTTTTAATTGATAATTTTGTAAGATGTAGCTTGACAGACTGATGGCAACTTCATGACGCCCTTGGGCATGTAATAGCTTTGCCTCTTCAAGCTGAAAAAGCACAAAAAGTTACTGGGAAGCATATCTCTTTGTGATAGCCAGATGTATTACCATGGTTTAAACTAAGAGGCAAAGTAACTAATATAAGTTGAAAAGAAGTCTTGTATGCTTATGTTCAAGAGCTTTTTTTATGTCCTAGGTCACAACTATCTGTTGACAGAAGGAAGCACGGATAAAAAGTAGGAGTGTTCAGAATTTTGGCAGTTGTAAATCATGTCTCACTCTCATAAATGTCAAAAAGGTAAAAGTCTCATTAGAAATATGAACTATTTAGGAGAAAAAGGGTGATATTTAAAATCCATGAAACATGCAAAGCTTAGTCATAAAAAATGTACCCTTCCAAGCCAATCTGGAACAGGTTGTTGTCCATCACTTCTTGCACAAAGAAATTTGAACTCATGCAGTGACGCAGCTGCATGAGAAAACCTTGATCCCTGAAAACAACAAGATAATGTGTTGCCCACTGCATTCTAATACAAGTGAGATTGTAGTTTTTCATATTATACATACCTTGCGAAGTAGCGAAGAAGACTGCAAGAGATGTTGCATGGTGCATTCCTCACATCCCAAGATTTGGAGGAGAACTCGCCTAAATGCAATAAATGGCTCCAACAAATTCATGTGCAACTGAGTTTGCGTAATAATAGAGCTCCAATCCTTGTTCAGCCAAGACAACTGTAGTTCATAATTTAATATGGCCTCAGCAAACACTATTATCTCACTTAGCGTCTAGGTAGTTTGTGCATATGCAAATGTACATAAATAGCTTTGGTGTTTTTTCCACTTGGACATGTTACTAGTAAGTAATATCATCAACTCTTGACACTTTAAATCATTCACCAGAAGCTAGTAAACTACCACTTAAAAAATTAGAATTTACAAGGGAAAATACCTGCTCCATTGTTGGAGTCGCGGGGTCCGCGCATGCCATTTGTTTGACTGGATAGCCATCCACACTCTGATGTGAAGATGTCTTCCAGCGAAGATCCCAAACTAGTCCAAGATGATAAAGAATCTGGAGATGATAAATGAGAATCACATAGGAAAAAGTCAAAGCAATTGTTTACCAAAGACACCCGAAATCTTTAGCATCAGCACATTTCTTAACATTTTCCTAAGATCTTAAATAAACATGCAGCTTGCGTTCACATCTCTCACAGCTAGAAAGTTCAAGTTCAATTTAGGGTGAATTATTTAGGGACAACTGCTTTTTTTTTTGGACAACTATTTAGGGACTGCTTATCAGATGAATTCTTTAGTCTTTGGGATATGGTTTTGTGAGGAAATATTTGAAATGGAAAGGTATCTTTTTAAAAGATGAACATCTCAACTTTAGTAAAGTTTTGGAACTCGGGACACCTGAGATAAGTCAAATGTTCATGCGCTACAGATGCTTGCAGTTATTTAGGATTTCTACCATCAAGACAAACTTAAGCAAGAAACGAAGTATGGCACTCACATAGTGTACCATTATGAAAATAAACACATGAAGAAAAAGGAGTACAAAGTAACCCAAGTGAAATAAAAATTTGGCATCCAGATGACAAGTATGATATAAAAAAGATGTTGTTCTTTTATGTCAATTTATAAATCCATACCTGAAGTTTCACTACTGTTGAGTATATAAACTCAGTGCTTTCTTCGCTTGAACGGGAAATGGAAAATACAAGCTCCTGAAAAGAGAAAAACCAAATATTCTTACTATCATGATAAACTCCTTACAATCCAATAATGATAAACTGAAATCATGCCACCTTCTTAGCATTCTTCAGCTTTCCATAAAAGCCATCACAATCCCCTTCTTGCAATGCTCTCAAACAACTGAAAAGTAAATCATGCTAGTGTTTCATGCATAACGTTAAGGACTTTACAAAGCTGAAAAGGACTTCATCCCAACTGACCATTGATACTAGGACATGGGCCAAGAACGAAAAGCCAAAGACCAGCAATTTATGGAGCTTTCAACTAATCTATTCTAAAAATCCTCAGTAACATATCATTCCTTTTACATAAAAGTTCAAGACTAGCGGCAAATTAAGTGTTGATAATATGTCAAATGAATTTGGTGTACTCCAGAGCTACAAACAGGAAAAAGTATCTAATGGCTGAATAGCATCATCGGTAAAGTAAGTGGATAGATGTGTTACCAGTGCAGATTTTCATGATAATTATTGTTCTTGATATGTTGCAAAGGTGGGCAGTGCGTCTGTGGATAAAGCAAAGAAAAATCCCATTTTCCTGCACGCCATGCAGCCTCATACTGCAAGCAAGAAGTCAGTTTGCAGCTGAATTATCACCTAAGCACCACAACTAGACTATCACAGTTGGCTCTTGTTCAATTAGTTAATTGTTAAATCAGAATTTGGGCCAATTATTCATCATAATGTGACTATCTAGTAAATATTGCTGCCAAGCTACTCCTTCAAGATCTTTGATTAATCATATCGTTTCTTTATCTCATGAAGTATTTATAATGTAGACATCAGACTCAGACTTCCATGGAAAATAAGAAAAAGATTAACCAAATCAAGATGAACACCTGCAATTCGATGAACTCTGGATCATCCTGAAAGCATCCTTCTCGGGAAGTCAAACCCCGGCAATACAGATCCAGAACATGCATACAGCCTGTCTGCTGCAACGACCTAATGAGCCCTTTGAAAGGTTGCCTCTGGACCTCCCCTTCAACAAAAACAGAATGCTGTGCACTAGTTGTTGGCTGAAAAATTTCCATCTCTGGATTTTCAGAAAGGCTACCAGGCACCACCATTTTCTGTGAACGTGCTTGCAAGTCATAATACTCGAGTGCCCTAGTCCAGTTTCCCTCATGCTCAAATGTGATTATTTGAGCTGACAACTTTCAAATTGCATCCATATAACAGAAATAGGAAGTGTTATTCACATAGTACAGACTAAAGTTCCAAATGTGTAGATCAAAAATCCGATAGGTACTCCATAGTACAGACTTTTAGAATCCGAAACGAACCTTGTTTGAATGTATAACCCCATACAAGCTGTCAGGCTCGTTTATTCTTGTTATTGCAGAAACGAGTATCTCAACATGATCCGGCAACTGTTAACCACAAAGAAAACGAAACCTTAGAAAGCGGCACAGACATCTTCGCTGCCGCATAAACACATAATATAAGCAAGGCCTATCACATTTTCCTACAAAGCATAGTTGTAAAACTTAGCCGCATAAAACCATGAAAAAAGATTCTTATTACTAATCCCCTTTTCTACATAGAGACCACAGAGTTTACAGTTCTTTGAAAATGCATCACATGAAAGTCTCATATATGACGATAGTCATTAAGCATAAACCACAATGCCTATTAGTTATTTGGTTCAGAAGATGGAAACCATGGAGGAATTCTTTCTAGTTCAAAAATCCTAATTGATAACATGCATTCTCTATAAATTACCGTATCATGATAAGAAAAGTCAGGATCTCCGAGGCTTAGACTGCCAAATTTCTCCTCACACCAATACTCCACATACATGGAGGCGGTCAAATATGCACCACAAACCTGGCAACAATGAAAAGAGTTACATTTTGCAAATAACTTTAGAAACTGTACTTTCATAAATGGGTTAATAGTTTGCAAGAAAAAATGATGACTTACCACTGCTGATCTTGAAACAACAAGATAATCAATGGAAAGCCAATAAACCTGATCAACAAAAGTAACTCTGTATTCAAAAGAGAATAAAAGAAACAAGAGGTAAAGAATAGCAGCACATCCTTGAAATTAAGATATCAAGAAAACCTAGAGGAATAAAGGATTAGCCAACTGGCGCCATATGGAACATAAATATTTAACAAAAAATTGAACTAAAAGATTTACACCAAAAGGGGTTAACCACAGAAGTAGCATACAGCTAACAGGGATAACTTTGTTTTGCATGGCTGTGCTATAAAATTAAGTTTTCAAACCTCAATGTTAATCATTTGAAAACATTGAATTCTTCTAATATGACATAACACATAAATTATGTGTTTCTGTCAAGGCCTATCACATTTTTCTACAAAACATGGTTGTAAAACTTAGCAGGAAGCCGAAAGCTCTTCGAGAAGAAGACTTCTGGTAATTCGAGAAGGAGACTTCTGGTATTGCATGGATCAGCAATACTCATCCTCAGCAATGCTCATCCTCGTAACAATATACATGGTAACTGAAGCAAATATAATAAAGAGTATACCTTGTCCCAGTTTTGAGTCATGGATGCTGCCATTCCATTTGATGCTGTTTCCACATCTCTAATCTTGGCAGCGCTAGAATGCTTAGTACTCTGCACGACCATTTTAAACGTTTGTGTTGGTCATGAGATCTTTTATATAAAAACTTCTATGATATCAGATTTCACTATAAAGAGGATTAAAATAGCAGCGTATCCTTATTTACTCCCCATGAGATACCTTTATCAGTTATTGGTGTTGAAGACATTTGTTATGCAGGAAAACATTTATTCACAGGAACTTAAAAGAAACATACTGCAATTAGGCCAGTGCTAGAATGATAAAATTTATCCTAACCTTTTCTCTCTTAGTTTGTCCAGAAAAAGTCGATCTTTCGAGGACATAACACATCCGCAGTTCATTCAGAGTATTTAACATTATCTGCTTCGATTTTGTCAGCTTGTTCGAATCAATGAAGATATGCTCTTTCACCTGCCGAATGGGAATCATAAGCTTTACCAAAAATGACAACTAATTCTCTGCAATGGTTTCAATTCTGTTTTTTCACAAAAAGAAACCAAGATGGAGAAGGGAAACGGATTTGGTTCAACAAACAGAGATATACAGAAAAGAAACAATGCAAGCGGGCACAAAAAAGGAGCATTACTGGTAAGTCTTGGATATTTCACCCAATAAATATAAGAGATACCTGTGACGTAATTAATTCGTGTAAATTGATATTTGTCCCTATCCTTCCCGCAAGACTAACAATAACACTTGGGAATAGAAGCTCAGAAATTTCAGCTTTCAGCATTGCTATGTTCTGGCATAACCTGACAAAGAAAGAGTAACAACGATCCACTGAGTGCAAGATTTTACTTTAATGTATTAAATGGATGACTCTGGTAAGAAGGAACCAAACAGATACCTTATTGGGACGTCCTCGCACAAACCAATCATACAGTACACAAGCTGACAAATCCATTTATCAAAGTTTTTACCATCTGTGGACCACACTTCAGACTTCTCCAACGAAATGTTCTCAGCTGACAGCGCCCAAAATAAACCAATATTTGAATAATTTAAGAAACAGGTATGAAAAATGAATGAATAATTTAGAACCTACATGTCCATCAGTCCATGTCATGTGCAGATTGTAACAGAAGTACTAAGATATGTTAATTGAATTATCTAATCATCCCAGGCATATATAGTCTAAAAACAATCAGAACAACTTTGCATGATTCAAAGCAGTAGGAAAAATAATACATATGCCTTGATGACTTCATCAATAACCTCCATATTTTGTTTGAGGTTGCATCAAAATTAAATGGTCAATAATAATATAAATGATAGCCTTTGTTCAGTAACATAGATTTCAGCTTTCAGTTATTTCTAGAGAAGCACTTACGTCCAGAAAAACGATAATGAAAACAAAGTATAGCAGGTAGCAGGAAGAACGGTTCATAGCGAATAGTATATAGAACAATTTAACGTGGGATTATTAACATAAACCATGAGAGGCCTATATGAGATTATGGCTTGTAAGATCTTTTCCACTATGTCAAGGTTCATGTAATAATTAAAGTACCTTGGAATTGCTTTTGGCTGTCCAGTAAGATCGTTTCCACAATGTCAAGGTTCACGCCCCTGCCATGTACCTATAAAAAAAAAAATACATGTCTGAGCAAGCAGGACAATATTTTACTCGGTATACCCTGACAAGAATGGGAAATCCAATATATATCATTGATTTTCTGAAAGGCTTCATCTATTAATATCATAATATGAATCTAGAAATTAAATTTGCACAAGTTTCCAAAAGAAACCACATCTTATATACGCAAAATTTTTATGGTGCATGGTTTATCCTGCCCACGGGAACAATTCTCCATTTTTTATTTGAAAAAATATCAAACCGTGAAAAGTAGCACAAGACTGGAAAGCTAATGCGGAGAAGAAACTTACCTCAATCAAAGATCTCTCACATGAGTCGATAGATGTTAATGCTTGCTGGCCCCTTTCCGTTGAAAGAATCCCCTGAAGCAAGAAGAAAGGGATATCTATACAGAATTCAAAATAAAACTTGCAAACAATCCTTTCCAAGAAAGGAGTCAAGATATTACAGAATAAATCCTTGAAAAGAATAATAGATCGAACATTCCACCAGATATAAAGATGAGAAACAGTAAGAGACTAGCAGGAGTGCGACAAACATGAAACAGCATAACAGAAGTTCGAGGCTACTACAGAATCGAGAAAAATCACACAAAATTAGATCATAATCACATTACAGAATTCAGAGGCACAATAAAATCTGTACAAGTAAAAATTGAAAAACTATGACCAATCAACCAAACAGTTGACAAAAAGGAAAAAGAGAACGGTCAAATTTAGATAGGTAAGAAAGTTAGAAAACTGACCCGAAGGGTTTGAGACGTGACATTAATAATCTTTACAGAGTCATCCAAAAGATACTTCTTCAGAATTTTCAGCAGTATGATAAGGGTTTCATCGGATAAGCCATTCTCAGGAAAAGCTCTGACTTTTGACCGAGTACTATGGCTACCAAATTGAAAATCATACATGGAACCCAACTCCCCAGGAAGATGGAAAACAACAGTGTGGGGGTCCCCAATACCAACCTACAATCAAAACAAAAGAAAGTAAGACCAGATATTTGTATTTGCAAAGCAAGAGATTCTGACCCCAAAAGAGAATGACAGATACCCTGGAAAGAAAATCCGACACCAACAATCTCATGTTATCTGCTTCATCTGAGGCAGACACACGGACAAGAGTCCAAACAGCATTTACAATTTCATCGTCAGAATGCCAAAACGTATCTGCAGTTTCTACATTAGTCTCTTCTTGAGAAGCTTCAGAAGCTATGAGTTTGTTGTGCAGTGCTTGGAGACTGCAAGGACATGATAAGTTTATAAAAGTGTATCAATTTAATGAGGGTAGAGGACCAATGTGTAGTAGACTCTCGACAAACGCGCATTTGTGTTATCAACTTTGTTGCTATCAGGGTAGAAGCCAGATCGACATAATTGAAAGACAAACAATCCACGCTTCTAAATTAACTTCTAAAACACACACCTAAATCAAACATTTCACTCATGAGCATAACCTAGAGGCGTTGGTAGATAGCGCACAGACCATAAAACAAAGTAGCTCATATATCGACCACCCACATAAGAAAAAAAAAAACAGAAACGAACTACAGGAAGTGAGAACAAAAGTTCTCCCATTGAGAGCTGTTTGTTTGTGTAATTAGAAACACCAAAGTCTTCAAAGTATAGATAAAAGGAACCATACTTTATCTTAATTCTACAGTTAACATCCCAAGAACATCATGGCCCTTAGAGGTAGCGTCAATGCTTATCTTAGGATAATTTAACGCAGGAAAGACAGAATTGATACCTCCAGGAAAGGAATCTCGATGGAAGATAACAGGATCTTTTAGCACACTGTTGTAGCGGGACAGGAAGAAATATCATATTGGATAGTGATAAAATGCCAACAACAATGTAATGATTACAAAATGCAGAGGGTTTGACCTTCAACAAATGATTCCTTGGAGAATAGGTTTCACATATCCTAATGTGTGATTCACGAATGACTTGAAAAATTTCCATATCGGGAAATGATTCCAAATCCTGAAAAAATGGACAAATCAAAAGTACATAAAATTCTCAATGATTCCTTGCACTGGTAGGACAAAAACGAAGGCAACTTTATAGGTAGGACTCCTACTCTGATATCTTCATCAAGAGAAGATTCTGAATCAATAATTAGCTTGTGTAGCAAATTTACGAGTTGAGATGACTTAGAACCAGAAACTTTTGAGTCTGCTTCAGCATCGATGCAGCATGTAACTAGCTTTGAGACCAAAAACTTAAAAAGCAGCAAATAAAGAAAAGTAAACGACTTTTTCAAGTAAGTAATAAAAAGTGACCCACATAATAACATTAAGTAAACATACCTGGAGTTGGTCACCTAGTACACTAACAATTTCTTTGGCCGGATTGCTTTTGAACGAATCTAGTAAACATGAAGCTATACTACAACACTGGTCTTGTAATGAGGGAAAGCCGATAAATTGTCCAACAAGATTGAATATGTAACTGAAAGAGACCACAAATAAAGATCAAATCAGTTCTTTAAAGCTCAAAAAGAGAGATTCACCTTTCAGTGCCACCGAAATTTTAATTTACAGATGAGAAACATGTTTATTAACAGAAAAACCTAGGAGTGCCAATACATCATATACTGTGCCTTAGCTCTTCAAATAACTAAAAATGCCTTTAAACAAAAATTATATATTAAAGCTGGAAGTTACTCTCACCAAAAGGAACACTGTGCGAGATATTATGATAATCCCTATCTTACTTTTAACAAACGAGTTCAAGACAATATCAGACGAATCAAGTAAAAACTACACCTTCCAACATCTACGACATAGTTTTTACTCGAGAAAATAACTTAAATGGTCAATCTCATTGCTAACTCAGATTCAATAAAATCCACAAAAGTCACTTTGGTGTTAAACAATCAGAGTACTACCAATCAAATAATCGAATAGATAGATAGAGAATTCTGCTCACTTTAAAGAACTTGGAACTGAGGCTCTATGGCCAAGAATAATTGTAAGCTCTTCAAGCGCTGCCAAATGATGACGGGTATGCCGATGATGGCATGCGGCTGACATTCTATAATGTATTTCTGTGATGAACTGCCAAACAATAACAAAGTTACTGTGACTGAAGAATCAAATTGACAAGAACATTGCTATCTCGTGAAAGCTTCGCAAATGAAAATTTTACCATGAACACCCTATCTGGGCGAAAAACATTTATCCTGTCAGTGACGGCGGCGTTCTTAGGATAATCAGCGCTGCAAAAACCAAGAAAGACTTAATCAAAGGAATAACTGAAACAATAAGTCCACATAGACTGAGCAAGAAATTTTACGTTTCCAGAAAACCATCCACAATTGTTTGCACTGCACGTGAAATGGTGTCTCGAGAGAAAGCAGGAACTGGAGGTTCTGGTGAAGAGGAAGCACTTGATAAAACAAAACTCACAATAGAGACCTGAAATCGAAAACAGAACAGCCAATCAGAGATTCAATATGTTTTAATTGAGAAAGTAAATTACATCTGCAACTAGAATCTCCACAATGAAAATAAAGCAACCAACTATTGATCATGCAGTTGACATTGCTTTCGAATTCTCCACAACAAACAGTAAAGACAGATTGCTAGAATCATGAGTCACATTGTTACAGGTATCATACCATATTCCGTTTAATGAGCTTATCCCTCTCATTCTCGCTGATCTCACCCACATACAATATTGAGTTCTGAAGCACCATTGCACCTTTATCACATTCTGACGTTTTACTACAGTGCAATCCCATACATATCGAAAAGATTGGCACAAAATTTTCTTTGACCAGCACAGCCACCGGTTGGCCAGCCATCTGTAAATTGTAGACAGTGTCAGTGAAACAGAGATCGGAAAAGTTCAAATCTCTGACGTTATCTAAAGGGCCTATACAAAAATAGAAGAAAAAACAGCCAAACGGCTGTACATATTTCAAATTTCATTAAGAAAAATCTCTAAGCATCTCCATAAACTGCGATGGCAGTTTTTCGAAACATCCATTTATGTCCATAATGATATATGGAACACACCCTTACCTTAGCTACCCAATCAAGATTAGCATGATCTTCATGCAGCAGAAGAGCTGGAAGTAGCCAGTGAGAACAAAAGTGGATGAAATATTTCGGCTCAGCGTTTAGAATGAACAGCTGCCTTGTCTGCAACCAAAAAAAAAAAACAGATTATATGGAATGCTAAATTCTACGCATTGCATTCTGATAACTGCCATGATCACAGGATAAATTGTATAACCGCAAGTAGATAATTCATTCTTTCGTTCTTTGATTGGTAATTTACTTTGATTGTACTTAAACTGTGCCCTATCTTTGATATTGTAGACCCGTGTGCACGAGAAGAGACAAAAACAGAATTTGAACCTATTAACTGTGGTACAAGTTTCAAATATTAATGCTATTTTGAAGGAAAAGAATATAAAACAAATGAAACAAAGTGCCCACGAGTAACTCGAGTGAAAAGGTAATATAACCATCACAGAGAAGAATTCCATCTATAAAAAAGAGAATCTCAGCTCACCTCAACAAGAGCAGCTAAACTGACACCACACGCAATCCAGAAAAAGAGGATCGGGCCCAAGAGTTCCTCCAGGTACTGCACAACCAGTATAAAAAGAGATGGAGATGATGTCATCAGGGCAGCATTTACAAGGTTCAGAGGTGACTAAGGTAGACTAAGGTAAGTAGGCTGATATTCAAAAAAAAAAAAAGGAAAAATGAGAAGAACATTTATCATGCAGGTACGATGCGATAAAGAAACAAGAATCAATAATAACACCTTGAACCTAGATGGGTAACGGAGTCGTGCTGATAGATTGTCAAGTGCAGCAATAATTAATTCCCTAGTAGGAAAAAGGCCAGATAAGTAGAAGAACGTTCCAAATAAATAAATAAAACAGTAACAATTCCAAGCGATAAATACCTCTGACAAGGATCTATAGCTGAAATAGCGCACATCATAAAAATTGCCTGCATTTCTCGCAGTAGGGAATACGATGTTAAAACACAGCTTACTGATGTGCGCTAAAAATAATTCTAAGAACTCAAGACAAATTGGGTAAAATATTACTTGCAGCTCTATGTTCTCACTGTGATGAGCAAGGTGCATAAGAGTAATGATGACAGTCTCCATTTTTGGGCGAGGCTGCGGACCAGCAGCCAAAACATCCCTCGCAGTGACTAGCTTCTCCCTTGAGGAGGTTACCAATATAATACCAAAGCTGGAGCTGGAAAAGGAAATGGAAATGGGAAAAATTAACAACTAATGAGGTACTTCAATCTGACAACAACATCAAAAGAGAGAACAAGCCCTGTGATATCAAAAGATACTCTCTGCCACAACACAAAGAAAAACCATCATCTTTCTCTTTTTTTCTTTGTTGGTTGCCAAGTAAATCTGTAGAAGCGAGTATCTAACAGTTTGTCTTACTACTTACTAGGACAACACCAAACTAAAAAAAGCCTTAGGATAACAATTTTGATTAAACAAACATCAAACTTACCAAATATCTTGGAACAATGCCTCATGACCATCCCATGTTTGGAATAAAAGCCCAATTTTTCTTGCCAGGACAAACCTCACCCGATAGTCAGAGTCATTTAGCATTAACAAAAGTGGCTCAATCATTGTCTGTACAAATCAAAAAAGAAATTCAATGAGCTATACAGCAAGAAACTAATTATATATGAATTCCACAAGGAACAGAGTAAAACATTTAACTGTAACTGGCCGATGTGAAGTTCCAAAAAGACGAACTATTAGCACTAATGGTAAAACAGGCAAACTGCCTGCTTACTCGTCTTTAGTCCTAATATAAAAACACATGTTTACAATACACGCACTATAGGTTCTCTTTACTTATATATTTTCGCTACGAGTAATGTGTGCATGGAAATTTTCAATTCTTTCATCTGCAAACTATAGGAATTATCTCATCTGAACATAAAGTATAAGGATTTGTTATTCTTCCACTTCAATGGTATTTGACATGTAAACTAAGTCATGAAACCTTTAAGGCATGAACATTTTTACTTCAAAAGAAAATACATAAAAATAGTGTAATTCATAATATTGCATATGCTAGCTCTACAAATCTAACGAACAAGTGGGTTATGTGAGAAGTAGTCACCTGACCAATCTGAGGATTAAGCAAAACAAATTCACATATACAGTTGATCAGCCTCACACGCCCAAACCAGCCCAAGAGACCAAATTCAGAAACTTTATTCACCATTGCGCCAAGTTGGACAAATACCTGCATGTTACTCGGGCAATGAATCAAGCAAATCATGGAAAATAGCTAAATAGGCAGCTTTTGAGAAGGGTTGCCTCCTCACAAGGAGTGTCGCAAATAGCAGAGAGTACTACCTGACAACTTTCTCCTTCTTTCAAAGACAAATCACAGTTTGTTCTGAGCCCAGAAGAATCCATCCTCGAGGATGATAAACTTTGAAGTAAAACATGAAGAGCAGTGACTATATTGAGACAGTTACGCTTGATCTTTACTTGTGTGTTAAGCATGTCATCCAAGAATATAACCTTAAAGTGAAATTGTGAAACGAAAACTCATAAACACAATAAAGTTGGTGAAAAAAAATTGACATAAAATCCTTTATATTAAATCAACAATTGGGTTTCATACCAAATCATTAAGCTTCTGCATCGAAGTCAAGCAAGAAAGCTGGCATAGATGATACAGCGTATTTTCCAACACCTACAAATGTAGGCAATCAAACAAGATGTTGCTGTAAGGTCACCACGAAAGCTTAAGATATTGATATGTGAAAGAAAAAAATGCTGAAATACCTTAGGATCACTTTCCTTCTCCATGATACTATATAGAACATCCCATGTAGGAGACTGAAGTACCGGAGAAAAACATGAGATAAGTGATATCATACCCAACTTCCAGTTCCCCGTAGAAACAGGCACGCTGGGAACACCTTTTCCACCAGCAGTCATAAGATCAATCTCTTTAGAATCTTCAGGTAGATCCAAATCCATATCCACAATCCTCCCATCTTCTGGGGAATCAAGTGCTAACGATTTCAAAGGTACAGTGCCAGATTGGGTATTCCATGGGTGCTCAGTATATTCTTCGTAAGCTTTAGCAAAAGACTGCAAAAGGTTCTCTAGCGAGTGAAATACAGCATCATAACTAGTGGCAAGAAGATTTTGGTCTTTTCTGTTGCTGAAGACAGGAGAACTAGTAAGAGACCTCAATGAAATTATTATAGAACTTTTTTCATTAAAATCTAAGCCAAACCCCAAGCGACCAAGCCTTTGAAAATCACTGATGCTCTTTAAAACTGCTTCAGCAGCATAGTCCAGACTTTCTAACAAATACTGGCATGCTTTTAAGAAGAACGAACTGCTTCCTTTACCCTTCCTGAGAAATGAGAATTAACAAAGAAAATCCAATGAGAGAAAAGTTCACACAAAAAGATACACTTTAAGATTTATGAAACTTTTGTTATAAACATCCAAAAGCAGTGAACTCCTTTGATAGAGAGATTCTGTCACGATGATAACAATACCAGTCATTCACATGTTTTAAGAAAATACCAAGAATAAGATGAGTTGACTTACCTTGTGATATAAGAACCATGCATAAATTGACACAGCAGAGCACATCCCATTAAGATGTCAGACAGTGGTCTTTTCTCACTGTCTTCCGGGGTAATGCTAAGCAAATAGATTTCCATGTCATTAAGCAATGGATCTCTTAATACCAGAGGTATTTGAACTCCATCAGGAACTCGGCAACTAGAGATCTGAAAATACAAAGAAACAGAACCAATGTCAGCGGAGAAACAAGTTAAGGAAAAACTAAGGATCCTCCACCTTGCCAGAAATAGAGCAAACTCTTGTTAGAACCTCCACAGAGCATTCAAAGAATCCAAATTTTCTTTCTAGTTCAATATCATCCATCTGCAAAAGAAACAAAAACAGTGAATTCCAATATTAGCCTTGCAAAATTATCTGAGATGAAAATTATTCAGTCCTTAAATAACAAACATAACAGGCACCTTTACCACATCATTCACCACTTCACAGACATCCCATTCAGATGGTACTGGGAGATGTTCTTGAGGTAATGGAAGGGAAGTTGTGAAACCAACACATAGGGAAAAAGCAGCTGCTGGTAGAAGTTGAACCATTCTCTCATTCAGTGTCAAACGACCCTAAAAAAGTATAACCATAAGCAAGATCTCAACTATGATAGTGTGGTACAATGACTTCACACAGTGAACATTTTAAGATTTCGAATTCTAATATATATGATTTTCAGTTTCACAGATCAGGTAGAAATAGAATGCAGCTATTACAAATTAGTTGGCAGGAAATAACAAAAATACACACTATTCTCACTGCCTGAACCAAAAGTTATGTTCTTAACTATGAATATTAAAAATATGACAAGATCAATCAACGTTGTAGAGTCAAAATGGCTCATATGAATGGTTTGATTTGGTCAGATCCTAGACAGCGCCTCCTCCACGGAGAGAGTAAGAGGTATCACATCAATCATCACACCAACATAATGATTATCAGTGAGATCCTTGTTCCATATATACTGGAAAAAGAATTGAAACTACCTTCCAGCTAAGGGGGTCACAAACTGCTCTAAGGAGATTGCGTCGAAGATGTAAATCATCTTGCAGGTTTCCCTGTACAATGTATCTAGTGATTAGGAATGGATACGATGGTATAATAACTGTTCAAAAACTTGTACGGTTCAGCAATCAAGTCAACATAGAAAGTAGATACCAAAACCATACAGTTCCAGCGAGAACCAGTTTGCTTACCTGGCAACCCATACGTGAAAAGTAACATGCAATGAAGTACAAGGCCGGCCTGAGTAAAAGTTATAATTCTTTAGTTAACAGTCGAGCCATTCAGCATATACTAATTCAAGCCAGCCAATAGTCAAACACAAATTAATCTTGCGGAAGAAAACAGTATAAGATCTTCAACTAGAATAAGATAAATCCAAACTTTTTTTGAATTTTTTTCCAGCGGCGGCTCTAGCCTATTAACACCTAAGTAAATAGCTTAACTTAATGGCTTATGAAGTTTTGAGGATGGCACGCTTACTCAGAGGGTATGTGTCTGAATAATTGGTGATCCCACACTTCTTGAGGCAGCATCCCCACGTTTATGTGGTTCTGAATGAAGGGACAGTGTTATTTAGAGAACAGATCAATAAAATTTGTTTTGGAAATTATTTGCAAACTCACACTTGAAATAATTGATCCAAGGAGCACCAGGACAGAATCGACCTGCATGAAAATAATGATTAGGACAAGATCCGATCACAGAACAGAGTAGCACCAGCCACACATACGTACATTTGTAGCTACTAATCAGCTAAGCAAAGTGAATACCAAACACTGTTTAGCTAAAAGAAGTTTCAAACACCTTTAACTAGTATTGGGTAACCAAGAAACCCCTAGACCTTGATCCCCATCAAGGATGACTCTATATTGCCTAGATATTAGAATATCAATGTGTGATCAACTACCAAAACTATTACAGATTTAACGTAAGAAGATAATTTAAACGAGAAATGGCTAGAAAAGAAACCCTGAACCAGTAAAGTACTAACATTTGATCTAACATATGCACCTGAAAATATGAATTTTTCATTGTTCCAAGAGATGTGAAAAAGGTTAAAACTTTGCTTATTACCTATATACAAGCTCAAGCTTCACTGGTGGAAAGTTATTTGCTACATAGTGTTCAGGGAATATATACTTCTATACTTTCGTCCGAAAGAGCAACAGTTTTAAAGCAAACCATGAATTGTGTGAAACAAAGAAGAATATAAGTAGACATGTGCAACATACAATTACACTCATGCTGCTGAATGTTGCTAGGCCATGGATTAAAGAACTCCATATCAATTGCCAACCACGATCTAGCTGCAAAATAATGTGGTTTAATGAGACCAAAAGCTAAACTACAAAGAAAATTAAAGTTCTATATTAATTTAGGATTAAGAAAGCAGAAAATGAATAGGGCAACAAAACCGTTACAGCTATCATAAAACCAAAAGTCATAAAGATTTCCAAAATTCATGCAGCAAGTGTAAGATACCAAAAGCCTAATCACCCACCTGATTTCTATCAAAATTAGTGACATGATTTATCTAACATCCAAGTTGAGTCCAGCTTAAGTTAACATCTAAAGAAAAATCCAATATGTGGACAGGCCTTTAATGTTCCCTACGTTTTACACCAAAAAGTTTGCCAAGATGCACACAGGGATAAAAAAGATCCTATTTTTTCCTCAACTTGTCGATTGTGTGATCAAGGGATTCAAGTATTATTTTAATTAGTAACAACACCAAATCAACTTTAAATCTCAGCAATGCATGTTTCAGTGAACACTCTAACACATAAAGGTAGTAGAGGCACGTAGAATACCTCACGTGAGGAAACAGATGGTTTTGATATGTCCATGGAAGCATCTGGAAGTAACAAACAAGAACAGAGCCCTTGCAAACTCCTTCAATAAAAAAAGTTTCACAATACTAACTGAGATATAGGATCAGAGAATTTAAAAATTGAAAAGTTAGGGTAAACAAAGATCTGAAGTGCCTCATATCATTTTAACATATTGTGTATCAAACACCTCCACACCAAGGAACATTTTAAAATATATGTAGGAACTTGCTGCCGATTTAAAAGAGTAAACACCTGAGTTCCATCATAAACGTACCTCAAAGTCCATAATAGACCATCATATGAACGTCTCATATTGGCATCCTCCAGAAGTCTGTCATGAACAAGATTAAGTAAACCAAAGAGACCACTGTTTCAGATGCTAGTAGTATATGACATTGAAATATTTAGGAGAGCACCATATCTGCCATTTGTAACTATTACAGTGGTAAGAGGCTGTCCGAAATAAAACCATAAAGAGCCAAGTGCCATCATAAGAGGATATAAAGTTCCTAAGTAATGTTGAATCATATTATCAGAAAAGGCTAATACGAAAAACTAATTTCAATTCAAAACTAATGAATCAGTACGCTCCTGATCTGCCTCATAGAATTGGGTTTGCTTGTTTACTTTATTAAAACAGAATATCACAGAGATAAAAAAAGAGAGGGGGATCTGTAGAAGCATACAAGAATAAGAAACATAACAACAAAAAGTAACAAGTACTTGGTCATTTTTTGGTCAATAAAGACAATCACTTGGTCATTCACCAGGCATTTTTTGAAGTGTGGTCTAACCACCATCTTACTTAAATTAAATGTGTGGTCTTCGCAACTGCTTCTTACGTTTAATATAGAAGCCAGTGAAGTGTGTTAAAGGATAAAGTTGGAAATGGTTTGCTAAAGAGCATCATACCAGAAAGTACAACATCAATACTCCTTGTTAACAAACAACTCCTAAGCTCTTACCTACTGTTCTCCTAGAGGCAAAGAAACATAGATCAACGAAATAACTAAGTACAAGTTTCCAAATTACCTCTGAAAGTTTGTGCAGATGGCTTCAAACCAGTAAATAAGGAGATCCTTATTGATGCGAGTACAGTAAGTCCGAACTAGACAACCAAAAGCCGCACACCTGAACAAAGCTTATGTATTTCAGTCCATATATTCGTAACATATAAAGTATCTAGGGAAAGCAGGTAGCAAAGAATTCAAAATAGTGCAAGGACATTATCTAGACTGACAGAAATTATAGAGTTGTTTTTTAATAAGGGATGTACTGTGCAATTGAAACTTATGCTCCAGCATTACTGTCGACAACAAACAAATGGTGTACGCTCATCAAAGGCATTCTTATGATACGGCTACACATATCTAGAAAAAAACTCTCGCTGCAGATGGGATATCCTCTAGTAATGCTCTGATCAGAAACATACCACAGCCATTTTCCTTCAGTTAGTGACTCTACCAGACGCGATGCAATATGTTGCCTTCGAGCTCGTTTCTCTGACAGTGATGGTCTAGTAGTATTGACAACTGCCTGCCAAAGTTCTGAATATCAGCACTCTTTTTCTCACACATTCCCTCTAGACACACAGAACACAAACACATATTCAAGGATACACAAGGGTGTGAGCAAACACGCATTTATGTGATGGGATTTCAATTGACTGTATTGAAAAAAAAAACAACTATTCTCAATGTACAAAATTCAAACGTCAGTCCAGAACAAAATTGCTTTAACAAATCATAACGCGAATTAATAAAAAGGTGGCGAAGGTAGATAAAGCAAAATCTAGACACTGCTGAAAATAAAATAAAAAATGGTTGGTTGAGTTGGAACTCTGTTGTGAGAACAAAGTAAAATGAATATAAAACAGGTACCCGGTAGAGCACATGTGCAGCCAGCTCAACCAGGCTATTCTGATAGCTGTTCAATGTCCCAAACTTATCATCCTTGGTTAAATCACCCCTAAATAAAAAAAAAAATTAGAAATCCGTAAACTTCACGAAATGTGTAGTCGTGTAGATGTTAAAGAGGTCATCCTGTGGAAGAGGCGAGTCAGAAAATATGTACCATGATGCAGAACTTGATGAACTACCAAGATCCAGTTCACGAGTAACCACGTCCAAAAGTTGTTCCACCAGAGAACTAGATTCACTAGAACCCCTTGTCAAATTCAGTTGTAGCCTTCCATAAGAAGAAAGTATCTCCTACAAGATAGAACAAGAAGGAAAAGAAATAGACTTAGACCATGAACCGTATTAAGAACGAAAATCATGTGTTTACCACACAAAAAAAATACCTTAAGGTTTTTATCATGGGTTGTTAACCAGGAACGGAACACAAATTGTTGAACCGCATTATGAATTTCCAATGACAAGGAGCCTATATTAGGACCATCCTTCAGCAAGAACGTATTTACACATTCGATAAGTTTTCGTGACAGCTTTCCCTCCTCTCTGAATAAATTAGTATAAATTTTTATTATGGTTTACATAGGAGTAGAATCTGAGCGAGACATTGGGTGACAAATAAAACCAGACCTTACAGAAGAGAAGATGTGAACGAGGCCATTCACAATTTCTTCTCGGAGATCATCAGGAAAATCTCCAGGGGGATTCTCTAGAAGTGACTGAAGGGTAAGGATATCACGAAAAGCCTCCTCCTTCTGGCTATGTTGTCCATTGTTTTTTCCACAAAACCCTGCTTCCGCCCTTTCTATATATAGCAGCACCAAACCTTGCAGAAACATTATATTTAAAACATATCCAACACCAGCATACACCATACACTCCAGATCCATGACAAGACTAGAAATTGTAGAATATTTAGATTTGTAGAGAACTCACTGGAATATGTGCGCTTCCTCATTTGGAGACGGTACTCCCTTATTTCCAAAAGATGGCGGAGTATGGTCCCATACTCTGACTGAAAGCCAGGTGTATTGCTCAAGATATCAAGTACATGTGTAAAGAGGGTTTTAGCCATAGATAGCAAAGGAATAAGTACACCTGAGACATTAGAACAGATTAGTTACATAACAGGAAAAATATGAATTCTTGGTAAGAGAAAATGCACCATCAACATGTAATATTTATGACCTACAAAAATACTTTCTATATGCAGATTAATAAGTTGAACACCTAAAGTACTCTAGTTCCAGAAAATCATTTTCCATCAATGTTCACTTTCTACCAGCTTCTTCTAAGATTGCCAACATACAGACATTTTCTGGTTCAGTAAGTAACGACAGGGATTCAAAATCAGAGATTAAACAAAATTAACCAATAGACTAGATATTCTGCTCTAATGACATAGTAAGCACAAAGTAACTAAAGGACGAAATCAAAAGCACAAACTTACCAGGAAACTTAGTTTCTTCTGCTCTCTGAATAACAACTCGAAGTGTCTTTGCAAATCGAAGGGTCTTTGCAAAGGTTAGCTTGGACATTGGTCGCTTACTACCTGACACCTCTAGTGATACACATTGAAGGAGAATTTTAACCAAAAAGGGCCACGTTTCAGCTGCAAGGACAAGCAAGGTGCTGGATTAACTGTAAATCTTGATGCACTGTATATTGTATAATAGCAGCAAAGTTCCACCGACCATTAGGAATATCGTCCAACTTAAGCTCAGCTGTGTTTTGCGAAAGAAATCTACAGAAGGTAGTTGACCTTTCTCCTTCGAGAAACGTATTCAATAACTTGACACCATCCTGGATATACAGATAATGTAAGTAATTCATCAGCATGAGAAACCTTAAAAAGGGAATATAGGATACGTAGTGGAACATAGGAACCTAGTTGCATAACACATCACTCAGAGATAGGTACACAATTCATAAAAAGATAAGCTTTTGGGAGTCACACATGTTTTGGAAACACTTTAGTCCAACACTGAAACCAACTAGATTCGAAGTAAGATAAAAAATGTAACATTTTGATGTAGCAGAATGATGGCAAGACCTAGTTTCAACACAGTTTAATAGTCCTTTCACAAATGTTGCACAGTAAACAGGTGGAGACAAACAAAAGTATTTCAACGATTCTCAACCAAAGCCCACACATTGAATTGCAGTTTAAGGTGCTATTGTTTTCTCAATTTCCCTTGCATTTCACTCAAATCCAAAACAGAAAGGAGACTACAGTAACCTCATTAAACTGATACACAATAAACAGCAATTTCTGCAATACCCCCTCAATTTTAAGCCATACCCGATGGAGAAAGAAAACGCTAAAGCATCGTTGTGACAAACCCACAAAGAAAAAAAAAACGAAATTCTAAAAGTTCTCAGCAGTTTTCGCCCAAAATGATAAAAAGGGTAAGTGAAGAGTTTACTTCGCGAGTTTTGGCTTTATCCGAGGAGAGCTTGGAGACGACCTCATGGATATCCCTCGAAGTAACCATGATCAAAACGAACTAGCGATGTCTACAGCATAATCCGAGTGAGTGGGGAGTTGAAACACGATGAAATTGATTTTCGAATTTCTGGGGAAAGGGTTCAGGGTTTATTGACTGGACTGGACCGGGGAGGAGGAGACTGGACTGTGGAGGACTCGCCGACTGTGAAAAGTTTCATATAAGCCCTTGTATTCTTATGACTTTCAGGAATTAGCCCCACTAGACTCACTTTACACCAATTGAATCGTTAAATTCCCCGATTTGTGATTTTACCCAAATTGAGCTACTTGCCGGTTTAAGAAAGCGCTGAACAATTCATAAACGATTTGCTTCCTCTCTCTACCTGACCGGCCCAAACCTCTGAGTTCTCTTCTTTTCTCAAAGATTTGATTTGATTTTTGTTTCCAAAAAGAAACATTGAAGAAGAAGAATTCACAAACTTACTCGGTCTTTGCTCACTATTCTTAATGTTTCATTTCAGCTTTTGTAGTGTTTTGACCTTTTAACTACTATCTTGGAGTATGAACAGCAGCATCAGTTTGATTCGATTGAGAAGTGAGAGTATAAATTGAACTTTTCAAATTCTCTCAAGATGAAACATACTCAAAAGAGAGATCAAGAGACGGAACCAGAGCTATCATGTGTAATGTACAAAGGAGGAGATACTTGAGATCTTGCAGGTTATGTCCCCTGAAGGATGGAGATTATTAACTAGAGAGCTTCAAGCAATGAAGAACAAAAACTCTCAAGCTGAAAGATGTTATTAAAATATCGCCAACATGTTCTACTATCTATCTAATCTTATTCTAGAAACTAATATGGAAACACAAGAAGTGGAAGGGGTTTATAAGTTACAACATTAGAAAGTCTTTTGAGTGGAAAAAAAAAGATCACATTGATGTATGTTATGGGATTGTTCAGGAAGAAGAAGAAGAGCTAGGCATAGAATTAATCTTTTCCAAAAGACAAGTGATCTCGCTTCTCAGTTTTGCCTTTGTCTCTCTTGACAAACGATCCCCTGATTTATCCAGCATTGCAGTCATCATCATCAGATTCTGCCTCATTGAATCCACACCCATCGGTGCATTACTCGGTCTCGGTAGTGGACTAATGTGCGAGATCACCGGCATTCGAGGGGCTATGTTCTTTTGAACGGCTATCAGTTTCTGCTGTAACCTGAAATTCACCAAGGACTCACCAAACGGGTTAGCTTTCTCTAAGCTTTTAACTGCTTCCACCGCGTCACCACTACTCACAAAGGCGACCTGTGCACAACTAAACTCTTCTGAGACGTGTGTTTCAGAAGAGTCCAAAGGGCCAAACGCAGAGAATGTCGAGGTTAAGTCGTCCCTTGAAGGCATTGACGCTTGGGAGGCAAATTTCAAGAAGAGGATAGTGATTCCTCTGGTTAATCCAATAGGCGACTCTTTCTTCTGACGTCTTTTGCGTTGAGTAGGCTCGGCTTGAGGCAGAACCGAAGCTGGCTCTGTAGCTGTTCCGTTTAAGTCAGGTATACCACTAGTGGCATGTGCAACTTTTGGAAGCTCTTCCGGATTCTTCCTCTTCCTTCCTCTCTTTCTCTTGAAAAAGAGGTCTGCGCTAGTGAAGTTTCTTTCCGAAGCTGGCTGGCTGGAAACAAACCCTGTTCCCGAGACTCCGTGGTTTGAACATGAAGATGCCACCTGGAAGTTCAACATCATAGTTCTTGGCGTCTGCTCCTTTTGTGGGACGGCATTGGGAGGAGTTAAAGTCTCCGGTCTTTGTAAACGGTCAAATTCTGCAGAAGCTAAAGCATTGCCTCCGCTGTTTAAGTCTGGTAGTACATGTGTAGCAGCAGGTCTGCTAAGTTTATCTGCCAAAGAAGCTTTTTCTTCGAAATCTTTCGCAAACGACGCATTTGCAACAGAACTTATAGAATCAGAGTGATCAAGGATATGTTGGATCCTTGTCTTCCTTGATTTCTTAGGCTTGGAGGCCTTCTGCTCATTATCTGGAGTTGAAACGCCATTAAGAGTCTCGATCTTTGACTTCTCTGATTTCTGCGACTCAAAGGTCTTCAGCTCAGTATCAGCAACTGAAACACCAGTCAAAGTCTCGATCTTTGACTTCACTGATTTCTGCGTCTCAAAGGTCTTCTTCTGCTCAGTATCAGCAACTGAAACAATCTTTGACTTCCCTAATGTTTTTGACATGGAGGTTTTCTGCGTAGAACCTGGATTTGCATCTTTAGCTAGCATCAAATCCTTCAAACCAGCCATGTTACCCAACTGCATCATGTAAGCATTCTCATCATGATACACAGAAATTCTGAATTTGGAGAAGAACCACTCAAAGAGACCAATATCTTCAGTCTCTTCTGAACAACTGTAGCCCACAGCAAGCAGCTTGAGTTTAGATACCAAATCAGAAGGAGACGCATTCACTAAATCGTTTCTCGCAGACACATTGTCAACCTCACTGACAAATTTCCTAAACCATTCTTTCCGAAACTTCCTCCTGCTACTACCTGCAACAACGGACGGAGAACCAACGAACTGACTCTCTTTCATCTTAGCTGCAGTGAACACTTTCCTAACCTCGTTTTGTTGTAGCTCGCTCATTGGTACCTGCCTATGCCCAAAGAAAGTGTAAAAAGCTGATAACCGACTCTGCATAACTGTCATCTCAAGTATCCCACCATTCGAAACACATTTCGCCAGATTCTTCAACTCAAAGACAAAATCTTTTGGTTCCAACCGATCCACAGAGAATTCACGAAGTATCAAAGGCTTCGTCTTCCGAGTTTTACCATATTGAGACGGCATTACTCCGTTCTTCTCAGCAATGCAAGAACAAGTCATCTCAAGCTTCAACGAGTTTCCCAACAGGGTCATAGCATTCTCTACCGCAGCGAAAAAGCCATTGTCGTTTCTTTGATTCACCAGCTTCTCAAAGCTCTCCTTGAAAGGCTTCAGCTTTGAAGGTGCGCACCAAGAAACAAGCTGGCTCTCACCAAGATGTCTAACCATGAAACTCTCCTTTGCATCAGCTCTGAAACCAACAACTTCCCCTGGCCACCATTTCTTGGATTTAGTCATCGTCCATACAAGATTCCCAACCAGAAGCTCCTGAGTTTGATTTTCCTTAACAAGATTCTCATTTGGGGAAACATTTTGAGATCTAGTCCGAGTCAAAGAGCCACTAAAATCAACAACAAGTGATATATTTCCTCCAGAGACTCCAATCTTCCTCGTTTCATCACCACCATCATCTTCTTCCATTGATACCTCCTCCGTCACCGGAAATTTCCCATCACATTTCAAGCCAGCCATAGCCTAAAGCCACTAGATTCGATTTTTCCTGGCTAAAACTCCCAAAAGGCTTCTCTTAGGGTTTTTCTTATCTAGGTTTTGTGATTTTATCGCTGCTTTCAACTGCTCTGCACCCAAAAAGGAAACAAAAAAAAACACATTTTACTAAATCAAAACATCAAATTGCTCACATTTGATCACGAAATAATCCCCCAAATTATAGAGAAAACAAAATCGAATCAGGAATGTGAAAACCTTGATCAAATTAGCAATCTGTAAAACCAATAAAAATCGAAACTTTAATAGCACAAAAGACAAGGATACAACAAAAGTTACCTGCGAGGAGAAATGAAGAAGAAAAATTCCGACTTCCTTCTGGGTTCTTGGGTCAAATGTATTTTCTGAGACTGAGGTCAAGCAATGTGGATTCCTATAGAAGCGAAAACAGAAATTGTGTGTCAGTGAGAGTGGTGTGAGCGTGATGGGAGAGAGAGAAGAGTAGAATGTAGTACACGTACGGTCTTCGAATTCGTCGTCGTTGTCGTCGTCGGTGAGAGAGATTCTTTCTACGTATTACGTACTAGTCTTGTCATTGGACTGAGTCAGAGAATATACAGCTTAAACCGGAAATTATATACCAAAACCGAGAACCTCTCACCCGATAAAAACGAGGATTTGGATCCGATTCTCCTTCATTTAAGACGCATTTTCTGGTTTCTCATTAAATTTGAGCTTAAACAATCAAAAACAAAACAAAAAGAGAGAGCACTGAAAGCAACAAGCACTAAAAGTTCAACAAGTCTAGTGTTTCAAATTTTAGTAAATCATTTAATGTAAATAAAAGTTTCGATTGACTATGATTAATACTGTTAAAAATGAGCTTAATTAACATTTATTAATCTGAAAGAAAAAAAAAAAGGTAAAGTAATTATATGAATGTGTAACACCTAAAATGCTTTTTAACAAAAAAAAACACCTAAAATGCTGCTACACTTGTAGTTTTACCGGACTTATTAAACACCGGATGCAACAATGTCTTAGCTTCTGCAAAATTTTAAATTCCACCCAAATGTCAGAGCATAACATGTTTGGCCCATTAGGAATCTTGCCTCGTTGAAACTTTAGGTGTACTTTACTAATTATATTCTTTGGGCTAAGCCCATTATAGTGACCATGAACTTTGTAGCCATGGCAACTCAACTCCATCCATGATGGTGAGTAGAGGGAAAGAGGAAATATATTATGAGAAAATTATATAAAATTGCAAAAAAAAAAAATGAAACTATGTTAAAGTTTTATTCATTTGCACCCTACGTTTGAGGGTTGAGGTTGATGGCTCACCCACCGTTCAACGTTTTAATCCGCTCTTCTCTACTCAATACTCAATACTCAGTACTCAACAGTATGATGCGAAATTGTAGGAGACAAACTGCTGAAATTATGTTTCTGATTTTTTTTTTTTTTAATATGGTTTCACAAGTACATTTTTCAAGTGGGGTGCACATTCAAAATTACGAAGGATATAATCATATAATTCATGTAATAAACCCAAAAGGTTTGAATTAACTTGTTTTGCTAGAAGTAAAGTTTTGCCATGCGCATTGCGCGCCCACAAGTCCACAACATATTAGCACTTGTTTATTCATAATAAGAACGCTGACATTTTAGTACTTTTGAGGGGGAAATTCCGAATTTCAAGAAACAGCATTTCTTTTAGATAAGTTCATTCTTTATCTTTGTTTCTTCTAAACTTTTTTTTTTTAATAGTATACTGTTTTAAAAGAATGGCAGAAAGATAATTGCATAAATTGAGGTTGCTTTTACAGGAAAATAAATAAAAACCTCATTCTCTCTCTCTGGTGGTTTCAAGGCACTGCCTTTCCTGAGTTTCATGATTTTGATTCCTCTGTCATTACTTTTTTTTTGTCCTCTGACTGTCGTCACTTTTAAATTTTAATAACAGATGAATATGGATAACTAAATGGCTTATGGTAGAGTATAATAAGACATGGACTGCCAAAAAATTCTCCTTCTTTAACTAAACCCAATAAAGCTCATGTTATTAGCAATTTAGTAATCTATTTACTCCCCAAATACAGTCACAAACAGCCTTTTCCTTTCGTCAGTAAATTCAGTTGACTAGAAAGACAATTTTATTGCGGAAAGAAAGAAAAAAAAAATTGTGAAAGTAGAAAATATGGTAGGATGATCACTAAAATGTGGTAGAGTAATTCTATGATTTTCTTCTTCTATCTTACTATATTAAAATATAAATGATTATAAATCTTGTTTGCATGCAAGTTTAATGTTGAAATAGCTAAGAGTATATGAGTTTTTCTCAACGAAAACAAAAAATAGCTAAAAGTACATTCGTAGTCCACTAGTCCCCGTAGTCGGAGCAAACCGAACAATATTTCAAATTATGACATTGATCAAATAATGAAAAAATTACACTGATTGAATGTTAGCCTAGACTATCAAGTCTTAACATTACATTTACATAGTTTGAGGAAACTATAACAACTTGGTCTGTGCTTATAAGTACATTTTGCTGCAAAGATAGAAATTGTCCTTTTAAATGAGTATTGATATAAAATATAATAGTAATTTACAGTTTATAAGCTATTACAAATATGTATTATAAATTGTGTCCAGAAGATAATACTAATATGTCGAAGATAGTGAGTGAGCACGATTCATAGAGTGAGTAATCAAACTCAAAACACAATTAAAAAACCTAATAAGTAAATAGTGACTATGGGATTTTCTTATTGCCAGCAATGATTTAGATCTTGATGCATTCATAGTAAACTAGCGTATTTCTAATTACAACTAAGAAACAGACATGTCACGTTTGGTGGAAAGACCCCTTTAACTTAGAATATTGTTGATATTAATCAATTTAAACTTTAAAGTAGGAAAAAATAAAGCACTGAGAATGAACTGAAAAAGTTGGTTAATGGATTCGACATAATGTTTTTGCATATAGAAAGAATATCCATGTGCTTTTAGAATAAGCCCGATCGATCAAAAAGTTTGATCCATCCTTTAGCATTTCTTTAGGAAAAAAAAAAATAATAATCGTTACTTTAAAATTCAAATGAACTTAAAATATAAGGCATACGTTAAAATTTTAAAAGGGAACACCAATTTGGAAGAAAACCAAGCTCGAATATATTCGAGGCTGAAGGATTTGTGTTACTCTACACTTTCCAGTAGAAGAATGTTAAGAAGGTCATCAAAATATTTGTATTTGTGCTAGTGTGATTCTACTAGTTAGATAGTTACGTTCTGTTAAATCTGGCGACATTTGTTCTTTATTCTTTTTTGATGTGTTTTGATTTACGAGATTTACTCTTAGTTGCACTTATAAAATAGTAACAGATAAAATGTCAATATAAATCATGACTCCTAAAAATTATGCCGTTTGAAACTTGAAACGATAAAATCGAATTGTCTTTTGTTTTTTCAGAAAGTTATGAATCAACATAGTTTATATATAATTAGATACATATTGTGTTTCTTTAACAGATCCTAATAAAATTAGTATAAAGTAGAGATCATGTAAAAAAAGGTACTACATATTGTGTGTTTCTTTTTTGGCAATTAGAAAAAGTATTACTCCTCCTATCACAATTATTCACAAACGCATTTCTGTCTCTCCCTCTATTTCTCTCCTCACAACTCTAGAGAGAGAAAAGCTCAAGGGCATAAAGATAGGGTTAGGACTTAGGATATTACTTGGAGGCCCAAAAAAAAGAGAAGCTAGAAAACATTTTGTTCAAAGTGGTAATGATAAGTTTCCTCCCCTACCTCTGACTTCTATTCATCCCTCATCATCATTACAACCATACTTCTCTCTCTCTCTACCTCCACTTTAATTCCCCACATCATGATGGTAGTGATGATGATGATTCATCTTCATCTTCGTCGTCTTCTTCTCCTTCTTCTTTCTCTTCACATCCCAAGTCCCAGTACCCAAGAAGAAGATACCATCACACAAACCAAAGATCAAGAATCCCAAGAAAAAGAAGAAGAAGTTGTTGATTATCATCATAATCATCGATATATTAAGATTAGGGTTTACCTCATCTCACTCTACTTTTTCATTTAGATCGATTCTTGATCAGATCATATCATCATATGTTTGTATCATCACCCACGTGTGCGTACGAGATCCGAAAGGGGAATCAAGCGTCTCGGTCCGATCCTTCGCTGCTTAAAGCGATCTTCTAATCAAGTGTGTTTTTGTTACCTCTTTCTTCTCTTTTTTTTTGTGTTTCTTTTTCTTTTGACTACCTTTTGTTCTTCTATTTGCTGCTTCTTCTTTTCTTCTGGATTTCTCTTTTTCGATCGGTGTTTTCGTTTGGCTTTTTTAGATTTATGAATCTACATGTATCACTATATGTCTATGATCGATCTTCTATTAAATACTACTCAATGAATTATGTCCCATATATGATGGTTGTATCATTTTATGCATTTTGGATAATTTTCTCACGGCTCGATGAAAATCTAACACAAGGTAATAAATAATCTGTTATATACGAACAACGATTTATGTATATGTATATGTATGCTGAATTTGTTCATTTGCCAGCTGAATTGCCTCATCGTCGGTGTATCATTAATGATGCGTGGAAGTGGTGAATAATGTTTCGTGAAATTTAAAGCATGAAGCTTGTTCTTTTTTTGATAAAAAACATGAAGCATGTTCATGTCATATTGATATATATATATAACATATATATTATATGGGAAAGTATATAGATGATATAGATGATATATATATATATATATATGTGGTAGATCATTCCTTATATACGAATGATTGTGTCGCTTTGGTACGGTCAAAGAATGTTATGATGGCTAGTGTGACTAAGAAATGTGTACGTACATTTACATACCCATAAGTTTCTCGTTCGATATTTGGACGTATACATTTAAGAATTCGTAAGATCTCCTCCTCGAGACACATTTATTGGTGTTTTTTTCTTGTCGGTTTTACTCCACATCATAGCGAATGTACCATTTCTGTATCTATTAAGTTTTCCACAACACATCCGATTTACACAAATATGTTCCGCTTAATATTTAGACCATAGTATTTCAAATTTTCAATTTTCAAACACGATGTTAAGCATTACTTTTAAGTTTCGAAAACTACATAACAAACAGAAACAGACGAAAAAATATACCAAACATATTTTTGTTTTTAGATGTGCAATGGCTCAAATAAGCGTGCCTTCTTGTTGTTGCATCCGTTGAAATCAGTTTATTCAAGTAGACACTTTGGGTTTCGGGTTTAAGTCTGAAAATCAAAATTTTGAAGAAAATAGTAAGGTATTATGAGTTGGTGGGGGTTTGGAAGTTAATAACGATTGCTTTATTAATTGATTATGTATGTGCACTACATTTTAATAGTACCTTAAAAAGAGTGACGAAAAGTTGCTAAATGTCTCTATACACCATTCTGAACTCTCTCGCCAAATTATTAACTATTATCACAAATCTCAAAATTCATAAGTGAATCTTTCCATCTTGCACGAGTAACAAAGAATGAAAAAAATCTAAAATGTAAAAGCAAATGAAATGTCTTTCACATTTTATTCGGAGATATTTTGCACATTCCAATCAAACAACGATATATGGATTTATCACATCAAAATCATTCCGACTAACCAAAACGGGTCTCTCGGTTTTCCGGAGAAGTCAATACGCGATCTTTACTTAAAAATATGCAAAAGAGTGTTCTTGAGGATAAAGAAACAAGATAACTTCTTAGACAATCCGGCTAGCAACCTTTATTCGAGTAATACAAGGCCAACATTGCACTTAAGCGTTTTAGCATCCTAAGACAATGGCATAGATCGGTCAATCAAAGTCAAGCTCTCACAAAACCAACTAGGTTCACTGACTACTGAGAGGTATCATGCATTCATGCACGTATGTTCCGTGATCCATGAAACAATATATCATTGACATTTAGTTATATACTCAATATCCTAGTTCATATGATTTAAACTTTTGCTTTCATATTTTACATACACATTTTGATGGGACGATTTTATAAGTGTTAGTACATAATTTATTTACTCCTGCTATCTACCTATGAAATGTTTAATTTATATATACATTTTATCTCTGATTGTTGTAACTTGTAAGTATACTTTTTATTTTGATTTAAAGATAAATCTGAATAAAGGCCAATAATTTGTGGGTTTTGCAGATTTTAAAAGCGGATTAGACTGACTTGGATGATTGATTAGCCTATGTTTTTGGTTAAAACAAAGACAAAGCAAATTCAAATTCTCAGCTGTTTGCGATAAGCCCAAAAATATTGGCCCAATATGGGATATTGGATGAGGCCCATAGTTTTTAACCGTCTTAAGGACCGTAATTAGGTGACATGTAGATAAAACTTAGGATTTGCTAAGAGAGAAGGAAACAAAAATCGTGGAAAGAAGAAATGTATTTACTGCATTTACAGAGGAAAGACTCTGGAAAGTCAAAGAGATAAGCACAAAGTTTGCATTAACTAAATACAAAATGTACATAATGAGACTATTTCATAATCTGTACTAGGAAATATCATTAATTTATTATACACACACGTAACGAAAAGATAAACATAATACAGATTCAGTTTAATTACCATTTAATCACAATACTCCACAAAATATTTTTGATTATTGCCAGCTTGTTTAAATTAATTAGATCTTCTCTCTACCCCAACAAACCTTATAAAATGCGTGTCTTGTTTATTAATCACGATTTTAATTAAATAAAATACGTTTTATCACCTAATCCAAATCTCTCTCTCTCTTCTCTCTCTCTCTCTCTCTCTCACATAGACAATATGGAGAAAAATTCTTGGGCCGATCAGTGGGACAGCAGTCAACCGTCGGGAAACAAGACCGACGGCGGTAAAAACGGCGGTACATCATCGTCGGCGAAGTATAAGGAGAAGGTGGGAGCTGGATTGGGGAAGACGAAAGCGGCGGCGAGTTCGGGGTTGAAAAAGGTGAAGATAGGAACGTCGCTGGGTCTTAATTGGGTCAAAGACAAGTATCACAAAACCACCACCAAGAATTGATTCATTTCTCTCTCTCTAATTCTGTTTCGATTTCACCTATGAATAAAAAATTGGATTTGTTGTATATTTTGGATTGATTAAGACTTTTCGATATCGTTTTTGGATTCTTGTGATCTTTTTATCGTTCCGTGGAATGGGCTGAATTGTTTGATTCTGTGAAGATCGGAATATACATTTTTTTAATGGCTTAATTAATTTTATATACTCCGATCGAAGAAAGTATTTCGCTATTGGCCACATGTTGGGCACGATTTGAAGACCGACTACTATTTAAATAATAAACCAATTTAACAAAGCAACATTTTAAAACACTGATAAGAAAATCGGCAAAGATATCGACAACGAAAAAAGAAAGTCCAACGATCGATTGATTGATTTAGTAGCTTCACCTCCTCTAGTAGCAGAGAGAGAGAGTATGGCGATTACGGTGCCGAGACGGCAACTCTTCATCGGCGGTCAATGGACAGAGCCCGTCCGCCGTAAAACTCTCCCTGTTGTCAATCCCGCTACCGAAGACATCATCGGTAGTTTTTTCTTTCTCGGTTTGCTCACTTTTTGAACTGGATCAATCAATTTCCGCGAGTTTTCGATTCAATCAGCTGAGATAAGGACTATGAATTTCCTATTTACTGTATACTTGATTCGCAAATTCATAGACCTTTGAACTTTAGCTGCTTGCGATGATCATAATTTCTTCTGTGATTGCGGGTTTATGAACTGGATCGGAAGCTGTTTTTGCGTCAGATCTGTGTGGTTATGTAGGAGGAGAAGATATCCAGTTGAACTTTTGGATTTCCTCTTATGCTGATGGAGTTCTTCGTTAGTGTTTAAAGTTTCTTAAAATTAAACTTTGGATTGGTGGTGTTTTAGGCTATATTCCAGCTGCAACTTCTGAAGATGTGGAGCTGGCGGTGGAAGCTGCTAGGAAAGCTCTTACTAGGAACAAAGGAAAAGATTGGGCTAAAGCATCTGGAGCTGTTCGTGCCAAATACTTACGTGCTATTGCAGCTAAGGTACCAAATCTATGTGCCTCTCATGTTGCATTCTTTCCATAGCATACTGTAACTGTTTGTGTTGTCATATGTACGTCCATATCCAGGTAACAGAGAGAAAGTCTGAACTAGCTAATCTTGAGGCTATTGATTGTGGTAAACCTCTAGAGGAAGCAGCATGGGACATGGTATTCTCACTTTGCTTTTTGTGAATATTTTGGCAAGTTTGTGATTCAAATGTCATACGTGGTTGCTTGTAACCCTTGCAGGATGATGTTGCTGGATGTTTTGAATATTATGCTGACCTTGCTGAAGGCTTAGATGCAAAGCAGAAGGCTCCTCTTTCTCTTCCGTTAGATACTTTTAAGGGCTACGTTCTCGAACCATGCTCAAGAGCGTCGACAACGACAATGTCAATGTGCATTGCACGAGCTGGAGATTCGCGGCGGAGACGAACAACCTCGCGCCGTGGAAAACGATTCCGACGGAATGCGCCGATTACGTGAAAAACTACCTGACGGGTAAAGGCTACGTCGTCGATCTGGAGAGAGTCTCGGAAGAGTCTATGGTTTACGCGAGCAGCTTCGGATTTGCCGGTGACGGGAAAGATATTTGGATTTTCGATATCGATGAGACTCTCTTATCGAATCTTCCGTATTATCTAGAACACGGTTGTGGGTAATTATTTCTCTTCAATCTCCTCAACAATATCGCTAAAAAATTGTTTCTTTTTTAATAATAATTTTATATTGATGAATCTAGAGATTTGGGTCGTCTGTCTTTTTCAATTGATATCATCTACAAGATAATCTAGAAACTGTTAAATGTGAATCTGTGTTCGTTTACTGAATTTCTGTTTGGGAATTTTTCAGGTTGGAAGCTTTTGATCATTTCAAGTTTGATAAGTGGGTGGAGAAAGGTGTTGCACCTGCCATAGCACCAAGCTTGAAACTTTACCAAAAGGTTAAAGATTTGGGGTACAAAATTGTCCTGCTTACAGGGCGGAGAGAGATCCACAGGGCTGTGACCGTCGAGAACCTCCTCAATACCGGTTTCCGTAACTGGGACGAGCTTATCCTGAGGTACGATGTAGCTCATAATTAAGTTTGTATCTAATTCTTGATAACTTGACATTGTTTGATCTTCTGTTTGGATGATCTAACGGTTTCATTTGGTGTGTAATGGGAACAGGTCGTCGGATGATGAGCGCAAGACGGCGACCGTGTACAAGTCGGAGAAGAGGGAAGAGATGGTGAAAGAAGGGTATAGGATCAGAGGCAATTCAGGTGATCAATGGAGTGATTTGTTGGGTTTTGCAATGTCGGAGAGGTCTTTCAAACTTCCGAATCCAATGTATTATATCCCCTGAAGTTGGGAAAACTCTAATTCGACTATTCAGGGCTAATTCCGGGTGACCAATGAAGCAACCTGCTGTTTTTGAAAGTTTGGGTTGCCATGTAGTTACTTGCTATATATGTATGTGCTAATGACTTCAGTTCTTTGTTAAGAGAGCTTGTTCCAACAACAATTTATAAAGATGCAAAAATGCCAATTAGCTTCCTCTGGTTCAAGAATTATGTTGTTTGTGAGGAAGACACTAAACAACACAAAATATAATTTGTCTGTGACTTTTAACTGCAAGTATGAATAAAAAAATGGGATGGACACACACCATCCAGAGATTCTGAGGAATACCATAATTTGTTTAATGGAAGTGGTAAAGCTATACACGTTTGATTAGATTCTGAGGGATACAATAATTTGTGTAATGGAAGTAATAAAGCAATACATCTATACTATTAAAGATGGTGGTGTATCTTGTTTCCCTTGTCTTATCACGAGTGCTTATACGTGTTGTTCCACTATATGTCACTTTTCAGATTATCAACAGAAGCTCCAATTCCCCATTTTGAGTGTTTTGTATTGGCCTCTACAAATTTGAGTGTTAGCTTGAAACTGCTTTCACTTTATGAAACATATCAAACCATTAGAAATTTTATGTTTCCTAAATAACACACTGGTTATGGTTTGAAGTTAATTTAGCAACAAAAAATCGATGTTTTGATTAAGGAACATAAGATTTTTTTAAAAAAATTAACAATTAAATTAAGCAAAACATGTAAACATAATATACTTGGTGTAGTTGAAAATTCCAATCGGTTAATTCAGCATAAGTAGGAAGTCCTTCATTTGGTCTTAAACATCCCCATCAGGCACATCCGAGAGGCAGTCCACAACATAACAAAATATCGAAAGTTTCACCTAACGGAATGAAGTTTCACAAAACAGAACATTATCCATATAAACGTAACCACTTACAAACGAGCCAACACAACAACGTTTACAAAATGAAAACAAGAAGCAAAAAAAAAAAAAAAAAAAAAAAACATGGTACCATTTGACAAGAGAAAAGACACTTGAAACATTATTTATAACAAAAAAAGAAACAAACTCGTGATATCGGCTTTTATTATCCCCCCCCTATCAAATTCTTAAACACCTTATTCCTCTTGACCTCGACTCCCCGACATCGGAGTTATTGGACTGTGACGATGACAACAACATCGTCATTTAAGTGGTGTGCTGGGTGCCACGGGTGCGGTCACGGTCGTGCTCACCTGTATGTTGTTGCTGTCCGTAGTAGCTAGCTCTGTCTTTAAGATCCTGAGCTTTGCTTCCCAACTTCATCCTTGCACTGTCCAGCCTGTCTGATCCCTGTGGGTGCTCTCCCGTTGCATACCTTTTCATCACCATCACACACATCCATGCATCAATATCATACACAACGCCTTTACATATAGACAGAGGCATAACAAACTAGATGATGATATTGACATGAGTGCTTACTTGTACATCCAAGAGAAGACGGTGATAGCAGCAATGCCAAACCCACCGGAAGAGAGGAATCCGGTGACGATGAGAGCTACTGTGATGAGAGCAGGGACGAGGATTGGGCTGAAGATAACAAGGAGAGGAGTTGCAACAGTCAAAGCAATGACTGTTCCGACAAGGGTGAGGCTGGAGAGGACAAGGAGGGATCCACCGGCGGTGACAGCAGTAGCGGCTTTAGCAATCTGCCTAGACTTGGAGTAGTCACCACCACGACCGTACTGGTCTCGGTACTGGAGGCCGTACTGGTCTCGGTCTCGACCCACTATAGGGTACTGGTCTCGGCCGACGATATCGTGATGAGTTGTTCTAGCTGTGTCCGCCATTTTTTGCTCTTGTTTGACTAGAGAAAGGAGATATCGAAATTTGAGAGATCGGATGTGTGTATGTGTTGGAATAGCTGCGAGTGTTAAATTGAATAGATATATGATGAGAAGGGAGGCGAGAAAAGTCACGTGTCAATGGCGTCATCATGCAATATACGACACGTGTTAATGGCGTCACCATGCAGCACTTGCATGTGTAAACGAGAGGGGTCTACTTGAGGACACGTTTGTTTTTCTTGTCTCACTTCTGAATGTGGCGTTGGAACTGAACCGAACGTACACTCGAAACGGACCATGTATTGGGCTGATTTATATGAGGTCGGGCCTTTCGTAAATTCCTTCCAAACCCAAGAAGCCAAGACTATCTTAATTATGATGAAAAATGCATAAAACCGTTTGCCTTTCATATGTATATATAATGTATGTACTCTGTTTCTCCTCTGATTGTGGCTTTATGAAGAACAACAGCACTTAACTAAGCAAATGAAAAACTAATTTCGAACTTCATTAATAAAATAAGGTAACTTTCGTGTTAACAGATGTAAGGTTTCGTTAAGCAAGGTATTTTTAGTTGTTACCAATCGACCAAATACATTAATGATCCAATAAATGATCTCTAAACATCCTCCATTTTTCCGAGTGCGCTTCTTTGGAGACTGAGGCATAACTTAACTTAGCTCAAGATGTTTATGGTAATTAGTATGACAAAAACTTTCTTTATTTGGCAGAATAGTCTCAATGACACAAATCGTTCATGAACACAATTCCAAAAGACAAAATGACATAAAAAAGAAAAAAAAAATTGTTTCTAGCAGATGGATCACATTTCAAGCTGCTAAACACAATGAACAAAAAATTTAGATATATATTTTTCTTCAATATTGTTATGGCCCTTGATCCATGCTGCTGGAGATCATTCCAAGTAGTTTTGAACCTGCACCATTCACCAAGTACCACTCACCAAAAATGGACACACTTCCATTGTACATTTTTTGTACTTTTCAGATTGTGGCTTCAAGAATTCACACACAGTCAATAATGCTTTTTTTTTTAACTTTGCAATTTTGTTTTGAAGTTCTTGGAAGTTGAGATCCTCATGGTCTCATCAATTATGGTGTTTTTATGGAATTGGCATCCACTGCTTCCCAAAATTCAAAAAAACTTTCATCTTCTACTTCGTTGATCACGTGAATTCTATCATTGAATTCCCTAAATTCTCTTAAAACCTTCTCTGTTAGAATTAACTCTTTTTTTTCTACTTTAGCGCGATCAAACATGAGTATTTTTGTGAGCGTGTCAATTCTCAACCAATATAAAAGAGTTGAAATATACTCCATCTGTTTTTTAATATTTGATGTTTAAACTTTTCTTTTTTTGTTTCATGTATTTATGTTTTTAGCTTTTAAAGTTATTTTTTATTAATAAATGTTGCATTAGAGAAATCTATAATTTTTATTGGCGGATAATTATTTAAAATGAAAAAGTTAAATATTAATTACTTCTTAATTTATGTGTAAACTCTAAAACATCAAGTATTACAGATTATCATTCCGCAATATTCTAGAAAAGTGGCGACAAATTCGAGCGTAAAAAATGAAAATTTTAAGATAGAAAAATATCCGAACTCTTAAAGTTCCAATTTTCCCACGTCACTCCACTCCCCCTTCCCTTCGATAATGCTGGCTCTCGTTGCCTCTCCTCCGGTCATCTCCGCCGCTTCTCTCTCTAAACCCCTCCATTCTCTCACTAAAGCCGCGCTCCCTCTATCTAGAGCCAAACCCGTCTGCCCTTTCCCCAAAACCGCTCGACCCATCTCCGTCTACAAATCCCCGATGAACAACCTCTTCAACAGGCTCGGATTCGGGTCACGTCCCCAACCCGACCCGGCTTCCGCCGCAATCGCCCAAGGACCCGACGATGATGTTCCGTCGCCAGGTCAGCAATTCGCGCAATTCGGCGCCGGTTGCTTCTGGGGAGTTGAGCTAGCTTACCAGAGAGTCCCTGGTGTGACGAAGACCGAGGTTGGTTATAGCCATGGCCTCGTCCACAATCCGAGCTACGAGGATGTCTGTACGGGCACGACGGGACACAACGAGGTCGTTAGAGTTCAGTACGATCCCAAAGATTGCAGCTTTGAGAGCTTGCTCGATGTCTTCTGGGATCGCCATGATCCAACCACCTTGAATCGCCAGGTCATAGCTTTACCCTCAAAAGTTTTAGACTTTATCTCATCTCAATTTGAATTACATTTGGAATCAGTAACTGTGATGTGAGATTAGACGCTCTGTGTATTTGAGGATGAATCTAGGATTGTTGTTGAGGTCATTTACATATGGTGCTGACGTATTTGTTTGATTGAGTAGGGGAATGATGTGGGGACGCAGTACCGATCAGGGATATACTATTACACAGACGAGCAAGAGAAGATAGCTCGTGAAGCAGTGGAGAAACAGGAGAAGATCTTGAACAAGAAGATTGTGACTGAGATACTTCCCGCCACGAAATTCTACAGAGCAGAGAACTACCACCAGCAATACCTGGCGAAAGGAGGTCGGATGGGTCTCAGGCAATCAGCTGAGAAAGGTTGCAAAGATCCAATCCGATGCTATGGTTAAGAAACTAGTTGGCCACTTGAGGACATAAGGAAAAGTGAGTGTTCTCATGGAAATACAATATTCTGTAGATCACATTCGTTTCTTGTCTTGGTCATGTGAGTACTATAACCAATGGTGATGATACTATGATCAAATAAATGGTGTTGTCCGTTTGCTACAGAACAACGAAAATGGTGTATCCATGCATCACATTGAGTGCATTTCAGTGTTACAATA